>JADFUC010000243.1:2400000-3000000 GCA_019722365.1 Lithospermum erythrorhizon | reverse complement strand
CTTTATAATGTACACAATTGTTAATGCTCATTTTATTATATGCGCCTATGAAATTACACATACAATTAGTTAGACTAGTCTTGATCCAATAATCAAGAAGATGTTTATTGATTAGGTTAAGAAAACGTACAAGCGGCCTATATATAGAAGTTCTTATAATAATAAGTTGTATGGAATAAAATAGAAACAAAATAAAGTTAAAACTCTCCCACTTTTGAAGAGTGTTAGTTGATCCTTATTAGAAATGAAGGAATAAATTTGTTTGTTTCTCGTCTTTTTTCTTGATCAATATTTGGTAATTTTAGCAAGTATTTCAACTAGGATCCAATCTTTTTTGGAGTGAAATATTACTAGAGCAAGTGCACACAAACATACTTTCTTTGAAAGAGGTAAATATTACTGCTCCGCTTCAAAATAAACGATTATTTTACTTAAACGCGTTTTATTGTAAAGGTTTGTTTGGATTGGGGTGAATTTAGGTGATGGTAAAATCCTAAAGTTTTACCTGTGCTGAAAGTTAATCGAGGTTAATTTAGGTGAATCTTTTAAAATGTTGTTCGAATAATATTTTATTTCAAGGAAGAATCTAGTAAAGTTGGTGAAATATAATTAAAAATACCATTAACCTACATTACACCCCGATTTGGAGGTTAATGAAAATGAGGTGAATCTAGGTGAATCATTTCACCTAAATTAACCCAGGCGAGCACAAAAAATAGAACCCCAAACGAGGTGAACTTAAAATTTCAATTCCTGTGATTCACCCCAACTAAACTAATCATGGGTGATAGTTATAAACACCAATTTGATGGTGTTTTATGCATAGAAACCCTTTAGTTATAAAGTTTAAATTAATAATCAAATTATTTAAATTTGACTGTGTATTGATTGATACTTGTTTCAACCAAAAGCTTAATTTGTTCAATAAAAGGTTTAGTTATCATTTTTTGATTTTCTTGTTATTAAAATTAATCGAATATGCAACCAATCTAATACTCCATCCATTCCTAAAAGATTGTCATATTTTAATTTTAGTGAGTTGAATGTTTTTAATTTTGAATTCAAATACTCCGTAACTTTTAATGTGTTATATACTTGTTTGAAAAAAATATATCAATATGTAGTATTTTCAACATATTTTAGTATTAACTTGATGATTTTGATTCAAATAAAAGTTTTATATGTCAATCAATATCGTAAAGTTTATTAATCTTTGATTTTGAAAAAAATAAATATGACGATTTTTTATGGATGGAGATAGTATGTTTTTGATTATACATTTTTGTTTTGAATGTTCGTTCGTATCCTTTTAATATTATACCTATTTTTTATATTTGTAAGTGTTAATGTGTTATGATAATCATGTAAATGTCTATGCAACAACTTTAATATTTTATTGGTTGTTAAGTTCCTACTATCCATTTGCGTTGACATGGTGGGTGTTTACTTTTTGCTGAATTTTTTATTTTTTAAATCTATTAAATATGAAAATGAGAGCAAAATTTGGACACTTATTGCTTGGATCTGGTTTGATCGGGAATGGAAATGAAATAAAAAAAATGAGAGCAAACTATGGACAATTCTTTTTTATAGAAACGATAATTTATATCCATTCATAAATTATAGAATTACTATATATATAATTGAATAAGGGATACTTTTACATCAATTAAACATAAATAATTTCCCAAAAAGATAACTAACTAATCAGATAAAAATTCGATAAAATCACATAGCGATACCCAGAAAAAAAATTACAATACAAATTAAATACAAAATACAATACAGATTAAATACAAAATAACCCTACTAAACAATAAAAAATGCCTTCAAGCCCCAAATATATTTGATGATATACATCTTCATATTGGAATATATATTCATATTGATGAATAAATTGAAAAACGAATATTAATCTCTACTTAAATAAAAGAAAAATTATATTAAATCGAGTAATAAGTGTTAGATCGACAATATCTTAACACTTTATATTTTTGAAATAAAATAAAAACAAAGGGAAATCGAATAAAAAACCACCAATTTGTAAAAAAATCTTCACTGCAAATCACCCATTTTGTTTTTAATAACCATCATTTTTTATGCTTTTTCTTCGAGAAAATTGCCAAAACGCTCCTCGGCTAACGGGCATTAAGCTTGCACTTCGATCCCCAATAATATCATCATCATAAGAAGTTTACCCCTCGTGTTTCTGCACCAAAAGCTATAATTGTCCCTAAACTAACTAAATCTAAACACTCGAGATTAAAAACGTTATTTGGGACTAAAAGCCGCAACTTTTGTGTTACTTATGAATCTTTCAAACATCAACTTCAAGTTTTAAGATTAACCTAAATGCTAATGTGATACGAGTCCAACTTTGTGCCACTCATTTGTGGTCAAACATCAACTTCAAGTGGTAAGATTAAACTAAAATGTTAGTTCGTGTGACCAGAGTCCAACTGTGCTACCTGGGTGGGGCCAAACTGCTGTGATTTAAGGCCCATTCTAATCACCAAATCTAAAGCGAATCAATAACAACGGCCGTAAGTAAATTAAAATAAACGACATTAATTATGAGCACAAAAGTTCCCCTCAACGTGAAAGGTACGCCCTGCTGTCGCTGCGTAAACTAATTAAAAACCAACCGAAGATTGCTATAATTACTCTATCGTTTGTAACACCCAATCGAAAGTAATACTTTATAACACATTATTCTCAATCATTAAAGCTCTCATAATATTATTGATGATTCAATATTCTCTCAAAGAAATTGGTTTAGATGATTATTTTGTGATACTAAATATATAGAAAAAATATCTCTATATATAGAATATCTAAATCTAATTGGGTCAAATTAGGCAACAATTAGAATCCAAACCGCATCAAATCTGGTATTCTCGAACCCGCATCGGGACTTGTCAAGTCCCGAACTTCTCCCGCGAAATCACTGACCCAAAATCCCCCGAGGTTCCGGGCTTAGTCGGAGTCAAAGCAACCCACTAACTCCCCGATCCTCCATCGTCAAAAGTTTGTTGAAATTTTCTTCAACATCCAACAATATCCCACTTCAAGACATATTTCAAATCACTATTTTCAAGCACCATTCTCAGCCAGCCTCCCCCTCTCGTATTAGCAACTTTGAAGGTTAATCAAGTTCAATACAACTTCGCTTTGTCCTTGTTCACTACCTAAACATATTATCGCCTGATTTCGATCTCCAAGAATCTTCTCAAGCTTCAGAACTCCATTCTCCAATACAGATCGTATAAAATGGTACCTCAGTCCTATGTGCTTGGTCCTAGCATGAAACACGGGATTTTTTGCCAGATAAATCGCACTCTGACTATCACAATAATACAACGTGACATTACCATGCTCAAGATTCAAATTCTTCCGGTAAAAGTTTATAAACCATATCATCTCCTTCACAGCTTCAGCCACAGCAACATACTCAGATTTCACAACTAGACAATGCTACTATAGGTTGCAACTTAGATCTCCAGCTAATAGCAATACTCCAAATGTGAACATATCTACTAGTAGATTTTCTACTATCAACATCACCACCATTGTCAGCATCTATATATCCTATCAACCCCATATCGATTTTGAAACACAAAGCCTTTTCAAAGACTACCATTCGTATTTTAAAATCCACTTCACTTACTTCCCAATGTTCTCTCTCTCCCGGGTTGTATATCTACTAACAACTCCCCACTACATGTGCACATGAGGCCCATCGCACACTAATGCATATATAAGACTACCTACCGCAAGATGCGCACCTTTATCCATATACACTATTCATCCTCAGCCTGCGTGATTGTTCCACGCCTAATTGAAAATGAGCAAATTAATCCAAGATTAACCGGTTTTGCATCCAACATGTCAACCGCTTGATCACCTTCGTATTCTTCTTGCGTGAATCTCTTTGAGAATCCGATCTCCATTATTCTCATCCCCATAATTTGTTTAGCTTCACCCAGTCTTTCATTGCAAATTCCAATCGATAACTCTTTTCTTCAACATGTTTATCTTTTGCAAATCGCCCCATCAACATATCATCCAAAGGAATAGAATAATATAATCTTTTTCGAACCTCCTCATGTAACGTTGTTTCGATCGGTCTCGGCACTACAAACTTCAACCTCTTCATAAAATTATCAAAGGTAATGTTCCACTTTTCTTGAGTTTCGTCAAGCCATGCAAGCTCTTCCGAAGTTTTAAAGCTTCTGAGGTTGCTTCATGAATATTTCTTCATCCAGATCACCATGTAAAAATGCAGTTTTCACATCCATCTGCTGAAGATGCAGATTATCCCTTGCTACCAATCCAAGAACAGTTTTGATTGTCACTAGTTTGA
This sequence comes from Lithospermum erythrorhizon, assembly GCA_019722365.1. Lineage (NCBI taxonomy): Eukaryota > Viridiplantae > Streptophyta > Magnoliopsida > Boraginales > Boraginaceae > Lithospermum > Lithospermum erythrorhizon. The sequence continues at coordinate 2,995,637 of JADFUC010000243.1, read as the reverse complement.
CTACGGGTGAGAATATTTCAGTGTAGTCAATACCTTCCTTCTGTTGAAATCCCTTGACAACCAATCGAGCCTTGTACCGTTTACTACCATCCCGACCAGATAGACCCATTTGTTCTGCGTAATATTTCTCTTATGGTGGCTAGTCCGGGCGATTCACTCAACTCCGACGTCATATTTCATATCAATTTACTTATCTCCTTTCATCGCACCCCAATTCTAATTGCATCATCACATTGTACTGCTTCATCATAACTAATAAAGTCAGCTTTTGTCGGTTAACACAAAAAAAGTTAGCAGAGGGAGAATACATCCGAAGCCGTCCGCTGCTTCTTTCCGATCTTCTCGGGACCCGGTGTTTCGCTCTTGAATAGTATCGTAAGTGTTTTCTTCAACCTTAGTTATTCCTCTTCATCAAGCATTCGCCACCATCCTAGGAGGTATGTCAACAAAAGGATCTTTCAGTTTACTTTTCTCGAGCAAGAGCATGATTAAACGTATGCCATTTCGAAGAAAACCGAGTCACGCGCCATTACGCCTTCGCTTGACTTCTCAAGATTTCAGCCGTGACTTCTTCCGCTTATTTCTCCTCCAACACCTTCTCGGCCTATATTTATATAACACTCCTTTCATTAAAGACCACATCCTTACTACATTTATCTTCCTGGGTTTAAAACCATGTAACTCCATACCCCATCTCAAAGATCGCCATAATTGACAAATAGCAATGTTAGATTTTGTAACAAGTTTACTTCTACCATTTGCATCTACATGAGCATACACTAAACAAACTAAATACTTTCAAGAAAGATAAGTTTACCTTCTTCTAACTCCACATTTCTTCAGGAATTTTAAAATCCGTATAATCGGTGGTCATTTGTTAATCGCTATGCCGCAGATTACCGCAGATCAACCCGTAACGCTTAGCGTAATCCAGAATGTAACCTCATACCCGAGCACGCCATTTAGCGCTTTTGTTCATCCTCTTAGCTACTCCTGCTCGTCAAGCTTCCTAATGTTTTCTACATTCTCGATCCCATTCTCAAGACAATATTGTTTGAAATCGCCATCAAGATATTCACCCTCATTATCAAGATTCAAACACTTTACTTTCAAAGGCCTTGCTTCCTCAACTATATCTCTCCAGCTCTTAAAATAAATAGACTTCAAATTTATGCTTCAGAAATAAATCCAAACCTTCCTAGTCAGATCATCAATAAATGTTATACAATAATATAACGAACCTCCCACGTAATCCAAATTTCTGCTGTGTCCCCATACATCCGCAGAACTAACTCTAGCTTATCGACTTAGGCTTGACTCAGCTTTAACAAATTGACTTTTTTCTCGCTAATCGAGAACACAACTCTCATGTACATGACGATCAACAGAGTTTCAACTCGTGTATCAAATTATTTGAGACAAAGAATTTCATACCTTTCGCCATGACCTGCACTGTGTTTTAACCTCGTCTCTTCTCGTAACCTTCAATAAGAGCTATCATCTTATGAGAACTCCGCGTACAGTACCCATCTTTCCGACCCCTCGAGCGCTATCGCTTTTCATCGGGCACTTTCCAATTGCTATCACCTACCTTGTTCGACAGCCAACTCCATCCAACCGACTAATCAAATCGGGCTCTTCACTGCCTTTTGGTACATGTCTCACTTTTTGTCAATTCCCAAGAAACCATTCGACAACTTCAAGTTTACATTCCCATATCCGCAATGTTCAAAGGTTCACCATCAAAGAAGATGAACTGCCCCATAATCTTCCGCTATATAATTCAACATTATATCCCGATTAGTGTATGAACGACGCACTGTAATCGAGGATCCACAACTAATAGAACAATCAACCGACACGAAGAGCGTGATCTCGTAGTCATCAAATATTAGCATCACTTATGTTGTTGTCCCGACTCCGTAAGCCTGGGTGACCGCCTCCTCATGCGACCGCCTCGCCACAACCCTGACTGCAGAAAGACGCCCTCCAAATTTGATTTTTCTTACTCCTACCCTTCGACTTTCGACCTCCATTTGTTCTCGCTGCTCGGCCATAGTTCCTATCTTTATTTCTACATCTAATGCAAGTAACCCTTCTCTCCCTGCACTGCCTTTACACTTCCTCAAACAAAAAACGCCTCGCACTATCTTAAGCTCCAACTTATCATTACCTATAGCCATCGACCGCAGCTTTCATCGTACCCCAACTATCGGGCAAAGATGCCGTAATATCAACGCCTCGTAACTCATCATCAAAATTCACCTAAACAAGAGATAATTGATTTATCAAACTATCAAGTCATTGGTGCTCCGGTTAGGAGTATTCTCTCGACATCCTCGCCGAAACAACCGCTTCATTAATCGTGACATCTTATTGTTAGTCGATGAAGCTTCTCATACGCATTCGCCAACGCCCGCATCGCACTTTCTGGCTGTAGTCTCCTTAAGAATATTTAAGAACTAATGCTTTCGACAAATACGGTTCGATACAACCAAAGCACTGCCTGCCTAACTCTTTCCATTTTTCCTCATCCATCTTCTCAGGCTTATCGCCTAATGGCTTGTTCAGCTTCTTATCATACATGTAATCCTTTATATTCATCTTCCAATGCGAGAAATCTATCCTGTCAAATTTCTACAAAGATGCGGTCATAACTCATTCGCTCATTGCCATCAATCTCTATTTCAATCAAGAATACTAGCTCTGATACCAATTATTGTGATTTAAGGCCTAATTTAATCACCAAATCTAAGCAATCAATAAATAACGATGTATAAATGCGAAAATAAACGACACCTAAATTTTATACAAAGTTCCCTCAACGTGAAAGATACGCCCTGCCGTCATTTAAATCCACTAAAACCAAATCTCAAGATTGCTACACCACTAATCATTAAAGCCCCACAATATTATCGACGATTCAATAATATTCTCCTAAAAAATTGCTTGGTGATGATTTCTATGACATCGAACATATAAAAGCCTATATATAAGAAAACATCTAACCTAATTGGGGTCAAATTATGCAATAATTAGCCCAAACCGCATCAACTTGCCTTCGAACTCAAGATCTAGATTCTCAATGGACTCGCTAAGTCCCAAACCCTCCCGAAATCAATCTGGGTCCCCCCAAGGTCTAACTTAAGCCTGAGTCAAAGTTCCCCACTAATTCCCGATCCTCCACTGCCAAAAGTTTGTTGAAATTTTCTTCAACATCCAGTTTATGAATAAATATCTTCTTAATCAATCAGAATACATTAATATACAGCTTTACGAACGAATATTAACTTCATCTTTTCCTTACCAAAAAATCAAACAAATACCTATTTGAAGAAACTCAATTTTACAAAGTGAATATAAGTGAAAAACATTTTATACAAATTTCTTAAACATTTTTATATGTGGATGTTAATTAAATTTTGAATTATTCAAACATTTGAACTTTTGGCAAAAATATAAAAATTTGGATCAATCACCTCTATTTATCAATCTACTATTACATCCCCCCTTCCTCTTCATTAATACATCTTCATAGAACACATAAATATTAATCCTAGATTTGTTGAAATAAAAACCACACATTTTCATTACAGCTTCATTTTCCTCTAGATTTCATATACAAAATCCTGAGATAAAAATCATCAAAACCCAGAAATATGGCTCCAGATATTGTTGAGAGACGCACAAGTTTGAGGTTAAGAAATTGCAGAAAAAGAGCTGATAAAGAAGCTCAAAAAAATGCAATTTCTAACAAAAATAGCCCCAAAAACAAAAAACCCAAGCTTGATGCTGACGTGGCCGGAGGAGTTGAAAATGACCCAAAAATGTTGGAGACTAAGGGGGAAGTTTGTGGTGAGCAAAATGGAAAAAATACCAAAATGAAGGGTAAAAGTGATGACGTGGCACTGGTGAATGCTGACGTGGCGAAGTCTGAGGGAGGTGAAGCTGAACCGGGAATATTGGAGAGTAAGGTGGAGGAGGGGGGTGACCTTAAGGCTAAAGTTACAGAGACACTTCGGGTTTATAATAAACACTACCTACACTTTGTTCAGGTTTGTTTGCAAGATTTGGGAACTTGGTATTTTTTTGTTTGGGATTATACTACAATATATAGTTTGATGAATATTATTTGGTACGAAAATTATCTAGTTTTGATTTTTCAAAAATTTAATAGATAACATTTTAGTATTAGTTAAATTTGACCTATTTACTAAAACGCATGTAAAAAATAAAGCAAATTATGAAAGATAAAATAATAGTGTAGATAATCTTCATGGGATGGAGGTAGTGGTGTTCGAGGTACTAGGTAACCCGGTCGTGTTGATACTTTATCGATTCGAGTAATTACCCGTTGCTTCGTGTATCGAGTATTTTTTTTACTCGATACTCGAAAGTCAGTCGAGCAGGTATCAAGTCTGTTTTTTTGGTGGGCGTTACCAGGTCAATTTGTGCATAAACATGTAAAATGCTAAAAACGAGTTGCGTTTTAACGTGTATCGAGTATATGTACTTTATCGAGTCGGGTAATTACCAAGTGTTTTCGGGTACCGAGTAATATTTTTAACTCAATACCGACTCGATAAGCAACCGAATTGGTAATCGAGTCCGGTTTTTGGATCGAGTAACGAACGGGTATTGGGTTACCCGGTTCGTTGTCGGCTGACAGCCACAGATGGAGGGAGTATTTATTGTATATGAGCTGATGTTTGTGTTATGTGGTCCAGGAAGAAGCGAAAAGATGCAAGAAAGAGGAGGGTGAAGAGAAGAAGGCTTCAAAATCAAAGGTGCATGCCCTTTCTTATAGCAGTTGGATGATATTGTGTTGTGTATTTGTTGTGGAATTTGCTAAAATAAATGAGTAGCTCTTGTAATGATTTTGTTTGATGATACTAGGCTTGTAGAAGAATGAAATTTTGATTAGGGTAGAAAAGTTTGGTTTGATTTAATTTGACCGAAACTCGAACCTTAATTCGGGGTTTGATGGAGTTCTAGTCGAAGGTTTGACACTACTTATGTTCTTATCTATTATGAAGTAGTAGATTGTGTTTGCACTTCATTCTTGGATCAAGTCGGAAACAACCTCCTTGTTTTTGTAGGGGTAAGCTTGTGTACTATCCGATCCCCTTACCCCGCTTAGGTAGAAGCTTCTTAAGAGGCGTTTTGCCATATTGATGTTTTTTATTTTATCATGAAAATTCGAATGATTGATTTTTACTTCGAATAGTCAAATCCGAGTTGAACTTACATTTTTCTGATTCGTTCGAACCTTAAGTCCTAACTGAAATTTTGATTCGATATATTCTAGTCGAATCAAACCTGGTAAAGTTTGAATATCCCAAATTTCTTGGTGTTTTCTTGAATTCCCACAGGTCAAGAAGAAGAAAGGAGGAAAAACAGTGGTTAGTAAGACAAAGAAGGGTTCAGAAACCCAGGTGTGGCAGCATCTACTTTCTTCAATTTTGAATTTCACTTTGGATGTGTTTGTTTGAAGTATAGGGTTGAAATTAGAGGAAAACTCTTTCAAATTTGTATTGAGTTCTCCTTCATTCTAATGAGCTTACAAGTCCATTGGTTAACCAAACACAACCTGTTGGTTGGTGATTTTATTTAGAATTAACTCTTACATTGGCACCATCGGATTAGTCCAAGTAGTCAATTTTAATATTACCGAATGCATGGCGTCCAATCGAGTCCTAAAGACAGATCGTAAAAAAACCAACTTGTATCAGTTTTCATTGAAGAACTTTACATGACTTCTCATTCTTAGTTATTTAGCTTCTTGTTTGGAATATGCAGGACACCCTTCCAAATGAGGATAAAGCAAAAAGAGTTGCCAAGAGACCCGATCTTAAGGCGCTAACTAAGGCATGCCATGGTTTCTACATCTCTAGTGAAAACTTAACTTTTTTCCTATATCTTATTCAATTGAAATAGCTCATATTTTTTCTGCATTTTAAAGAGGCACATTTTAGATGAATTGAAGGCTTATTAGCAAACATGTTTAGGGGCATATTTTTAGGCTCTTTTTAAATTGCTTCGTTGAATACGGTCAAATTTTATGTCATGGTTGTACTTAAACTTCAAATATCCGTGGTAAGCATAATTTCTATTAAATGATAGTACCTCATTCTTATAAAGATTGTCTTGTTTTGACTTTTTCGAAAATTTAAGAGAGAACCTATAAAGATTGTCTAGTTTTGACTTTTTCGAAAATTTAAGAGAGAACATATGTAATACTAGTTAAATTTGACTTGTTTCCTAAAATACATATGAACATTGGTCAATTAAGACAAGTTATGAAAAAATGAAAAGAAAGTGAAATTAGAAATCTTCATGGGAACGAGGAAGTAACCGAGTAACTATGGGACCTATTGGGTTAATTTTAAACGTACTTCCTTTGTTACTCACACACAATGCGACAAACTTCCCTTACCCAACTTAGGTAAGAGACTTTTGAGAGGCTTTGGGGCCTTTGATATCAACAATAACTATGAAAACCTGAAAATCCCACATAATTATATAGGCATATATATATTAATCATCTTTATAACATTTGCACTTAAAGTTGTAGAGATTCTAGCTTTGTTTGTTCCAATGATATGTATTAACAAATATTACTTTCAAGAGTGTTTCTAGTTTTTATTCGTGGGCCACTATTTATTTTCTTATATCTTGTTTCAAGCACTCACACCAATGATGGCATGATCACATAAGCCAATGCCTCAAAAGTGGCTCTTGCCTAAGTAGGATACGGGACCTTGAGTTATTTTGCTTAAACCCCTTAAAGTAACATTTATATCGTTTGAGACTTGTGAATAATATTGAATTGTTAGATTAGTAACATTTTTTTGGGATTAGTAAGAGCTGCATTACCATACTACTTGTGAGTAATAATTGAATAACTAATATGAGTAACATTTGTTTTAATCTCGAGTAATATTAGAGAGTTCTATGTACACTATTATTGATTATGCACACTAATGTAGAGTAATACGTACACGAGTCATGTGTTATATGCTCCATACATAATGATTTGAGTTTATATATAATAATTGCAGCCAGGTTAGGGGGTTACATTGTACGTAATCTTACCATTGTGATAACAGATACACAGTTTCCAAATTTTACTACTGCACAATAGTTGAGAATAGATAAGAAATGTAGATAGTATAATGAGCCATTTTGATTTATTCAATTGTATCCAAGAACCAAATAATAAATAATTTGATTCCATAAGACATAGAAACATTTCAAGCTCTCACAATGAGAATTGATTTTCTGATGTCATGGAGGATTCTTTACCTGAAGTTGCCTTATGACATTATTATTCATGTTAATTATCCGAAATAAATAACATGCAGATGAAAGAAGCGAATGAGATTTTGTATCCCGAAAAGCGATACGGTGCAATTCCAGGTTGGTGACTGTAGTTTTATTTTTCTGCAGTTGTTGGTGTCTATACTCTATACTCCATGCCTGTTATCTATGTTTGCACCATACCTCCTTCAGAGCATAGATAGGTTGGTCTGTTTGCATCATGTAAAAGTTGTTGTAAGCCACACACACCCATTTAAAACGACCATTTACTCTATACATATTTGGTGAACAATGTCATTGGCTGCAACAATTTTGTTCTCAAACTCAAGTCTTTGATGGAATTTGTTAGAATAGAAATTATCTTACGGAGTATATTTCATGATAACTAGATGGAGATAAAACCATAGAACTGCCTTTGGTTTTAATACATATAAGATAAGATTTTCAGCATATCTCCGCTGTCCCCAGCTTATGATCTAGCATTCTAACCAGCAGTGGCACAAGGACTTAGATTTATTTATTTATTTATGTAAAGTTGGAATTTCTGGATTGGTTCTCATTTTCTGTCCTCATGGCAGGGATTGAAGTTGGTCAACAATTTTTTTCTCGGGCAGAGATGGTTGCTACAGGTCTTCATGCTCATTGGCTTTATGGAATTGATTGTATAAGCCGACATCGATCTGCTGCAACTAAAGGCTCGGTAAGAAATTCCATGGCATTTTCCTCGGTCTTATCTCATCAATATATCCATGGATCTTTTTTTTTTGTCAATATATTAAGACCATTCCTATCTATAGTCATTGGTTGAAAATTTCCTCAGAGATGAAAATGCCATATAGACTTGGCATCAATTCTAACCCCCCCGGTTTTTGGCGATAGCTTATTGGATTCATTAGACTCCATAACCAAATAAGGTTAAGATAATTAGATGTCGCATTGTGTAATTTTTGAAGCAGTATGACGGCCTCAAACTACCTCTTGCAATATCCATAGTAATTTCTGGGCAGTATGAGGATGATGTTGACAACAGTGATGACGTTGTATATACTGGTCAAGGCGGCAACAACTTGCTGGGCGATAGACATCAAATAAAAAATCAAATTATGGAACGTGGTAATCTCGGTCTTAAGCTACATCTATGTCTCCATTATTTTATTAATATGATCAACTTTTGTTCCCTTTTGTTAGAAACAACTAGCTCCATATGAGCCGCTTGGTGGGCATATTTCTATTGATCATTTTCCATATCTGAACATCAGGCTTTTATTGGTTGTCTACATAATAATCAGAATTTTCATGTTGTATGGAATCAATTTTTTTATATCATCTGACTTTTTGTATTTCATCTTGGGTCAACTCGAAAACGACCATTTTATTGTCACGGAGGTAAGGCTCCGTAAAATTCAGCCCTCCTTATGCCACTAAGGCATTTGGACATGTTTTTGTTGTGTTCTACAAAATCAGGATTTGATTTCATCATTCCTTAATTTGTTGTTGTTCACTCCTGAACTTAAGCTATTGGGACATCGGGTTTCATAACGCTTTCTGAATTAGAGATATCATATCGTGGTATCGTGACAGAGCTCTTATCCGTCCTTTGACAAGTCCCTCTGGGCACTCCTACTGTGCTAACATCAATATGGTGCGAACGATGTTAACTTTTTTTTCTTTAATTTATTTAAAATAATTTTAATACATGCATGTACAAATGTACTCTACAAAAATATTTATGCACAAAAAATTAATACATATATACCCTAACATTAGAAAAAATTGTATATTTGTATGTAGAGTATGTACATGGAAACACCTTATGAGTATAAATGTACTATGTACACATGTATGAGTATAAAAATTAATCAATGACTTTTCATTGAACCCCAACAAGTCTTGTTTTTTGATAGATATGAAACAGAAAAAGCAAGGAAAAATTTACATTAAAATCTTACATACAATTTAAGTAAAAATGAAATATAACCTTGGTTCAAACAATCAACTATTAAAAGATAGAGGAAATATGATTATACTCCTTCCATCCCATGAATATTCTCTAGTTTTGACTTTATCTAAAATTTAAGGGAGAATATTTTAATGCTAGTTAAACTTGGACTATTTCATAAAATGCATATAAAACTCGGTCAAATAGAACAAATTATAGAAAATGAAAAAAGTGAAATTAGACGATCTTCATGGAATGGAGGGAGTATCATTTGTTGACAAATATGTCAATGGATAATTTCATCAATGAACTTTGTTCTTAAATTACCACAGAAGATACAATATTATTGGCATGATAAATTTTGATTGATATAAAGTTATGTATGTTAATTAATACCTGAAAAGTCATGGGATCACATATGTTCATTTTTGTGTCAATTCTTGAAATATAAACACTTGTTTGTTATGAAAAGTTGATATAGTAAATCCCTAGATTTTTTTGTGTGTGTACATTCAAAATAACATGGCCATTTCTAGAATTGATAACTAGGGTGTTTGGTTGAAATTTTTTAAGAACTTTTTTGGAAACTTGAATCCAAGTTCTTCCTACAGATGGAAGCTTATAAGCTTCCCAAAGAGCTCTCCCTAACAACACTCCCTTACATATTATTTTTACCTTAGTTGACCATTTTGAAGTAAATGAATCCCTTTTCTTTTTAAGCTATCCATGGAACAAAATGTGCCTGTTAGAGTTACCCGTGGACATCGGCATAAATGTAAAGATAGTCATGTGGGGGTGGTGTACACCTATGATGGCCTATACAAGGTAATTATCGTTAGCAATATGCTTTTACCCATTCATGTATTAAAATACTCTTTTTTTTGCCCCTAGACAATTGATGTTAATCATTCTACAATTTTAACCCCCATCATATTCTAACTAAATTGGCAATTGGTGAGCTACATTGTCCTATAGCACATGATTGACAGCCATGGGCTGGCTGACTTTAGTGTAATCTCCCCTTGTCATATTATCTGAAATATGTAACTATGATAAGAAGTTTGGAATAGTTTCATATGTAGCTATAAGCCATTTTGATTTGTTCTTTTCTATAATAGTCAAGATGAAAACACTTCCAAAACTAGTTAGCAAAATGTTAAACAATGCAAAAAAATAAGAAGTGTGCTATTTGTGCTATTCAATAGCATGCGCTATTATGACTCAATGCCCTATATTATTTAAATAGTGCTAAAGTGTATGCACTGCATTATGGTACGCTATTGACTACTTATGCCTTGGAATCCAATTTTTGTGTTTGGTGTAGTTACAATCTACATCTAATTTTTGAAGAGATGCTACCAAGCTCCTTCTTATGTCTTTGTTTTTTGCTTGTAAGAGTGGTGAGAGAAAGGAATGTAAGAGGATTGGCAATCGGCTTAATGACCAAGTGGATGTGGAGTAGGTTGCTTTTTATGTTTTGATAGAAAGGGGAGGGAATGGAAAACTCCGATAATTTTAATGTCACCACATGGTGCATGTGGAGACTCATTGTCCCTCTAAGAGTGATTGCCTATATGAATACGTCTCCATTCAATTCTATGTTGGATAATTTCTTCTGTTAAGTCCATATATTCTAGATCATTTATATAGTTTATGTCCAACTCTATGGACCAAGTATCAATTAAATTAAAAAATATATATGCTGTTATCTTAGGGAGAGTTTTTTGAAAAAAGAAAAAAGATAATCAAACCACTTTTAAAGCGATTATTCATCCATATGACTTTAAGTATTTATCAAAATATTTGTACAATTAGATATTGCACGCCATGCTCTCATATCCTACACTTCTGAGCATACCTCCCTGTTAAGTTGAGATGAAGGTAGTCTCTGTTCTCATCTGAAGTCTAGCAAGAAGTTTCTTTATGAGATATTTCTGATGCAGAATTGACCTTAGCTATACTAATCATAAGTACACCTTTGATATCAATTATCTACCTCGAAAATTTATGTATTTGACTGATAATGCAGTCATATTGCATTTATTCTTCAGGTTGTTAGATACTGGGCAGAGGCTGGTGTGTCTGGCTTTACTGTGTTCAAGTTTCGATTGAAGCGGCTCGACGATCAGCCTCCTTTGACCACTAGTCAGGTTGTTGTTCATTGATCATTTTTTTAGCAAACAAGGGTCATAAGTTGTTTCCAATATTCATTCTTTCACCAACATTACAGGTTTATTATTTTCGTGGTCATATCCCCAATGCTGTTTCTGAAATTCGTGGGTATGCCATGACGCTGAGAAATATTTTTCTATTTCTTACTATTCTTAATACAAAAAGTCAAAGACGCAATCTCACTGTTCTAACTAATAGGTTGGTGTGTGAGGACTTATCTGGTGGCCTAGAGGATATTCCTATACCAGCAACTAATTTGGTGGATGATCCACCTGTTGCACCAACAGGCAAGTGAGATTAACTATGACTAATGTTTACCCTTATTTGAGACGTAAAACTTTATAGAGATAAAAATAAAAAGATAATGAAAAAGTATCATTGGAATCCTATACAATCAAGTAAAAATAAACAACAATTTTTTCTTCTAAACAATCACATATTTTGAGATGGCGGGAGTATTATGTTAGCCACTTAACCATTTGGGCATCTATGTAGTTTGTGGAAATATCCTCTTCTGTAAGACTTCTGTATTTTTCCTGGTTGACTTGCATGTTTTCCTTCCCCCTTATGCTGAAGACAAATGATATACGGAGTATTATTTTTTGTCCTTGCTCATAACTTATGTTTATGTATTTCACGTGATACTTTAACTTATGTTATGTTAGTCATTCAGGACCCTATTCTGTCTGGTTGAAATATCTTCTTTAATGCCTTCTCTGTTTTACCTTAGAGTTCCATGGGTTTAGAACTACATGTTTCCATATCTGCGAAACTTCCATGAATAAAATCTCTCTAACCTTCTGGACCCTGATGCTTTTGCATTCCCTTAAGTAAAACCATACTGAGAATATAGCTGGATTCTAGGAAATGAAGTTGGTCTTCCCCAATTGCTTCATTTGTAATAAGTTTCTTGGTCAATACAAAAGGAGGTTTCATATGTTATCCGCATGGTATCTTAAACCGAATACGCACAAAGTTTCGCTGTTATTTTTTGTTGTTAATAATCATTGTTTTACTAGGTTGAGCGTTTTTAGTCTTCTTGCTAAATCCATTTGGGTCTACAAATTTTTTTGTTTTGTGCTCGTTGACAACTCCTTTACAAATGTTTGTTATTCGAAGTTTAATTTAGAATGACTCACTGTGTTGATGGGGATGTTTTGCTATTCATATTAACTTGTTGACATCAACATCTAGGTTTCACATATATCAGAACTTTGCAAATATCTCCAAGTGTGCAGCTACCTTCTAAAGCCCCTGGGTGCAGTTGCCAAGGTAGATGTACTAATTCGCAAACCTGTTCTTGTGCGAAGCTGAATGGGGTTGATTTCCCTTACGTTTATCTCAATGGTGGCAGGTTAGGAGTTTTATTTATTTGATTCTTGTCAATACAGTTCGAGTAAGTTTGGGCTTGTCACCTGATTAGAAATGAATATGTAGCCATTAATGTGACTTGGCATTCTTCAATTCTATTAACGAGTCCATATTTCACTCCTTGTAATCTTGATTGTATGAAAAGTTGAAATTCGATTATCAAGCCGATTGAGAGCAGTTCTACAGAGTTCATCCTCTAACTGCATGCATGAGTTCAGCTCTTTAATGGCTTTGTTTCCTACACTTCAATTCTATAGATTGATTGAGCCAAAAGCAGTGGTCTTTGAGTGCGGATCCAACTGTGGCTGCGGGCCTGATTGTGTCAATCGCACGTCTCAAAAGGGGCTGAGATACCGTCTTGAGGTGCTTGGAAATAAATTGTCAATGCATTGTTTTCTTGTGAGTTAAAAATCTTTGTTTAACTTCAGATTGTCACATTTTTTTGGCTATAGGTATTCCGTACTGCAAAGAAAGGATGGGCTGTGAGGTCGTGGGACTTTATCCCTGCAGGGGCACCTGTTTGTGAGTACATTGGGGTACTCATGAATTCACAGGATATTGATACTAGCAGGGATACCAATTATGTGTTTGACATTGACTGCCTACAAACTATGCAAGGACTGGATGGTCGGGAGGTAAGCAGTCCATGGTTTTTTATATGTTACAGTCACGAGATGGTGTTTCCTCTTTTTTTTATCTCTAGTACTAACTGAGTTTTCTCCATGCACACAGAGGAGACTGGGGGATGTCTCCTTACCCTTACACTTGCAGAAGGGAGACGACAATGGAGGTCCAGAGTTCTGCATCGATGCAGTCTCAATAGGGAACATAGCAAGATTCATAAACCACAGCTGCCAACCAAACTTATTTGTGCAATGCGTCTTGAGCAACCATCATGACATCAGGCAAGCAAGAGTGGTGTTGTTCGCTGCAGACAATATACCACCACTAACGGTACTCTCTCTCTCTCTCTCTCTCTCTCTCTCTCTCTTGCTTGGAACTTGGAAGATCATATACCCTCCCGCAGTTAGTTGGCGTTTTATTTTTTTGAAATTGAGCTTGGGCCAGTATTCATGAGTATTCCTTATTCTAAAAAATATAAATTGCCTGGTGGATTCGTTTTAAATACTTTCGAATATTAATTTTTAATAATATAATTAAGTGATTGAAGATCGAATTTATACGATATGTGAGAAAGTCAATTAAAATGGATTGAAAGTAGTATTGTTTTGCTGTCTCTCTCTTGCTTGGAACTTACAAGATTATATATTGTTGTACTGGTTGTTGAGTAGCTACTTACAACCATGCATAATACGGAGTATCAAAATTTTTTATCGTTAATCATAAGCTGAAACTAATATGACATGCGCTACTAATGAGGCCGCTACGAGCATCCACATCAGATGGCCACCAAACATATTTCAAATATAGGATAAATCAACATAAAATAGCTGAAAAAGTGTGAATATCATAATCATTTCACATATTTTAGGTCAAATGGTCGAACCTTGGTTAGGCTCATATTTTTGCAGTCCTCAAGCAAATTTTCTTCTTGGTAATAATTACTTCGATTGTTGTAAAGGTTTAAAAGTAGCATCTAAATCTGATAAGATTGTATAACGAATTGTGTGGAATTATAGAAATGTCCATAAGATATCAATAGTAAAGATGAGGCTTTTGAGGGGTTGTGTGGAGTTACATACAAGGATAGAATTAGAAATGAAGTTATTCGTAAGAAAGAGGAGTTGCTCCAATTGATGATAAATTGAGGCTGAGATGGTATGATCGTAGCAAGAAGATGTCGATAGATGTATCGATCATGAAATTTATTATAGTCGCGGAAATGAACAGAGGTAGACCAAGAAGGCTTAACGAGCTATATCGAATGATACAGAGTTCGTGGGAGCAGCAGAGGATGACCCATCGCGATGTCATATTCATATAGCCTATATAAGGCTTGGTTTGATTTGATTATAGGGGGATTTTATCGGTAAGCTGGTCCAAATGCTCTAACTAATGAAGTTCGATCTCTTTTCGTCTGCAGGAACTTACCTATGATTATGGCTATGTTCTCGATAGTGTGGTTGGTCCTGATGGAATCATCAAACAAATGATTTGTTATTGTGGCACTGCGAATTGTAAAAAGCGTTTGTTCTGAAATTCCGATGCTAGGAATGATTATATGTTTTCGTCTCCTAAGTCCTAACGACTCAGCGAGTGTGGCGTTGATGCAGTTTCTTCCATTAAAAGAAAGCCGTCGTGGATTGTTACCATTCTCGATTTTGGCTGCATCAAAGCCACAGTTGAGATAAACTGAAAACGTAACATTGAATCTTACCTAGAGGCCAGACCCCGTCCAACGGGCAAGCCAGTAAGCCACAGACCTTCTGACTGTTGATATATACCCCGTTTTGCCCTAAGTTATTAGGTTGCGTTTAAGCTTATATACTCCATATATATCAAGTGAAACTTGATGCTGTTATGTTAGTGTCACATACATACCTTCAGTTTTTCTTATTTAAGCAGGTAAAAAACTTAGCTTAAATGGCTCTGAATTAGTTTTTCTTGCTCGACTGATGATTTTCAGATTTTCAGCTAAATTATGCCGAGTGATTTTTTAGGGTGTGGTCAAATATGGTAGGTCTGCAATGTGTTAATTGAGCTCCTTCAATACCTGAAAATAACCCATTCAGAATGCTCTTTTAAGAGCTTTTATGGAATGTAAAGAATTGTTATAGAGAGTACAATAAAGAGTAAACCCAATTGTCAACCTCCCTTGAATACCACCATTAACCTCCCATGAATATCGATAGCTTAATAAGCTAGTTATATCTGATCAAAATTTCTATTAAATAGGTTTGTGGTTAAATTCTTGATGGAAGAGTATTTCCTACTTCCTATGTAGGTTTCAAACACCTACTATTTAAGATTTCATATCCGCTTTTGGTCGTTCAAGCAAAGATGATTGATCTGATAGTTAGAAAGAAAGGCGTAATTATTGTGGACGGAATGACATTATCTGTAGGAATAATTTTAGTGAAATAGCGATTTTATCGTAATGAAATTTTAACTCTTTACCCTTTATCAAATAGAGAGCGAAATAATTAGATTTCGCAACAAGCCTGTATTTATTTGGGTGTGTGTATAACAACTCGATTGGGGAGTGGCGCTATTATATTAGAATTTCTATCTTTATAATTTTACATCATTTTGGAAAAAAAAACCTCGCCTTAATTATTCATGACCTCAATAACGTCATTCACTTTGGTTATACTTCAATTTAGATGTTAATGAAAATAGGTGAATCTAAATGAATTATTAACTTCGATAAATCTAGGCGAATACTAAAAAAGAACTCAAACAAGTTAAAAGCTTTTAAATTTGATACTCTGTTACACAAATTAAATCAAATACAAGCGTAGATTTTGTTTGGGTATGGGTGAATGGCAATGAGGTAAAACTTATTCATTCCTTTTTCAATTCGTAAATCTTTGTCAGCTTGTCTGTAAAATATTCTTTTCTATAGAACTTAGGAGAAAGGTAAACAAAACAAGAATATCAGTCCTCACGTAATAATCACATTCAAAATGGTTGATGTAATAAGATGGATATGATTTGATTAATACTATGTAATTCTTAGTTTTAATCGGACAGACCACGTTGAAAAAACTCGTAATTTATGAATCGGTCTATCAAAATATATCGAGCCGAGATTCCGGGGTGGGGCATTACACCTCACTATCTCTGAGATGTTATACACAGTATAATTAAGTTATTGTAGTGATCAAAATACAGAGATAAATAATACAGTATATATATATATAGGATGATGAAGAGGCCGCAGCCACCATTTGGCGGCGGCGGAAGTGGTGGTCACCGGAGGCCGGCGATACTTTATTTACTTATCGCCGCCTCTGTTTTCTCTCTATTTATATTTGCTATTCAGTCATCTTTATTCACTGGTTAGCTTATTATTATTATTATTATTATTTGGTTTTTATGCCTTATAATGTTCCCTTCGTCCCAAAATGATTGTCCACTTTTGAATACTAAAGATCTAGTTTTTAAGTTTGATCTTAAGTAATTCTATAGATTTTTTTTTGTATACTACTATTTGGTGAAAATATCATAAATAGTGTATTTTACCAAATGCTAGTATTTGCAATGTTTCGAACCGAAGTTATGTGAGCCAAGTAAAGCTACAAAGTATGTTAATTTTGAATATTGAAAATGTAGACGAGATAATTGAATGGTTTAGTGATTAAGATAGCACCCTTTGATCCGCTTGAGGTTAAAGTATCAAATCTTATTGTAGGAGAGGGGGTTGGGAATTATTGTAATTTTAATTATCAAAGAAAAATCAATGTAGGCAATCTTCTGATGGAGGGAGTATAATATTTGGTAAAAAAGATTGTATTTTTAGTGTATTTATTGTTAACAAGATAATTTTGATTTAAATTAAAGTTACGTGTCTTAAAGAATACGAAGTTTGATAACCTTGGCCAATGAAAAACAAACTGGACAATCATCTTGTGATGGATGGAGTATCTTACTTCGAGTTTGATGTGATCATTTTTTGTTTGAATTTGTAGGGAACCAAAACATTTTAGCTGTAAATAAAGAGGACATTCGGATCTTATCTCATTTTCAGTCCAACGTTAAGCAATGCGTGGTTCGTTTCCTACATTTTTTATGGAATCCCCGTATGATTGTGTAGCGAAACTAAATTTGAAGAGCTTCACAATCATATTGTACTTATTGTTAATGTTGTGATCTGTCAAATTTGTACTTGAGAGGAATTGGCTTAGTTTTTTCTTCGTCTTCTTGAGTTTATCGAATGTTTGAATAGATGTCATGTCTGATTCCTGCTGAAATTATGCGGGATGCATTATACTCTATAAACAACAACATGCCACCCAAATGCCTTTGAAGAGTCTCTCGCCTAAGTAGGGTAAGGTTGTCTGATTGTATGCAGCCTTATCCTGTGATAACAGTTAAGTTGTTTCGAATTGGTCAAATTGTGGTGCAATGACTATTTACTACTTCACAACTTCACAATAGATTAGAAGCATAGGTAGTGTAAGGAGCTATTCGATTGATTTCATTGGATGCAAGAGTCAGAAAATATAAATATTTGACTCCATAAGACATGTAAATGGATGTATTATATTTATACTCTATGCATTACCGAATTTGCATGTCTTATCATCTATGTAAGGCCACCCTTTGGTGAGTGACTTACTAATAATTTTTCTTTTAGGCTAAAAGAGGTCTTGGATTGACGGCTAATATAATTGATCATTGTAAACTGGTTCTGAAGTTTCCTGAAGGAACAGACAATCGTTGGGTACTTTCTCGTATTCTTTTTGAAATCTTTTAGCAACCTTATGTCCGAAGAAGTACCTATGCTAAGTTCATTTTTTGCTTTAATTTGTCTACTTTTGTGTAGTTCAATAAACAATTCAAAGTATTTGAACCCCTGGAGTACAGTTATGATGTCTGTGAAACGCTTCTCTTGTGGGAACAGGTTTGACACTCTTTCTGCTGCTTTTGGCTCTAGATCTTTTGTATATATGATAATTACGTTACAACTTTGTGAAACTGAGACTATCTCAATACAATATCTTAACATGAGCACAATTCTAACAAGAGAATATCTCTCGATACAGTATCGGAACATGAGCACAATTTTAACAAGAGAGTATCTTGATGCCCGCCCTGATGGTTGGTTAACGTACGCAGCAAAAAGGATAGCCCAATTGTAAGTTCCTTATACTTTGATGTTTACTGATTGCCATAATTTTGCTCCAGTATTTGTAGATGCTTTTCTAGTAATTTTAGTTCTGTTTCCCTTCTCTAATTTAATCAAGCTATATCCAATTCTATTAAGAGGGGCAGACAAATGCTACAATCGAACTCTATGTGACGAGATCCTTAGAATGCTCTTACCCCCCGATCCACCTTTTCATCCACACCAGTTTAAGACATGTGCGGTTGTTGGGAACTCTGGAGATCTTTTGAAGACTGAGTTTGGAGAAGAAATTGACAGTCACGACGCTGTTATACGAGATAATGAGGCCCCTGTGAACAAGGTTATTGCATCTTCTTTCATTTAATCTGTATCAACTAGAAAACTATTCACAATAGCTGCATGTTAGAATTTTCTAATTTTCATTTCTTATATCATGGGACAGTGAGGAAAACTATGATCTCTGTTCATGTAGTGGCGGTGAATCTTTTGACTCCGTACACGTGCAACTGATCTAATGTTGTTTCTATTCTAGCTGTAAACTTTTATTGGTTAAGCTAATTATAATGTTTTTCCTTCGTTACTCTGAAATTTAACTTCTTAGAGAAGAGAAGTTGAAAAAGTTTTTCTTGAAATCTCATACAATGTTATGCCATGTAACAGACATATGCTAAACATGTTGGTATGAAGAGGGATTTTCGCATTGTTGTAAGAGGTGGTGCGCGTAACATGATTCCTATCCTCAGAGGATCAGGTAATGTTTCTAGGCGACTTTTGTGACTACATCTTACTCCTCTTTCTTGGTTGTGTATTCTTTTACTGCTCTTTTCCCCACCAATATGTTGAGGTTCCAATTTATATCTTGTGATCAGACAATATATTTTGCTTTTAGAATAAAACTATACTTTTGGCATGATGGAACAAGTTATATCAAATGATTTTGTTGTTTCATGCAGATGATGAGGTACTTATCATCAAGAGTTTAACCCATAGGGTCTTCAATGAAATGATAGAGGTAATTTTGTATGGAGAGTGTATAAATAGTATTTTCAGATAAGGAAGCGCTCCTTCCTTCCGGAGAGCTAGCTTTTCCCATAGTTTTAGTCGAGGGAAGGACATTGTGGGACTGCAATTTTTTCACTAATGCTGCTTCTCCAGTCAGCAAATGAGGCTCTTGGAAACTACGGTTCTGAGATAGTTATAAATGCTACTATCCTAGAGCAAACTCAAGTGTACTAGCTGATTAAATTTTCTCTATGCAAAAAAAAAGTAAATAGAAATCGTGCATATACCTGTACAAAAAGGTTTATTAATATGCATGTATACTGAAAACACTTCAAGAAATAATATGTAAAATAAATTTGGGAAGTTAATTTACACTCTTTCGTTTGTGGTACAGCGTGTCCCGAATCCGGTATATCTCTTCCAAGGTATTGTATTGCGTCGAGGTGCGAAAGGAACTGGAATGAAAACTATAGAGCTAGCTCTTTCGATGTGTGACATTGTTGATATCTATGGTTTTACTGTAGATCCTGGTTACACAGAATGGTCAGTTTTTCTGTTCCCTTTTTCTCCTGTTATGCCACATTGTTCAGTCTTCCATAAACATATCTCTTTTGTTTGTGGATTTATACACTGAATCAACTGGTCTAATGATGTTGCAGGACTCGATACTTCTCTGAACCAAAGGGTGGGCACAATCCACTCCAGGGAAGGGCATACTACCAACTTCTAGAATGCCTTGGTGTAAGAAATAACCCTCTTCCCCTTCAACCACACATAACATCTACTCATTGCCCCAGATATCTTTTGATTGTATATTGAATCAAGATGACTCACTTTTCAGGTTATCCGGATTCATTCTCCCATGAGAGCAAAGAGGAAGGTGGACCTGTCAGATGTACCAAATAGAGACATGATAAACAAGGCACATATGGCTGCTGTGCGTTTGACAAATGCACAGACTGGACAAGCCGGTGATTTAGGACCTTTTCGAAGTTGTAAGGTGTGGGGCAATGTTGGTCCCAATGAGCGTGGACCTATCTCTGGATCTCCAGACATGAATGACATCAGAAAAAGATCGAATTACAGTAAATGGGAAGAAATGCCATTCGAGAAGCTACGAAAGGAAGCACGAGATCACTACATTCAGATGCAAGGAACAAGTATGTATAAAATGGATGGTAACAAATTGGATGATCTAGTATGTGTGAGACACATTCTGGAGTCTGGTAATTAAACATGATGTGGAGTTGCTATCAAGTAATGTCTATGAGTAATGCTAACTTCAATTTGTAGGTAGAATTTAACTGGAAGTGAACAGTCAGATACCATAGCTTCACTTGTATGCTTAACACAATTACCATTGTATAGTTACTAGAGCATTAGGATTTGGAGCTTAACTTTGTAGGAGTAATTATAGTTAAAGATGAGAGGCCCTTTTTCATACATTTCTAAGGAATTTAATGCTTAAGTTATATATTTCCATGAATTTTTTAGTGTTAAATTATTTGGTTTATCATATACTTTCTCCTTGTTCACCATTCATCATATATTTCACAATGTCTCATTTCATCACTCATATTTCAAATATGCATTTTCTTGATCTACATTAGATTTTTTTTTTGTTAGTGCACTAACCTCAATTCATTTTCAGAGGCATTTCATTTTCAGAGGCATTTGATACACAAAAATCGCATAGACCTAGTGACCATCCTTGTCTATAGAGAGTATATAGTGTACCATTATCCATAGAATACACTCACTTTTCAGGGCATTTGGGTTTGTTCATCATTTTTATCGCGTGTTTGAAATATTCGTTTCGTCGTTTAATGCTTTGAAATTGTTTTTTTTGGTTTCATGTTAACCAATTAACCAGTATATTTCGGAGGCATTTTAGCTATTTCACAAAATTCAAATAGGCTCCAATAATACATCATGGTATATTAACTTTCAGCGTCGTCGATCATGAATGTAATTCATCATTGTATGATCAGTAGTGCTTTCGTATTAAAATAATCGATCAAATGGAATAAGCATCGGATACTATGTAATACCACTAGCAAATGAAATTTACAATCTCACTAAAAATACACAACAAACAAACAACCAAAATTCAGACCCTTGAAACATATGAAACCACACCATCATGTTCTTATGTTCAAGAATGCTTCGACCTCTTACCAAAACCACCACCTCTCCTTCAACATCATAGGACGAAAACTCCACGTCACACCTCCACGTCATCACACCCGTATCGATGCCCGAATGGTCAAAACGGGTTTCGACCCGAATACATGTAGGTCCAACTTCCAGCTTAAGCACTACCTTAGAAATGGTCAGCTCAATGATGCACTCCACCTGTTCGATAAAATGGCTAACAAGAATACTTGCTCGGTTAACATGATTCTTTCGGCTCATGTGAAATCCGGGAATCTTGGTTGTGCTAGAGAGTTGTTTGATTTGATGGTTGATCGAAGCGTTGTTTCTTGGACCATTTTGATTGGCGGGTATTCGAGTTTTGATCAATCGAATGAAGCGTTTGGTCTTTACGCGGTTATGTGGAGGGCGGGGACAATGCCGGATTATGTTACATTTGCTACATTGTTGTCTTGTTGTAGAAGTGTGAATGATCTCAATATAGTTAGTCAAGTTCATACTCATATTGTGAAATTGGGATTTGATTCGGAGCTTATGGTTGCGAATAGCTTGGTCGATTCTTATTGCAAATCGGGTTGTGTTGATCAAGGTTTTAGGAAATTTAGTGGAATGCAACTTAGAGATTCGGTTTCTTTCAATTCCATGATAACGGGGTATGCAAAAGAGGGGTTCAATAAAGAAGCCATCATGCTCTTTCGCGAAATGGGATGTCTCGGGTTTAAGCCATCAGATTTTACATTCGCGGCACTTATGTGTGCCTGTGTAGGGCTTAATGATCTTGGTCTCGGAAAACAAGTTCATTGCCTTGTTGTGAAGACCAACTTTCTCTGGGATGTATTTGTTGGCAATGCTCTTCTTGATTTCTACTCGAAGCATAATTGTCTGAATGATATGAAACGGCTGTTCAATGAGATGCCAGAACTCGATGGCATTTCTTATAATGTACTCATAACTGGATATGCTTGGGATGGCCAGTATGAAGAATCCGTTAATCTTTTACGAGAACTTCAGTGGACTAAATTCAATAGAATGCAGTATCCATTTGCAACAATGTTGAGCATAGCTGCAAATTCACAGAATTTAAATATGGGGAGGCAAATTCATGCACAAGCATTAGTGTTGAGAGCAGATTCAGAAATTCTTGTGGGTAATGCCCTTGTTGACATGTATGCCAGGTGTGGCAGCTTTGAAGAAGGCAACATAATATTCAAAACTTTACCTTCAAGAAGCTCTGTGCCTTGGACGGCTTTCATCTCGGTTAATGTTCAGAGAGGACTCCATGAGGAAGCACTTTTGTTGTACAAGGAGATGTTAACAGATGGAGTTTGTGGTGACCAGGCAACTTTTGCAAGCACTTTAAGAGCTGCTGCTTCATTGGCATCGCTTTCATTGGGTAAACAATTGCAGTCATCCATAACAAGATGTGGTTTTATGTCAAATGTTCACTGCGGGAGTGCTCTCGTTGATATGTATGCAAAATGTGGTTCTATAAAGGATGCAATTCAATCATTCAAAGAGATGCCTGATAGAAACATAGTGACTTGGAATGCTTTGATCTCTGCATATGCTCAGAATGGAGATGGTGAAGCAACTTTTAGGTCCTTCAAGGAGATGATTGGTTCCGGTCTTCATCCTGATTCTGTCAGCTTCCTCAGTGTGCTAACTGCCTGCAGTCATCGGGGACTTGTTGATGAAGCCCTAGAGTCCTTCAATTCCATGACAAGCACATATAAACTCGTTCCAAGGAAGGAACATTATGCCTCCCTGGTTGATGTCCTCTGCAGGAGCGGGCGTTTCAAAAAAGCAGAAGAATTAATGGCTCAAATGCCATTTGAGCCTGATGAGATTATGTGGTCATCAGTTCTAAACTCGTGCAGAATTCATAAAAATCAGGAACTTGCCAAGAAAGCTGCAGAGGAACTCTTCAAGATGGAATCACTTAGAGATGCTGCCTCCTATGTCAATTTGTCTAACATCTATGCAGCTGCAGGAAAATGGGAAAATGCAGCCTTCGTTAAGAAAGCGATGAGAGAGCGAGGGGTCAAGAAAGTTCCTGCATACAGTTGGGTAGAGGTTGAACATAGGACTCATGTATTCACAGCAAACGACAGGACCCATCCAAGAACTGAAGAACTCATGGAAAAGATCAATACCTTAGGGGAGCTGATGGAAAAGGAAGGGTACAAACCTGACATCAATTGCACCCTTCATAATGTGGATGAGTATAGCAGAGCAGAGTCACTTAAATATCATAGCGAGAGATTAGCAATTGCATTCGCGCTAATCAGCACACCAGAGGGTTCGCCTATACTGGTTATGAAAAATTTGCGAGCTTGCACAGATTGCCATGCAGCAATCAAGATCATCTCGAAGGTTGTCGGGAGGGAGATAACAGTCAGAGATTCAAGCAGATTCCACCATTTTAAAGACGGAATCTGCTCCTGTGGTGATTTTTGGTGATCGACTGGTACAAAGATAACAATTTCACCATTTAATAGCATCCTGTGTGAAGACTTTGATCATCAACAAAATTCATTCTGTTTGTACTCTTTAGTAGGAAAGGTTGGTTCTTGCTGCCCCCCTTTTGATAAAAGGGAAGGAGATCTTAGTTTCCCAATTGTCTGGGGGAAGCGTAGTCCATGTTTACACTTCACATAAATCGTATTGTTTGTTTGACATATTCAATGTGGATATGTTATCTCGAATACCATTTGAATGTAAAGAGATTATGGTTGGACGCAGCCAAGGTAGAGAAGAAGTTACGAAAATTGCTCCACTACATCGATGTTTAAATTTCCAGTGTGCATACATCAAAGCATGAATAGCCTGTCTGCAGTCGGAACCCACACCCACATTTCGGGTTCTCTAGTTACTAGTACGCGATATAGTACAAGCATACAAAAGACATACACCTAATCGCTGTTACAGGCATAATTACGAATTAAAGAAAGCTTACACGACGCCGTGGAAGCCAGCCGAATCCAAAAGCACAGTCTCGATCTGCTCTGGCAAAAGGTCTTGTCCTTCCCTGCATTGCTGATGCATAATTTTTTTATATTCATTGTTAGATACTGAGCAGAAGGATTATTTAAATTCAAGGGCCAAGCATTAAAATTCGTTTCATTTTCTTTTTAATGAAACCAAAAGAGGTCCATTCTTCAAATGCAATAAGTCCAAGTAGTCAAATTAAATTAATTTATGCATTGCTACCTCCATTTCAATTTAACTATATAAAAATAAATATCTGATCTAAATTAGTCACTAACTATATAAAAGAGCGAATAAGGATTGTGTTTTTATGTTTCTTTTTATTTTCACATTATTAATTACTAAATTATCCTCTCTAAAAATCAAAAAATTAAAATATTATATTTTTAATTAATAATTCCCAATTCTCTTAATTGGATAACCCATAAGTTCTGTAATAGGAATTAACTAATATTCCGTGATAAATAATAATATGTTTATGTGGTGACTCTATTATTATTATTATTATACTATCAAGTTAGTTAAATAATCATATGTTTTGTGTATAATTATTATTACTTACATATATATTATATGACTTATATATATATAAATTTTATATATTGAGATCCACAAAAATTTAAATTATACTTTATAAATCATACTAATTTAACCGACATAAAAGCAAATAATTCGATGATAATATATTGATGATCAATTCGTCAATATATTTAATCAGAGAACATCAAATTGTCAAAGTAATATAGTATTTATATCTCAAAGATCATCTGGTATAAATGATTTAATTTTTTCTCCAACTCGATCATAAATGTTACATCATGTTGACATGACACAAATGTCACATTCGTAAATATTTGACACAATTTACAACTTACAAAGTAATATGTAGCATATCTTTATATCTTTTGGTAGAATTATTGTTATTTTTATTATTATTACTATTATTAATTATCCCTTTGAATCATAATAAATGTTAACTAATAATTATAATTTCAAGCTTAATTGAATAATGATGAAATCATATATTTAGCATTATGATTTCAGAATATATTTTTCACCCGCCCAATGCACAAATTTCCAAGACACCGAATATCCCAAACTATTTGACAAAGTCATGTCGCAGTTAAATTTTCTGTTTTTCTGCTTTAAGGGTAACAAATCATAGCAAACATACAAGGAAATACTAAAACATTTCCTTAATATTATCATTATAGATAACATGCCTCAAGCAATACGAAGAATCGGTGTTTCAAAATACGCACATGACACGGCCAGCGTAAAAAAATTATTTTATATTCTTAGTTGGAGGAAAAGAGATGAGATGTTTAAATTAAAATCTTTTCTTTGGAAATTCATAATTAGTAAGAAAGTGATCACAAGGCTGCACGCAAGTAGCTTGTCACATCGCATTTCAGATATAATTATAAAATAAACTATTATTATATATAGGTTTTATGGCTCGATAATAAAGGAGAGTTTTGGAATTATTTTTTAAGGCCGCGATAAAATTTAGTTTCTGGCCATCCCTAACTTTTCCAACATACGTAAAAAACTCTATAAATCAATACTGACAAATTAATAAACTCTCTAAAATAATAAATTTGTCCATCCCGACTTGGGAAGGCGAAAAAATTACAAAAAATCGATAAAATAATAAAGATAATTTTTTTGGAAAACTTTATAATATAAGTCCCAAGAAAATCACATTAATAATTTTAGAAATTGAAAAATAATTATTATAACTTAATGAAAAATATGTATCTATAGTTGTTTGTTTTTAAAGTATAAATTAAGAAAATACTTATGTTAATAATACTAAACTATACTAAGTAATTACTATAACTATTATAAATAACTCAATACTATTTTTATGATCTTCTAAGGCTATCTACACCCATTTGGGCTTATTCAACACCTCTTTTCAATTCCCAAGACTTCACATCATTTTCTCCGACATTAATAATTCAACAATCATTCAACTTTTACACTATACAATGATTTTGTTTAATAAAATTCAACACCCTACCCCACCACCACTTCTTTATATTATATATTCTATTTCATTTATATTTTTATTTTTATGATTAAATAAATTTAACAATTCATCGCTATAATTAAATAATAATTAACACTTAAATAAATTATTTTTGACATTTTTTAAAAATAAAATTTATATAAATATTTTTAATCTCTCATATTCCTAATTAATTTTTTCTTGTAAATAAATAAAACAAAATTATAGATACAATGACAAAAACAAAGAAAAGTTACAAAAACAACAACAAATGCAAGACAATAAACAAAGACATAAAGATAACTAATCTAAATACAATAACCACACGGTACAATATAATTGATCGACACTATAATCAAACTCTTAAAACACATAATAAAAAAAAATTTAAGAAAAAAAACTCTATTTATAAAGTAGAAAAATGAACCACAATTCTATTTATAAAGTAAAAAAAATGATTAATTTTGATTATTCTTTTTTCATAAAAAATTATGCTATTATGAAATAGTTGATATGAAATAATCGTGATAATGACATTAAAAAATTAACAAATCTTAAATCATTACAAGGATCCACTTTATACAAAAAAACCATCGACAAAATCAAACTAAATCATTAATGTATCTGCCTACACCATTCAACATGTTGAATGATCAATAAGCACTAATCCACCTGTATTCAACACCTCATCAGATTACCCATACATTTCTACTATATATTTCGATATCTTCCTTGAGACATTCATATTACAGACATCAATCTCAATAAATCGCTAGCTCCATTAAATGCATGTCTTCTGTCAAGTATTAAAATTCTTTAAATTATTAATTTATACAAATTAATAACTATCTAAATTAATAAATTTGCCGATCCCATCTTTATTAATTTATAGAGTTTTATCAGCATATCATACACCGGGTTACAATATTGAATACATGGATACAACATATAAAATATAGTAATATGAAATGTAGCTTCAATAAGGTAAAAAATTATAGTAATATTTACCTAGTAAGCGTTCATACATCGCTAACTCCGAGCTTGGCTGAAAGAGATATTATTTCAGTATAAACTTTAAGAACAAAACCAAAATTAAGTTTAAGTTATATACAAAATAATATACTAAGAAAATTATATTTATGTCAGAATTTATAAGCAAATACTATTATTTAAATTATCTCTCGATAGATAGTAATAATAATAATAAAAAGAACAATAGAACTTATTAGAAGTTTCAAAAAGTATATAAGATGGAATATAAATATAATTAGATTAGTACAAGAAATATATCTATTAATTATTTAAAAGATTACAAGCTTTTAATAACAAACTAAAAAAATACACACCAAGTCAAGTAAATACTCATATTTTTATTTAGTATATATTAATAATAAACCTATCCTAATAAGCAAAATTATATAAGACATAAAATTAAAGTACATTCCATGATCATCTTAAGACATTTTTATATGTTCAATGAAAATATAAATTACCTTATATAATTATTTAAAATTGATCATCTAATAAAATTTCTAATTCATCAAATTCAAAAACTTATGAATACTACATATTAAATCCATTTCTAAAAGATTGTACCATTTTAATAATAATAAAAATTAATTAAAACTCAACCAACAAAATTCAAAAAATTATAAGTACTAAATAATTTCACTTTCATCTCTAAAAGTTATTGATTATATTTTTCAATAATCAAAATTATTTAAAACTCAACAACCAAAACTCAAAAACTGTGGAATATGATACTATATTCATCTCTCGAAATATAGTTCAATGAAGATTTTAAATATTCAACTCTAATATATTAAGGATATACTGTTTGTTGTAATACTGTTAATTGAATTGTCAAAGAAGCATGTTCATGAATTTAAATCATGATTCATGCTGTATTTGATACCATATAAAATATTGAGATAATCACATCATCTAAGACATTTTTATATGCTCCAATGCTGTATATAACTATTTGAAAATTGTAACTAAAAACTAATAACATTTTTCTCAACCACCAAATTTTAAAACTTATGAATACTACATATTAAATCCTTTCTAAAAGACGTTAATTTATTTTTAATAATTAAAAACAAACTCAACTAACAAAATTTAAAATTATGAGTACTAATATATCATCCCCTAAAAGGTTATTGAGTTTATTTCAATATGTCAATTTAAAAATCAATTATCAAAACTCGTGGTTACGAAGACAACATATCAAATCCATCTCTAAAAAGATCATATGATTTTCATTTTTCAATAACAAAATTATTTAAAACTCAACCAACAAAATTCAAACTTATAGAGTACTAAATACTTTACTTCCATCTAGGTTATTCGATTTTATTTCAATAGTCAATTTTTAAAATCTCCATTACCTACATACCTTATAAGATATAGTGCAATGTACTTATTATATATTTGATTATGTACTGACCTTGATCTAGCCGAGTGACTATGTAATTGGATTTTAAACTTTTGCAATATGTATACATACCATGGCTTTAATTGTTATAAATTTCCAATTACTGCCTTCAAAAGTTTCAGACAGTTTTTCTTATAATAACTTTTCTTCAAATGTTAGATATGTGCTCACAATTACTATAGGGGGTAATTTGCACTGTTCTCTATAAAGTTTTTACGAACACCGTAACTCTCAGAACCTTAAACGCTAATACCCTTTTATAAACTTATAAATCAACCATCATAATTTAGATAAAGTTTCTTAATCGATTTAAGTCTCGTCTTTAAATAAATCTATCATGTATTTATAATCGACTTCATTCAAATTGCAGAATATATCGACATTGCCTATATAATTTGCTGGAAATATATTGACACGTTTACATAAACTTTTTTTTTTCATAATTTTGTTGATTAGTATTATGTACAATTCTATATTAGTCTCTAATAAATACTCCTTATTTCTCCGAAGTAAGATTGTTGTTTATGTTAAACAATGATCAAAATTATACAAATATACTCATAATTTTAATTTAATTAAATTTTGTTAATAGCAAAATGCAATTAAATGTTTTAATTATATATTTTTCTATCGTCTAATATACAAGATATATATCAAAATAATTGAAAGGGTATATATTATCGATATTTATGTTTACACACACTAAAATTAATTGAAACTAAATATTTCCATATATAAAAAATCACAATGTATTAATTAATCGATATATATGATTTATGTTTTTATAATTTATAGATAATATGTACTAATTTTAATTTTATCCAAAATCAAGACTTCGAGGCAATTAAGAACGTTAATATACGACGTAGACAATTAAAATTAGAATATTTTGATGTGTAATTATATATTTCCTTATTCCATTAGATGAATATTTAATGGTTACAATTGAAATAGTAATGTGTTGATTTAGGCAGTTTATAGGTGAGTATTAGCATACTTTAAGTTTGGCTGCGGGCACGGTGCTCATAAAATTTATAAAGGGCAAATTACCCCATTTGAAAGTCAGAGTAATCATGTATTCACATAGGCTTCTAATTTAAATTCTCAACTATAAGAGAATCTTTAATAAAGTCAATGTTTATATTTTTTTTATCTAAATTAAATCATGACAGCAAAAAAAAAAAAAAAAAAAAATATGAAAATGTTATAGTTGTCTTATTGCACATCAAATCATCATTAATGAACTCTCGCAGTTAACATGATTAGTGGAATTATTTAAGGCCACGCATTTTATTAGTAGGTTTACCAACTTTTAATTATGTAATAAAGATTATGAAGATAATAATTGGTGAAAAAATGAAATTAATTATATAATTTAAATGTATTAAAACAACTAATAAATAATAATTTACTACCAAAAGTTTAAGGATAATTCAATACGTGTAACCTTCTTGCAATTAATATGGTAATTTCTTTGACCACATTAAAGTTGTTTGGGTCACGAGATATTAGTAAAATTGATCAATGAAAAAATAAAACAAAATAATTTTTGGGCGATGATTGTGAGCACCTTTTTACTCAAGTGAATCAAGACCCAATTCCTTTAAACATAAAAGGTAGTTAATTGACGTGCTTTTTTCATGCGTATACGCATTAAGAATACTGATACAAATGCTTTAATATTTATATTATTATCGTTGGATTCATTCCAACTAATCGACGCAGATCAAGATTTTGCCTAACTTAAAATGAATGTTATTTATGAATATATTACGTCCATCAGTTATTTGTGAGTATTAGTTTCACAACAAGAATGTGAAGTTCAAAGTCCGGACGAACAAGATATTAGAGTAATTAAAGATAAATAATATGACTAATAAAGCTCAAGATTCCTACCAGCGTGGCAAGAGTTCAGATTTAAAAAGATATGCATGGTACCTTTGTCATAAGACATACTACTGCCATGACAATCATAAGTCAACCTCGTTGTCGATAAAGGTGAAATTGTAAAGGAAAGAGTCATGGTTGTCCAACCATCCGCATCGCCTCGAAGGGAACGCCAAGAAGAACGTGACATTGTCGCCGATTGCCGCCGAAGAGTAATAAAAGAGCGGCGAACGAGTGACGACGGTGATTATAGAGAAACGTAGGAAAGTTAGGACAAAAGAAAAGAAGAGTTCTCGTAAGAACGGAGAGCAAAAGAAGTTAAGAGAAAGAAGAAAGATGATAACCATTGAAAGCGAAAGGGCCGGAGTCCGAAGATGAGGCACCCGACTCCGAACGAGAAGACGAGATCGAAATTCTCGCCAGTTAATTTTAAGGCCTGAAATCAAATGAATGATACTAGAACAAGAATCAACAACAAAAGAATTCCAAAGAATGTAGCACCTGTTTCAACATATGGGATTGAATTGGAATTCGGCGACGGCGGCTAGTGGAGGTTTATCTGCCAGTTGCGAGATTGGCTCGAAAGCAGTGACGTCGGACGCGACCAAAAGAAGTAGAATATCATGAAATTATTAATGAAGCTGATGCATCAGTTGTCAACAATATCGTCCACATTGGCCAAATCTTGTTCGAGAATTTATTTGTACCGCTTCTGTAGACGCGATTTAATTTCGAGACGACAACTATCATAAGTGTAACCTCAAGGAAACTTTGTGTTCAATTTGTCCCCGACTTATTAATCAAGCTATGGAGGACCAATGCGAAGGGTGATAATATTTTCCTCCGATATCATGAAAGTACATCGATCGCTGGTTCGGGTTACCACATCGCTCCCTAGACTCGCTTAGCATCAATCAGCAGGTAAAGCATGCCAGGTTACATAAGATGGCTCTACTTATTTGGTCTCCAACTATTCATACCAATCGGCAGTGAAGCTATCGCTAAGGTGCTATAATAGGTCCGTGATAATCTAAATGTAAAGCCAAATTATTTTATCGACAAGGACCACGCTAAATCTAACGCAGTCAAGCTCATAGGATATCCTAGCCTTATACATAAATTTTGATGGCATTGACTGGAAGTTCCGATCGAATCAAATGAAGATGCTATCGTTCAAGTCATTTTCATCGGGCCATAAGCTGCCGTGAACACATGTCAGATGTTCCTATTCCGCATGTCAGCGCAGACGCGTAACCGCGATGACTACTACAAAGGAAGCATCCTTCTAAGACGAGATCGCACACTTGGACGGGGCGATTCAATCCACCCCAGCTGTCCGTCAAGCAGCGTCAAGGCCTTCGACGGATGCAAATCTTGTTGACGACAGCCAAGCGTTGATGTTTTCAGCCACTTTGTGACACGTCGCGCTGGGATATATTTTTGCAACAATTTGGGGAGAAACATGGGTACTTGATGGAACTTGGTTATTCTCGTTGATATTATTTTGATGTTAACTGCGATATATCTACATGGGGTTGGTTATATTTTATGTGTTTGAATTTGTTTAAAACAAACCCAAAGTGGGGAGTTTTGTAAGTGTTTTATTGGATGCGTTTTTTCATGGTACATGCGTTGTTAATGTATGGATACAACAAGTCGAATATTGAGTATTATTACCGCTGGGATTCATTCCAACCAATTGATGCGACAGATTTTCGCTAACTGAAAAAGGAATGTTATTTATGCAGTAAGATATTATGTCTAAAATTGACAAAGATTTTGGAGAAAATCGCTCCTTTCTTTGACATGAAGCTACTATTTGTTATGGAGAGTCTTTAAAGATGTACTGAAGACTGTGATTATGCTCACATTACACACTTAGGCTATTTAAGCAAGACGGGATGACCTACCGAGACAAGAAATACATTCTCATTTTATCTTCTTCACCATATATGCTGTTTTCAATTTAACAAGGTTTGGAATGCTTTTTTGTTCTTTGACTCAAATTATTTGTAAATAATTGCTTGGCATATTTCGAGATGACAGTCTAAAAACCAACAGATATCCTTAATCACATGTCATTGAAAGCATCAGGTATCATAGTCAAAGATTGTAAGAATCGTGGGAGCCCACCATCATAGTTGATAGAGTTTTCTTGGGCGTAGAAGTTGATACCGTCTACAAGCACTTCGTCAGAATATCTCATCATAACAAGAATCTTTACCGGGTTTATACCTCCGTACGCAGTGCCGCGGGCACCGAACTCAAGCTAACAATTCTGGTGTTCTTGTTATTTTTTTGTACTCTGTTGTTATCCAAATATTACTAACTCGTATCGACATTGTTACGTTAAATATCGCTATTAATTTACTTTTTTCAAAAACATATCGAACTTACACATTGAAAGCTAGTCGATACGCCAAGTAATTAACTTCATGGAAACCCGCCAAACGAATTCATCTCAAAGCAAGCTTATTCATGTAACTTATATGTCAATCCGCTGAGTTCTCAAGAACATACAACCTTAATACTATGGATGTCGCGTCAGACTCCGGGGTGGTGTTCTCAATGTGTTGTTAAGAAACAATACGTTGTATCGCTTAATCCAAGATGAGCAGATACACGCTTTTAGCAGTTCACATAACTTTTTTTTTTGGATAAAAGTCGCTCTACATAACTTTGAATCCTATATTATTGGATTTAGCAAATATTTATAGAAATAATTTAGTTAAATTAGAATATATCAAAATACAATTATATCATTCATTAATCACAACCAATTATTTAAGTAGGATATTTTAGGCGGATCAAAAAAGCGGGAAAAACTTTTAAGACAACTCTCCGTGCTTTATATATATATGTACATAGATACTTACATCATTAAAAGATAATCATATCCGATCGGGATATATTATTCAATATAATGTAATTTTGGATGTTAATATTTATATTACTAATGCTTTTACTAAAAAATATTATTACATACACTACTGATATATATTATTTAATCCTTATAAAACCTTATTATTTTCGTATTTAAAGATGACCATCACTGAATTTTTGAAGTTGTTCCATTCCATCACCCAACTTCCGGTAATTGGGTTTTGGTCCCGACGGCCAAATGACCGTCAAAAACACTAACCTCGTAGGGTATTTTAGTCAAATTAGTGGGGGGACCATGGAAAGGGACAATTGCCCTTAAGAACTTCCTAACTACTACACTTGCAAATAAAGGGCAAATAGTCATTTGCCACATGCTAAAGAAAGGGGCAAAATAGTCATTTCACAATAGCTATTAGTGTTTTAACGGCCATTTCGACGTCGACCAAATTTGCCAATCATTTCGAACGCGATGGAATGGAACAGTTAAAATCGGTTACTGAATGAAACCCGGAAATGAAGTTTCAGTCAATTAAGAAAGGCTTTTTATTATGGTTAGACAGATAATAATTTAAGTAATATTACTAATAAAATTATACTATTATCCATAAAAAGTAACCTTGGCCAGTTATAAAATTTATACCTAATGATCTTTTAAGAAAATATTTAATCATTGTATTTTATCGCACTTTTCATCTTATATTTAAAGAGTTATTCGTGATCAAAGTATCCCTTAAAAAAATAAAAATATTAATTTAAAAGAAAATCAAAAGTGTGTAACTTTACACAATTTTAGAATGATTTCAAATTAAACATAAAAAATGTATCAAATATTTGAGAAATCGATTCCATGTCATGCATCGCACGTCTACTTTAACAATCTTATTTAAATATTTGGTAGTACAATGCAACATGGCAACATACAACTGTGTAGTGTATACTGAGTATGTAGCTTCTGAACAACCCAAATATGTCATTCATGGCAGAACTGAGCATGAAACACAAAGAATAAAGTCAATAAACATAATCTCACCTCAGCTTGGAATACATCCAGAGCAAATCCATTAAAACAGCTGATGACAGCTTGCTGAATGTCTAGTCCAAGGCTATCAATGGCCCTCAAAGTGGAGAGTTGCAAACCTGGTCTGCGAGCACAGAACATATGTATATTGACAGCCCTTCCCTCTCTTAAGCTGACCTCAACCTAATAAGTCCACGAAAACTATAAATTGGAAGGCCATGATGAAGGAAACAAGTTTTCATTTGGTATTCAGATTTCAGACTTCAAGTAAGTTTCAGAAGAATACATCTCAAAATGTTAACATATAGAAGGGCTTTTCGGAATCTGTATTTCCAACCAATTTGTTTTCTAGCTGTGACACAAATGCAACTCAAAGTGATGACTGAAGCAAACTTAATGTATGCACAGAAAATGTTCTGCTGAAGACTAGATCACAGCACCTCAATCATACGAGGAGTTGCTAAAAATAAATTTATGTGTTGCAAAATATAATTCTGCTAAAACGATGCAAGAAATTTACTCTAGCAGTTTGGTTTTTAGGACTTGGCAGAGAACTTGCACACATCTCTTCCTTCACCCGATAAGGAAGGGTAGTGGGGCTGGGTGTTAAAGGGTCGAAACCGGTGGGTGCTTGTATCAGAGGGTCTGCAGGAATAGCTTCTAGCTCTTTATGTAGAACATTAATGCGATGTAAGAGCTCTTTCAGATAGTCAATAGCATCTCCTAGTATCGAAGCTCTATCCATCTGAAAGATAATGAATATGATATCAATCCACAGTTATAAATAAATGATGGACCACCACATTTCAATAAACCATGGATAAAAGCCAAGAACCAGCAAACACTAAAAACTCAATCGAACCATTAAACGTTGACACATCTCCCTCCCTCTTCCTGAAGAATTTTCGGCTAATAAGATTCGAACATAAGAATATGTACAACTAGCAATAAGAGTTATAGCAATAAACAAAGACCCAACGTCATACAACTCGAATCAGAAACCATGAATCACAATCAACGAAGCAACAAACTGAACCAAATATGAGACTCAAACATGTGAAATCTTAACATCACGCAAACATGTTGGTATTTCCCAAGAATCATTACCTTGCTGATTTTGGGAACAACAGACCTCAGCATATAAAGCCGATCATTCAGCTTCTTCCTACGACGCCTTTCAGCCATCAAATTCTTAGCCGGAAGCCCCTTCCTCTTACCCTTAGGATCCCCAACAGTCACTCCACTATTCGAAACCGAGTAACTCTTCCTCCCCTTCTCACCCACCGTACCACATCCATTAATCATAAAATTCTCCTCATTCTCATCAGAATCATAACCAAACTCCTTATCACCCGTTAAACCCTGCTTGCCTTCTTCATCCTCGATTCCCCTCTTCCTCTTCATCCCCACCATTTCTCCAACTCCACCACTACTATCATCATCATCACACTCAAATCTCGTCAAATTATCACCACCATCAAAACTTTGCAATTCGGTTAACTTATCACCATCAAATCCACCACCTCTACTACTATTACTATTCTGCTGATAAAGCAGTCTCTCCCAAACTAGTTCATCCCCATTATTCGGCAGACCACTGCTCAAATCATCTAAAACCTATCAAATTCTCCTCATCATTAACACTGTTATTATGATTCTGTACCAACAAATTATCATTACAACCTTCAAACGAAAACGTGTTAAACCCTAAACCTCCAACAATACTGTTCCCATTTTCATGAAAATGGTTTAGTCTTTGCTCAGTTTCTTGATAACTATAACCAGAAACTGAAGAAGCCAGCTCAGCAAAACACCAAATTATATTAAATTGAGAAGAACTCACCATAACCCACAAAATTCGACAAACTGGCCAAATTGTCCACGTCATTACTTAAATCGAAAAAACCATCAAATGGGTTATAATTACCAGACTCGATAAAGTGTCTACTCGACTCGATAACATGACTATTGGTATTATTAATATTATTATTACTATTGGAAAGCATGTTGAGTAGAGAAGGGAAGGAAGATTTGGGTTGATAGTGAGATGGGTTAGGACAAAATGGGAAGTTGTTGTTAAGGTGGTCGGAAGATGATGATGTTGGGTTAAGGAACAAGTCAGGTTCGAGCATGGTTTTGTTGAATGTGGTAAATGGTTTTGAGTTTGTACAAAACCGCCTCAGCTGCTGGTTTTGGTGGTTTTCCAGTGCCCATGAAACTGCTTCGTCTTTATCTCCGTCCATGAAGGGGGGAGGGTAGAATGAAGGATAAAAAATAAAATGATTGATTTTATTAAAAGCTCAAACCGCCACATTAATTGGCAATTGGCGTATTTGTCCGACATATCACGGCGCAGATTAATCAGCGACGCATTCGCTAATCTCAATTGATAGACTAAAACTTTCCTTTAACAAATTCAAAGCGAAGGTTTACTCGCGGTAGCCGAATCCACACGCCACAATACGTTTAAGAGTGCTGAACGACACGCTTAACATTCTGGGGCTTCAATAACTGACTATGCACGGCAAATGAGATCCAATTATTTGTTACGTTTATTTGATTGTATATGAAACTCATTTTAATTGATAGTTTTTATTTTTTCCGTGTCAATTTTTTTTATCATCAATGGATATTATTATGTATCACTACATGTGCGATATACATATTATACTATGTTGAATATAGACGCATTACGAGTCGAAGGTTAGAGAAATTTTAATTTGATTTGGTAATTATTTGAATTGAGTCGAATTAAGCTTACGTATCATTTACTTCAACCAAAGCTTGATCCGAACTCTGAAGTGATTCATCACTTGATCAACTTTGGAGTTGTATATGATTGTAGCAGCATTTGTGTTGAATTGGAACAATAGTTACTTGCATTTGATGATGAAGAGGACAAATTAACCCAAGTTCCTCGTGAACCCCCTTGACTTATTTTTCTAGTTTCCACTGTCCACTGCCATTTTGCTTTTTTGACCAGAAAGACTATAATCATAGGGGGCACCCCTATTCTTGGCATTAATTGATTTATTGTTTGGCCTATTCGTAATTTAATTACATAGTCGATCAAATATTGTTTCAATAATTTGACATCACTGCAGACGTTGTCACATTCTGCATATATGTATTTCGTAAATTTTAACGGCCTTCATACGTCCTTATTCTTCACCAATATAAAAAAGATAAATGGACGTGCCTCATTCACCAATTTAATACAAAAATTTTAATATTATGAGTCCAACACATTACATGAAAAGAATATTATATATGAATAACCATCACAACCTATCAACTATTTATCGATTAAACTATGTATATTAGTACTCCTTAATTTTTGATACACAACGACTAACAGCGTTAAGTCACTAGCAAATTGCCAATTGGTAATAATTTAAATTTAAATTTAAAATAAATAATTAACGGAACAGTAAGAAAAAAGAAGGAAGAAGACAAGCAATCTAGAGTCTAGAGTAGCAGATAGATGGTCAGAGCGTTGATTAAAATGCAGTTACACACGTGTCCTACATGCACATGTACAATCTAAAAACAAAGGGGTCCACAATTCACTTTGCATGAGAATAGAGTCATACTCCTAAAACTCCACCCTCTAAAACTACTTCATTCATTCCAAAAAATTTAAGATACATTTAATTTTCCTTTCATTTCATTTACTTGCAAAAAATTAAACAAGCATATAAATCGAGATTTTTATTTTTGATAAAAAAAAAATTAAGGTTCATAAGTGATTTAAAGTTCTAAATCAATCTTCTATTTATCAACTAATTTTGTAAACATAGTCTCATTCAGTTGGACTAAAGTTAATTTAATTCAATGTTTCATGGTGGGCTAAGGTGGATCCATCACATTTGATGGAAACATCAAACATTATCACATTTGATAGAGTAGGCTTGTGGTCCTAATTGTAGGCTACCAGTGGCCCAAATATGGTGTCAATGTCAGAATTCAGATAATCTAGTGACAGACTGATAGATGCTAATAACAGCCTTGAGAAATAGTAGACTCCTCAGTAATTTGCAACATTAGTCATTTAGCCTCATTGAGGTTACCCTCATACTTGTCCATCATATTGATATCCACAGATGAGTATATTTCTATATTATAACGGTAACAATGCAATAAGAATCGCGTAGCCAGAATGGCTACACACAAGAATAATAATATCACAGAATACGATTTTTGTAGCCCGCCATTATAATTCCTAAACGCTATTCACAACTTCTCATATTATCTTATCATGTTTCAGAATCTTAGACTTAGGCATCAGAGTCATATATATTACCTATAACGATTTGTATTTATTTTGAAAATATGAATATTTTAATACTAAACTGACAGATTTCTCATTCAATTATCGATATTAAATTGTCTATTATATAATTTATGTTACACATTGTTAATATATTACTACGTATAATCAAATCACACATTTTTGTTACTTTTTATAAATCAAACTAAAATATATTCGAGATATTAATAAAATAAAATCTCAAGATCATGTCAGAATTCAATCCCTTTCTTTGTCCCTCACTCCCCACCCCTCTACTTGTTTCCTGACAAAACAAAAAAGATGTTTAGAAGAAGAAAAGATTGTCACCCCCCCCCCGTAGTTATGTATTAATCTCAGATCTTCATCATTAACATTGTCCAAACACAACCAACAGATTTGACTAATTGTCAGCTTCCCCCATTGGAAATAAATTAAATTCATTACTCATTAATTCATCTTGCCCTACTTATCTTCACATTTGTCCACTATTTTAAGTTAATTCAATAAAACCCACATCATATTTTTCTTCATACATCAAAAAATTCAAACTTTATCAATTTTGGTGTGTTTTTTGCATCATATATATCTTTATAGAAAAAAATAGATTTAAAATTTATCAATTTTAGTGTATTTTTTGCATTATTCTTGAAAATGGGTGCCTCACAATCAACCCAAATGCCATCTGAAGATGAAGAACAAGAGGAAGAAGAAGAAGATGATGGTGATGAGCATGAGCAGAATTTGATCAACCATGAAAATGGAGGTATTGAACTAGAGTAGAAACTCTCTAAATTAATAACCCATAAATTATTAATAAATTCTGTAAGATAATAAGTTTTTCTGATCCCGACAATCTCTAAATTAATAACTCTATAAATTAGTAAATTTCACTAGTCCCAACAATATTAATTATAGAGTTTTTACTGTAGTTGGAGATACATTGGTGAAGAGAGTTCTTGAACAAGAGCCTGAAATGTTACCATGTCATGCTTCAGCCTCTCCTTTATCTCCTCAGTTATCAACTTATGGTACTCCACGTATTGGACCTTCTATTAAAGTATTTGATCCATATAATGTTCTTGCTCCACCCCAATTCAGTAGGAGTTTTTCAGGGGGTTTAGTTGATGATTTTAGTAGTGGGAGTTTGACTGAGGTTTATTTGATTTGTCATGGAGAGTGTCATGTGAATTTGAGGGATGGTTTGGTTTGGGGGAGGAGTAGTGAAGCGAAGTTGACGTCGAATGGGAGTAGGCAAGCAAGAGCTTTGGGTGTGTTTTTGAAGTCCCAGGGGGTTAGGTTCAGTGCTGTTTATTCCTCCCCTTTGGATCGAGCACGAGCTACTGCAGTGTCGATTTGTCAGGTATACTCTTGTTGTTTTCTTGAACATCCATGGTTTATTGATTTATCCTTTTGGTTGATTCTGTTTAATGTTATGTTGATATTACTAAGAATAATTCATGATGATATGATCTAGCCACACTTAGCAGAATACATTATATGGCTTAGTATTGATTTATCCTTTGTTGATTTATGTTTAATGCTGTGTTGATACATTACACAGGTCTACATGATATGATCTGTCATACCTTGGTGTTAAGAATGTAGCATTATGGGAATGAATTTCAATTCATAGCTCCTCTCTATGTTGATTATGTATGATAAACTGTCCAAGGTGCTATGGGATATAGAATGTTCAAAGAGGCCCTCCCCTTAACAGAAGTTTGTGGTTTTATCAGTTTAATTTCTCGTGATAATTGGGAGGTCAAGCCTGACACTGACCTAGATGAATGCAGCCTATCTAAATAGATAGTAAAGTATGGGAGAGAGGAAGCAAAATTACTTTCCAGTTAAGTTATTTGGTTGAATGGAGAAAGTATATGCTAGCTATGTAGGAGGCGAACTTTGCTTAAAAGGGAGGAATAAGCCTCTGCCTCCTTTGTTACCTGATACATTCAAACCTTCCATATTAA
The DNA here is from genome assembly GCA_019722365.1 of Lithospermum erythrorhizon. NCBI lineage: Eukaryota > Viridiplantae > Streptophyta > Magnoliopsida > Boraginales > Boraginaceae > Lithospermum > Lithospermum erythrorhizon. Next base: position 2,954,439 of record JADFUC010000243.1, on the reverse strand, counting down.
TACCTAGCACATCTTTTAATTATTCCAAATGTTGTTTTGTTAGAATTTTTTGCAAAACCTTGATGCCTAAGGCCTGAAAATGTTAGTTTGTTCTGGTAGTTTATCACTTGCCAAAACTGAGACAGTAGAATAAAAGCTAAATAATAAATCGGGAAGCTGGCTTTTCAGAAAACTTGAACGTTAGAAACTGGCCTTATAAAGCATACTGATCAATAACACTTGTCAGGAGATGAACTTGTCTGAAGATCAAATACATCAGAGGACCAGTGAGCATGAGCTATTAGAGGGTTGCCACAGATCATATCACTCTTAAACAATGATATTAATGGATCGCTCAACTGATTTTAGTAATCGCTGTGAGAGTTCTCTACAAGACACCCTTTTCGATATTCAAGGCCCCTTAATGAAATCAGGTTTTGTTCCTGCCTGATAAATTCAGATCTAATTTTTCTCCACCGAATCAAAGTGAAGACCAATACTTCTCAAACGTTTATCCTCCTGCGAACACAATTCCTGACCGGGATGTGCCTTCCATGGTTCCAAACCATTCGGATTATTCTCATAGACACCGACCTGGTTTCACAAGGAAGAAATCTGGTAAGAGCCGGCTTCAGGTAGTGACAGGTGACCAAGAAGCAGATGATGAGATGTCTCCTCGTCAGCCCATCAACCATGTTATCCGAGATGTAAATGTCAACAGTATCCCTTCTTCTTCTACTTCATGTATTGGCGTTTTCACACATTCTGTCCCGATCAAATGTGTCATCACAGGCCTTCTTGGGTGCAGCGCGGTTATGTCACAAAGGATCTGCATTGAAGATTCGTCGGTCACAGTTTTACAACATTCCTGGAAAACAGGATGGCAGATTAAGCGGATAAATGACACCGCACACCTTAGACTTCTCTGATAAATCTGAAGATCCAGTAATTAAAATCAGGGAAGAGTTTTTGGCACTCTACTATTAATACATATTAGAGATTAATTGTGTATTATCACTTGTAATGCTTTTGATGTTGTAATTTTTTGCTAAGTATATTTATTTGTACTCTCACCTCCATAGAATTAAGATCATATAGAGTTGGGATTCTGATTCTGTTTTATTCTTTTGTTATGTAGCAATATTATGTCCCATTGTTTTGTTGAAAACCTTTGTTTTCTCAGCTTGTAAATATTTACAGGAGAAAGTAATAAATACGCTCATTTGTATAAAAAAGATTGTCAACTTTTAATGTTTGATGCTTGTTTTTTTAAAATTAGAACCTCAGTATTTTGATATATGTTAGATAGAAAATAATATTTAGAGAAAAATATATCAAATGTTAGCATTTTTAATGTACTTTACTGCATAGAGTATTGAATAATCAAAGTTGTATGTATATGAAGACTAAAAAGTTTATTAATTTTGATTGTTGAAAAATAGACCAACCAATCTATGGAACAAAGAGAGTGGTAACAACATAGATTCTCTGAAAATTAAACCATGCAATCTATGGAATAGAGGGAGTAATAAGAATATAGATTACTCCTCTCTTCTTGGCAATTGAAAAGAGATTATTAAATACTTGCACCTAGTTTCCTTCATATTCTTTAAATAACCTGAATCTAGCTAAGATCTTAAGGTATTAAATAAAAACAAGTTGTGTAGAAAATGCATGTCTGTGGTAGTTTCATCCAAGCTGTAATAATCATGTTAGATTAGAAGTGTTAATTTATTGAATCATCAGAACTGGAACATAAATATATATAACAGCAAAAATAATATTTAGAGACACCTGCTGGTAGGCGAATGAACAAGCTGCCCGGCTAATTTACTGTTTCAGTTCTCTTCTTGTATTCTGTATATTATCAGTAGTTTTAAAATGCTGTGAGCATGGCAATAGTTGGAATTGAAAATGTCAAATAGGTTATGGAAACAGAAACTTCTGTGCATTCAGAAGACCCAAAGGTTCGAGACTCTATGTTATAACTGAAAACGAAAAACCCAAGTTCTAAAATCGAATTTAATCGAAATCAATTATGATTGAATCAATATCAAACATTGTTGCTTGATAAACTGCTCAACAAAAAGCATTTCCACCGAATTGCTTGATAACTTCGCTCACCTTACCATTTACTTATATATGAATCATATTAAATAAATAATACTATAATAGATAATTAAATAATAAATCTTATTAATTAGATTATAACAGTAGTATAAATATAATAATTTGATTAAATAAATATTAAAATATAAATAAATTCTAAATATCATTAAATAAATATTTAAAATTTATAAAAAAAACATATAAAATTCAATAAATTGATCAAGCATACATACTGAAAAATTGGATAATAGCCACAAATTCTTCAATTAATAAGAAAATAACCACTTGTCTTCATTTGAACCTATAATCTAGAGACATCCTGCTTGTTAAAAAACGAACATGATTCTTAGCTCGCCATCTGTAATTAACTTCCAAGTACAAACTGGTTAGCCACCAAAAAAATATGTTGGAAAAGCCAACCAATTTCTGCTATTCAGCTAATGCGATAACAACCAAAGATAACAATACAAAGAGTAATATATTGAATAAAAATACAAAGAATTAACAAAATACCACAAAATAATTGACTCTTCATATTAACAATACAATACATTAACAAAATACAAAGAATTAAATTAAAAATAACACATTCGAGTATTATAAATTAAATAGAAGTGATAAAAATTATTAACCCGTGATAAATCGGTACAAGATGCTGTAGCAAGAAAGAAAAAATAGTTGCTTTCTTTTAGGTTATTAAAATTGCAAAAGAAGAATTGAGAGATTATTCGATTAAGAGGTAAAAATGTTAGTATTTAACTTAATTTTTGTTAAGAATTTTGATAAGTACTAATTTATTAAGACTTAAAATAATTCATTAACAAACAAGCTAATAAATTGGCATTGAATTAATTAAGTTTAAGTAGAGAATGAATTTAACAAACACCCTCTTGGCTGAAGTGATATGTAATAGGTACCAAAAGGGTGGTACACTTGTACCAACACAAGGTTTATGCTTCCTAACTTTCTATGTTTATTGTATATACATGCACACAACATTTTCTTGGTGTAGGCTAAGATGGTATTTACCCTTTTCGCTAACGCCATTTCCCAGGCTTTTAGAAGCCCTGACAGCTAAAAAAAGTCGAAAGATGGGTCTTTCGTCAAGGAGGTTTCATAGCCATAAGGCATGCCCCATTCATCGACTTTCAAGGCGATCTCCTCCAGGTCGTAGTCTGGTGCACAGAGAATTAAGTCGTCAAGATTTTCAAAGTCTTTGGCGGGAGTAGTTGCTATTAGCCCTCCTTTTAGGCTGATCACCTGTTCAACTGGAGGGAGATTGATTGCCACCTGTCTTGCATTGTCAATTTGGTTGTTTGAATTACCTTCATCTTCATGAGCCACTCCTTTGCTTTCCTCATCTTGTTTGGTCAAAGCCTCCTCAGAGCGAACAACTCCAGTGCCTACGACTGCAGAATTCCTAGAGCTCTCAGGACCTTCTAAACAAAGGTACTTATCGATGTCATCATCGCCACCCTCTCCTTCCGCAGGGGGAAATAATGGACAATCAGGAGGGATGTCTTCCATGATATTTTTGAGTTTATTGGAATGAAACTTCGTACTGCTACAATCTCTGTAAACAAAGTAGTTGATGACACCGTTCTCTTCTTGTTTAAGGGGACTCGTCGCCTCACAGGGAAGGTCATCATCACATGTGTCGTCGTCTGAAACTTCACTCGAGCTGTCCTGAACTTCATAGTCAATGTCAGTATCCTTTGGACCTTTGGCTTTCTTTCCTTGAACCACCTAATTTAATTGAACAATAATCAGGAAATTGTCAATCTCCCTAAAAACATCGTTAAGCGAATGATCTTTCAGCAAATGAAAGAGATATAAATAGGAAATACAAGTACATACATAATCATCAGAGTCACAATCTTGATAAAACAAAATGTGGTCTCCTTCTTCCAAGTTATGCTCATCAGTGAAATCCCCTGAGTAGGAGAGTTAACAAGAAAAGAAATAATTAACTAATCCGAAATTCAATGAAGAAAGAACAAGAATCATATAATAAGAAACAAATATCATATCATAAAACAAGACGGTGAGAAGCAAACCTGTGCTCTCCAGCACATACATCCGACTGGTATTGTTAGGCCAATACCTTTGTGTTACAAGAATGAGATATTAGAGAGAATTAATTAAATTTCTTTAAATAATTTTATAAAATACATATTTTATATTGAGTATTTTTTGTAGAAATAATTTAAAGTCCCACCGGATCCCTCTTAAGTTCCGTCACTAATTTATGGTATCCGTAAGGTATCAAACTTGTTAATTGGAAGACTAAATGTGGATTCAATCATGAAGTTCCATTAATCTACATTCCTACAATAATATGTCAAGAGAATAACATGATCAAACCTGAACTTGAACTTCCAGACATGCTCCCCATCCATGTCATCCATCCAAATGAAAAATCCTTCTTTACTCTCCAATGTAGGCAGATATTTCTCAGTTGGATGCTGAAACATGTATAATTAATACTACTAATTCATTAAATTGTAACAACCAAAAAATGACAAAGAACAATATATTTTCCCAATAAAATTATACTCCTTATATTCAATTAATTAAAGTGGCTAGTTTATACATAATCTCTTCATTCCTAAAATTATTGTCAAGTTTAACTTTCAATGATCAAAATTAATTAAGGGATATTTTTTTAATCAACACACTTAACTTTAAATTGAATAAAAAAGATCATATACTGATATACTAAAGTAGATTGACAATGCTACAGTTTAATAAATCTTTCGTCAAATATTATACTCCGTATAATATATACTCCCTCCATTTTTTTTAGTTGTGGTTGTAGTACTTTGCACATACATTAAGGAAAAGAAAAGGTAGTCAAAAATTGCATTGAAAATGTAGAATGAGAATCAATTTAAACAATATCATTGGTTGGTTGTTTATTTCAAGAGAAAAAGTAGTCAAAAAATACATTGAAAATATAAAAAAATCTATTTATTATGCTAAAACGACAACTATAAAAAAAAATTTTTTTTGACTAAAACGACAACTATAAAAAACAAAGGAAATATAAAAAAAGTGTTCAATAAAGTTTAAATATTGATCATCAAAATTTAATTGATAATATTTTTGGGACAAATCTAAGTACAGACCTTGGGGAGAATGACCCGTTTAAGGCTACCGACATCACTCTTCTGGAGACGCTTCTCAAAAAGGAATTTCATATTTCCCTAAAAACAAAAATAAGCACTGTTTAGTACGACCGACAACAAAATTCACCTGAAGTACATCTCCAAATAGATTTCCACCAATTTTCAAACAATCATATTTATAGGACCCACATTAAAGAATTAAATACTTGTACGGCTTCAATTTCCCTTTTTGGACAATCGAAATGAAACACAATTACGATCAAAATAAATATTCCGTACTTTCCAAAATTAGTAACAAATGTACTGTACAGTAGTCAACTGATTTTCAGACAAAGATCACTTGCTTTAATTTCTAAATTAGGACACCTTTCAACATCATATCATTACTAATTAAAGTGAGTAATAATTAGTCAAAAACGATTCATTCAAAAATCTAGAAAGAAAAAACAAAGAAGCTTTAATCAATGGATCATCCTAGTCACCACAAATATTAGTGATCTAGCTCGAGTCCAACTGAGTTAGTAGAGCGATTACGGTACGCTATTCATAATACAAAGATAAAAGTTTTAATTTAATTTTGTAATGATAATGATCAAATTTTACAAAGAACGAAACATTACTTGTAATGATGATAATAGCGAAAATAAATAAAAAACGAAGAGAGCTTACACGTGAGAGAGGGGGAGGTGGCACGTGAGAGATATTGTAGGTAAAGAAGGATTGCTTGGGCTTAACCTTAGGGAAAGCAAAAGGAGTCAAGCTAGTGAAACACTTCTTCCTAACACCACTCAACCTTTTCTTTGTGATCAGCCAACTGCACCCTTCCGCCGCCATCGGCTGGCCGAGCTTCTCCGGCCACCTAGCCGACGACAGCAACGACGTCGAGGAGGCGGCGGGGATGGAGAAAGTGGACAATGTTTTGAGACAACCAGCAAGAGGGCGTGGTCCAAAGGCAATCAAACAACTACTAATGCCATTAGACAACCCCTTTGATCTTGTTATGGGATGCATATTTCTTTTGTAAGGAAATGAATTGTTCCCTTTTCCAATGCTGCTATTTTGTCTCACAAACCTTCTCTTTCCACCACTTCCAAACTCACCATAGGCCTTGGTTTTCACCATCATTACAAGTTTCAAGATCTAAAGCTGCAAATTTTATCTTTTTTGGGATTATGGGTTTGCTTCTTTTTTGCTATTTGCTCAACATTCTGAGTTTTCAGTAGTGAAGTAAGGGAGAAATGGAGGCTTATGATGGGTTGATTGTTGGGAGATCAAGAAGGGGCTATAAATAATATTGAGCATTTTACTTAGTAAGTTGTGATGAATTTTTTATTAATATTATCGTTAACGTTTTTTTGAATTATTAGAAGAAGATAGAAAGAAAAAAAAATTGATATGGTATTCTCACTCTCCTAAATATATGACATTTGTTCAACATTCATTGTTTGTGACGAAAAAGAGGGCAAGAAAATGAATGAAATTGTGACATACATGGTACATATAGCGGGAGGGGGGAGTGATGACTAGTGAGTGATGTAGTGGAATAATACCATGGACTAATATGGGAAGAGATAATGAAGAAGGGCGTTAAAAGGAAATTGAGGTGGTAAAGAGAAGAGTAGTCTGCTGTGTTGAAAAAGCTTTGATTTTTGCATCAATGGCGCTTGCCTTGGGTCATGTTAGGCGTTAAAGCTTCTTTTTTATGCTTGTTTTGTGGTTTCTTTGTTTATACTTACTCACTAGCTAGTAACGTCTTTTACATGTTTTTTTTAATCCATTCGTTTTCAAATAGTTATTGGGTCGTCTCGGAAAAGTTTGTTGTTGAGATATACTCGTATTTATATATAGTTGAACATTTAATTTTTCAAATGCATTTTTTTATCTCCAATCTTTTTTTTAACTTCATTATTTTGTCTACTAAATTTTATGTTAATTGGATAAAATAAAATAAATTAATATGATTTATTCGACTCCATACATATTATCTATTGCGAAGAAGAGTAATATTTGTCTTTGGCTCAGATTTCATTCTTGGATCAATTCGAAAACGCTTCCACAAGTATGACAGCACAAGGATGCATACTATCTTACCCTCCTATCCTGCTTAGCTAGCGCCTCTTAAAGACATCAATATGTAAGATCATCGAATTATTTTCTTTACGTAAATTAAATTTTGTACGATTTAAAAAAATAAAATTTAAATTTTTTGTGGATCTTAATTTATAAAATTCATATTTGTATTGAATTAAATAATAATAATAATAATAATAATTCTACACCAACCATAGCGATTATTAAATAATATATATTATAATAATAATAACAATAGTTCTACATAATTAAAAATAATAATAATAGTAATAATTTTACACAAACCATATGATTATTTAACTAACACCAATTATAATAATAACAATTAGTCTTACATAAAATATTTTCTTATTTAATATTTCGTAGTATTTAATTCCTATTAGAATTCATGTAGCTTATCGCAGCAGGTGAAATTATTAATTAAAAAGGAAGCACAGGTAATAATCACTGAACTTTCACCCGGTTTCCATTCCATCACTCAATTTTTAAAGTGTTCCATTCCATCACCCAACTTCCGATAATTAGCAAATTTGATCCCGACGTCAAAATGGTAGTTAAAACACTAACTTCGTAGGGTTATTTTAGTCAAATCACCTCTTCCCTCCCCCACCACCTACCCCTGCCCCCGCTTCCCACCCCAACTACCCTCACCTCCCCTTCCGCCACCCACTACCTTACTCCATCCTCCCATTTCCACCCCACCGCCTCCCAAATCGCCCCTCTTCCCCACCACCACCACTTAACTTTGAAATCCAAACACTACCAACTACTCCCCACTTCCTTCCGCCACCCCTCTACCTTTCATTCTTCTTTCCTTTCCTCGCACCTCGACAACACCTCTTTCCCCACTCCACCATCAAGCTCCACCTCCTTCTCTCCATGGAAATCCGCACCTCTATCGGGCAAACCCCTCACTCATTTGAAAACCACGGCCCCCCTCCCCTAAAAACGCACCCTCCCCATCCCCCAAAATTGGGCGGAGACGGGCGCGCGACGCGGGGTTAAGCTGATATCGGGGCAGCTGGTAATGATCATATCGTGGGGGGCTTTATCATGGCAGGCTTCATGGGCAGGAAATAGGAGGAGGAGCGGCAGAAAAAGCGGCGGAAGTGGAAAGTTATGGGATTATTTGACTAAACAATTTCACGGAAAGAAGCGTTTTTGACCCATTATTTCACGTTTGGACCAAATTTGCTCATTGTCTAAACAATAATTTAATGCAACACGTTAAAATCTCTGGAATGAATTGAACGGAAAACCCGAAATGAAAGCTCAAATACTAGCGCCTTGCTCCTTTAATTAAAAAAAGATAATATTTCGCTAACTTTAGATTTTTGTATATAGGCGATAATTTAAGAATTAATAATGCTAAACGAAGAAATGTACAAACACAATCCTTATTCGCACTTTTATATAATAATATATTAGTGATTAGGCTTATTTTTGGTGATTTTTGACATCAAGCTTTCAGTGTGCTTGTAGCACTTTTATATAATATATTAGATTTTTGACACTTACATATATATATATATATTAGTGATTAGTGATTTTTGACATTGTTTCAGTGTGCTTGTAGCATGCATGATTTTAGTTGTAGATTTTTCTTAGATATGTGTAAGACTATATACAAAAGTCTGTTGAATCTTTGATTCAACAGCTCAAATCATTGTTTGAGGGTGTTAGAAAAAAGAGGTGTGATAATGTGTATTAATTTAAAGAGAAAAGAATTAAACATATTGAATCTCTGCCATCATAGACGCGTGGAGAAAGGGATAAGGTTGATATGTGGCTAATTTTTATTAGGCATTTTTTTCCGAATTTCTTATCATATCCCAATTATGTGATAATAAATTATTTTATTTTATTTTTTTATACTAAAATTCATCATTTTTCAAATCATATAATTATTCTGGCTATTTTACTTCAAACTCTTGATTTTTATTTCTCAATATCCTTTTAGTGAGATGAAAAATCATTAAATATTATAAATTTCGTTTTTAAAAATATCGAAAAATAATTTATTTAAGTGTTAATTTATTCTTATTTAATTATAAATATATTCGTTATAATTATTTAATCATAAAAATAAAAAAATATATCAAAATAAAAATATTGATAAAAAATGACAGTATGGCTGAATTTATTAAACAAAATCATCAGGAAACAGAAGTCGGAATTAACGTTAAATTATTACGCCGAATAAAGATAAAACGATTTTAACGCTTGGAATCGAAAAATGTAAGATTATCATTCTAAATAGCGTAAGTAGACTTAAGTTCTATGCTGCTTTTTTATGTGATTATATTTTTTTTTTCTTTTGATAGGTGAAATTCTGCTTTATCATTTGCCATAATAACTTTTTCTGTATTTTGATTTTTGAGATATAATGATAATTCAAACTTACTTTTAATCTTGTACAATAATTTCAACTTAGCCAGAATTTATTATCCTTATCTTATAATCATTTTAGATTTTATGAAACCCCAAAAGCTCATAATTGCTTAATTCTTAATAATTGAAGGATCTAGTGAGATCTAAGCTTAAAGTTCATATTTTGAAGCTTACCCTTTTAAGATCTAGTCTAAATATCAACTTAATATCAGAGAAAATTGGAGCTTTTTGTGTGTGTTTTTGCTTAAACAAGTTCAAAGCTTGTAGCTTTCTTTTAGTCTTCTCAGAATAAATAGTAAAAAAGATTAAAGAATTGGAGTTTTTTGTGTGTGTTTGCTTAAACAAGTTCAAAGTTGGTAGCTTTCTTTTAGTCTTGTCAGAATAAGTAGAAAAAGGTTAGTTTTTTATTGTTTTCTAGTAAAAGAAAACAGAAAAAGAAAAGGTAAAGAATTGAAGAATAAATAGAAAAAGATTATATTTGTATTGTTTTTTAGGAAAAGAAAAGAGAAAACAAGAGGGTGGAATAATGGAAGAATAAATAGAAAAAGATTATATTTTGATTGTTTTTTAGTCAAAGAAAAGAGAAAACAAAAGGGTGAAGAATTGAATAATAAATAGAAAAAGATTAGTTTTTTTTTTTGCTTTTTAGTTAAAGAAAAGAGAAAACAAAAGGGTTGAATAATTAAAGATGTGTGTAGCTCCTTGTATGATGAATTACTTCCCTGAGGAAGTATTAGAGCACATATTTAATTTTGTTAGTTCACACAAAGATAGAAATGCAGTTTCTTTGGTTTGCAAGAATTGGTATTTTGTAGAGAGGTTTAGTAGAGATAAGGTTTTCATAGGCAATTGTTATGCTATAAGCCCTGAAAGATTGATCTCAAGGTTTCCAAGGTTACGGTCATTGACCCTTAAAGGGAAACCACATTTTGCTGATTTTAATTTGGTTCCTAATGATTGGGGTGGTTATGTGTACCCTTGGATTGAGGCCATGGCTAAGGGAAATGTTAATTTAGAAGAGCTAAGGCTGAAAAGGATGGTAGTTTCGGATGAGAGCCTCGAGCTTCTTGCTCGTTCTTTTGCCAACTTTAAGTCTTTGGTTTTGGTCAGCTGTGAAGGGTTCACTACAGATGGTCTTGCTGCCATTGCTTCTAATTGCAGGTTAAATATTTTTGCTTTTAGCACCGGTGGTTGTAGAAATTTATCATAAGATAGATACACTGAGAATGTAGTAATTACCAGTCCATGTATTAGTTGCAGATCTGTGTATTTGGTGTTTGCTGGTTAGCTGGGGAACATTGGATTTAGTTACTAAATCACCTCATTTTGATATTAAATGTTTATTATGTGCATTCTTTATTATGTATCTATGTTGCCCTGAAGCAAACTTGTGGTAAATAACTTGATCTGTGATTACAACCTCGTTATGATTGAACCAGTTAATTGAATTATTATTTACTCACTTTAGGTGCTATCACTTAAGAGTGACGATGTTTCCTTTTAGAGCATTACCATCTATTCGGGACTGTCTTGAATAATTTTTGCTATGTATGATAGGTTACTTGAGTGGTTTTTCTATTTTGGCTAGATTTATACAAGTCCAATGTGCTGACTTTGGTCTATCTCCAGGCATTTGCGGGAACTGGATCTGCAAGAAAATGAAGTTGAGGATCGAAGAGGGAAGTGGCTTAGCTGCTTCCCTGATAGTTGCACGTCTCTTGTATCCCTCAATTTTGCATGCCTCAAGGGAGAAGTTAATTTAGCTGCACTGGAGAGACTAGTGACAAGATGCCGCAATCTTCAGAGCCTTAGAGTTAACCATGCAGTGCCCCTTGAAGCCCTTCAGAAGATTCTAATCCATGCTCCTCACCTAACGGATCTTGGAACAGGATCTTTTATTCATGATCCTTTATCAGAGACTTATATCAAATTGAAGAGTACGTTCCAGAAGTGCACATCAGTTCGTAGCTTGTCAGGGTTCTTGGAGGTTTCTCCTTCTTGCCTTCCTGTTATTTACCCAGTTTGCTCAAATCTGACATCCTTGAACTTGAGCTATGCTTCTGGAATCTTCAACAATGAGCTCATAAAGCTTATGCAACACTGTCAGAAATTAGAACGCCTATGGGTAAAGCTTGCCTGAACAATTTATAGTAAAAGACTGTAATCGGCTTTGTTTCTTTATTGACAGGTGTATCTTGCATTTGCAGATTCTCGATACAATCGGAGACGAAGGACTTAATGTAGTTGCCTCGACATGTAAAGAACTCCAAGAATTAAGGGTTTTCCCGTCTGACTTATATGGCGTGGGCAATGCTGCGGTGACTGAAGTAGGATTAGTGGCTATCTCAGCTGGTTGCCCCAAGCTTAACTCAATATTATATTTCTGTCAACAGATGACCAATGCTACACTTGCAATTGTGGCAAAAAACTGTCCTAACTTTATTCGATTCAGATTATGTACCATCAATCCTGTTGTTCCAGATGCAGTAACCATGCAACCTCTTGATGAAGGTTTTGGAGCCATAGTGCGAGCATGCAAGGGTCTTAAACGGTTATCAGTCTCTGGCCTTCTGACTGATCAGGTTTTTCTTTACATTGGCATGTATGCAGAGCAGCTCGAAATGCTTTCCATAGCCTTTGCTGGGGATAGTGATAAAGGAATGCTTTACGTGCTCAACGGATGCAAGAAGCTCAAGAAGCTTGAGATTAGGGATAGCCCTTTTGGTAACATGGCACTTCTAGCGGATGTGGGAAAGTATGAAACAATGCGATCCCTTTGGATGTCATCCTGCGAATTGACACTTGGAGCATGCAGGACCCTCGCAAAGAAGATGCCAATGCTAAATGTGGAAATCATCAATGAAGGAGAGCAGATAGATGGCGGCTCTGATGACAGGCAAAAGGTAGAGAAGATGTATTTGTACCGCACCTTGGCTGGCCCTCGGAAAGATGCCCCTGAGTTTGTGTTAACCTTGTAGATTTCTGAGAGGCTTCACCTGTGACGCTATGGTTAATTTCCAGCAGCCTCGCCAGTTCCATCTTTCAGTGCCTTACTTTGTTCGGTACCTTTCTATTCTTAGGAGTATTTGACTGATATGAATCATTTTTAATTTAGAATAATATTTTGTTGCCATAAATAAATCAATGGTGGTGGCATACTGACATGGTTATCGTACGTGTTACCAAGTAGCCCTGGAAAGCGAGGGGCAGCGGCGGCGGCGGGAGGGGGTGGTGATGTGGTGGTATGTGCTGGAGAAGCCGTTCAATGGTTTTCATTAGAACATGGAGGGAGTACTATACAAGTGTTATTATCATTCTCTAATTAGTTAGTATTACTGTATAATGCAAGAGTATTTGTAATACTCTTTATTTAATGGAGTGTGACAATGAATAAATAACTAAATGTTTAATTAAAGACGAGCCATACCGTACAACACAAGTTGATACATCATCTACTAACTCGAATTTATCATGTTTCTTACAACAAAGAGTGACAAAGTAGAAACTGGAAAAAGGAAATTAACTATGATAACAGAGGGAAAACTGGGATACCCAGCTTGGCCTTCTATGCGCTCTCCATTAGGAAAAATCTAGTTGTTGCATGTTAATAGTGCCAACTGTCTACTGTATGTAACATTATTAGCGCTTTTTCTTGCTTCCCTTAGCTGCACCAGACGATGGGGTTGCCACCAAGTACACAAACAAAACAACAATGGAGACGACTGATACCAATGATCCGTATTTTGCCAACAACCTCTGCAAACAGATGGAAATTTGCAGGTTCAGCGATGGTAAGGATATAGCCTATATCTCATAAATTGCAGGGACAACAGCCAAATAACTTGATATTTTGACGAGTTTTGTATTGAAAAACACAACTGGACAATCAACATAAGAAGCAGACTGGCTGCATAGGTTACTCAAACCATTTTCTAGCAAGTAAAATGAGGGAATCATACCTTAGCCTGAAATAGTTTAGACGCCAACAGAAGACAGCCCCATGCAAAAGTACGAGTTGTTCTTAGTAAATGAAGAATGATGAGAGGAAAAAATGGTTATAGAATTGAAAAAAAGGGCGAAGAAAGCTTACTAGATCAAACTTCTTCTCTGGCTGCCTATCGGCTAGAATATCAAGGGGCATGATGGGAGTTGAGTATGCCTCCTGGATAAGCATTCACATTAGAAGGCATCGCAGTTTCCATGATATATATATATATATGTGCAATTCTTTGTGAGCAATTAAAGGCTTCAATCTATACAACAAACCTGGAGAGCTGATTTAGTGGGGACGCGGAAAGTAATAATTGCTGGTGCACCATAGAACATTGTCTTCTGTGTAGCCTCAAGCTCAAAAGAATGTGATACAGTAGCACCACTATACAAGCAATAGATGAAATACACAATTTAGGAGCTAGAATTTGATTTATATTATGGATACAAAGAGGAACTCGATCGTTATGGAAAGTTTACAGAAGTTGATACTCACATGTCGAGCCTTTCCCATGAAGTTGAAGTGTTGCCAGTGACGGCATCAAAGAGATCTTTTGACCAGTTATCATCATTCAGACTCACATCATATGCTGCCCTGTACAGTACACCAGAGTAAAGCAAGTCAGACAACGCACAATCACCATTATGTTATATACACAAACTACATATAAAAGCAAACGTGCCATGTATCATGATCATACTAGGCGTGTAACTCAGCAAGCAATTCACACTATATTGTATTGTACACCAAAATTGTTCAGCATACCAACAAGCATTTCATTAAGACGTTGACTCAAAAGGGAACGCATATCATTAATGATATAAGGTGCAACCGTGCAAGTCCAAGATGTCTAACGTAAATCAGTATTCGAGCTAACGATTCAATTAACTATATAAATCTTTGCACTAAATACTCTATATAGTTTTATGTATTGATAAAACACATAAAAGTTACTGGTAATAATTTTATCTAAGCAACAGAAAACCCAATTTAAGGAAATGAAGAAACACAATTACCATTTGCATTCTATACTTAGACAAACAACAACATACTAAGTTGGTCAGCATGCACCTCATCCTATATCCTAGCCTTATCGTTATTGCAATGTCTCAAACCCGAAACCTAGTAATAGCGTGGTCACTAGACTAATCCATAACAATCTAGAATCATGCATGCTAATAAAAAAAACATAAATATGAAGAATTAAACATAGATCCAATAATAAATAAACATACGCAGATCCATGATTGATAATATCGAAGGAAACGGAGACTCTTTCAACGCCGGATTTGAGTCTGCTTAATGTAGCTTTCTTGTGTGCAATAATAAATGGTCCATCTGAGGAAGATGAACAACAACTAAATAAAGCTGAAATTATTGCACATATCACAAACAGACACTGTCCAGCCATTTTCGGAGATGTAATAAAATGCACTCACCAACAACCTTAATAAACTATCAATATATATGTCTCATAGTCATCTGCTTGGGGATATAAATGGGCTTAATGGGCTCACCTATCAGACCTATATGTTCATGCTTCAATCCAGATCATTACCTAATTCTTTTTATTTTAACTTACTAAAGGCTGGCATCAACTGTCTATTATTTCTATTAAATCTATTTCTATTAATCCTGATACAAATATACATGTCAAATTGTCATGCATTATTGAATTAGTGGGATCCAATATTTTATGAAAAATAACTATTGATGTGTTAGAAATTGGTACACCAAACGGCATTACAGATCTCTTCTAGTTTAATACGGTAAGTTGGCGGTGAAATTTTGATTCAAATAAAAACGTGACAAGTACTTTATATCATAAATAAGTACAAGCTTGTAATTAAGATTTGGGATTCTTAATTAGTTTTGTATTGTATATGTTGAGAAATTTAAGATATCATATTCAAATCTTGTTGTGATCGCTTCGACAACCATATAACCTATGTTCTAGCTCCTTATATAAATCATTAATCGCTTGTAAATTTTGATAACGATCTTTTGGGATGACATTTTACTATATAAACTGATACCTGTAATCCGCTAATACCGGTGGCGATTATAAGGACCCAATGGACTTTTATTACATGACTTTTTGATGATAACCGAACTCTCTACAACTTTCGCTTTCAATCTTGCAGCATGTCCTTTCGACCGGGCCAAGGCTCACTCTCTCGGCTTCTTCGCCTGGGCCGGGCGCTGGTGCTGCCTGGACTGTCAAAGTCCCTGCTGGTCCAGAATTGCCACTGCCGGGACTCGAAGCGTGACTGCCATGAGCGACATCACAAACACTCCGACGAATGTTTCAAAGATTTTGATTTATGCGAAATAGTATCTAAATATAAGGAAATGTAATACCAAATAGAATTTGGAATTAAGGAAGCGAATGTACTAACGACGAGGTATTTATGGGCAAGTATTATGAACGCCATAAGACACACTCTCTCCATAAAGATTACGCCACTGGCCAACATTCATGCATCTCTGCACTCACGGTGTCTTATCTATGGCTCATTTACCAAAAGAATTCAGCCAACAATAGTATATATCATTGCCCTTGGAAAGCGGGGAAGAGAATGATCATCGGTACATTTGATGGTATTTCAAAATCGCTCATCAATACTTTCCGTATAAGCGCTAGACGAATACCGCGTTTTGATAAATACCGCTGTTTTAACTTAAGGCAACCGTTGAACCGCGATTCGCCAGTTAGCCGACTCATCCTTATGAAATAATAAAACTGCCTTCTCAGACACGTGTCCTACTCGCTAGCAGAGCAGGCAATTCAAATTTACTAGATTATAAGTCATATAAAAGCGTAATCATACGACATTATCAGACTTTACTACTTTTTGTTTATCTACTTCAACTGTTCATATTCTCTCAAATTTCTCCTCGGCAACTATTCATCTTCTACCATCTTAATACTCCTTTTCTCCGGAAACAATTCATCTTCACCCACTGACACTTTTTCCTGCAAGAATTATTAATCTTCTCCGCTTACCTTCTTCGCCTAAAGGCGAGTTAAATCTTCTAACTCGCTCAAACTCATGCATTTTACTGTCTTTTTATTCTTTATCATCTCCCGAGCATAAGTACAAGCGGCTCGGTATTTTGTAAGCCTGGTAATCGAGATTACCTCCGCATGCAGTAATGGATAATGCCTCGAGGCGCCAGAATACTGGCATCTAAGTCATTGAAAGAAACATTTTCGCGGACCTTTGTATTCGTCCCCGCATCTCGAACGATGAAATTTTATTCAATTTTTCATCCGGGATTTTGTGAATTGCTGGTATCGTGAATCGAGGGTTAATTGATGTCTTCATTCTGATTTTGATGTGTTTGGGTATCACTCTGAATATTCAAGGATAATGAAATGATTTTAGGTAGGATTTGTGGTCGGGACATGAACAAATATACGTTAATAATTTTTGAATGTTCCTTGGAGTCCTTTTCTTTTCCTAAAAGCGTTTATATTCGAGTCAAGATTTTGTAAATATGACTGGGCTGTCCCAATCAAAGGTCCTCTTCGTTCTCAAGGCCGGACTCGGCCTGTCTCCCGGTAATAGATCCCTGTAAACCCTTGCCTTTATGTAATTTTATATAGCTATCGCGCCGAATTATCAAGGGCGACTTCAGCTTTACTCCCAATCATGACCCCTTTGCTAACATGCCCATCCCTCAGGAAGTAGCGGATAATATAGCAAGGACACGCTAAACGATGCCCTGTGGGAAGGATTCCTACTGCTCACTAAAGCGCTTCTCCGCACAGCCTCAGCTGTTCGTAGGAACGCCTGTCAATCCTCGCTTCAACTCACTCTTCTATACCCGCCCTCCTCCTACTTCTGTGGGCGGGTGCATAACCTCGAGAGATCCGCTATTAACAGCCGTGATCATCCATTTGTCAAGCTCCTACCGCTATCCGCGATTCCTTACCCGTCTTTTTTTGAAGCGCCGAATACTTCTCCATTCCTCCTTCGGCTGAGATGTGACTTCCCCGTGAAGGGATACTTCTAAGCGAACCTGTCGATCCTTCCCACACCGAAGGTCCTTTTTCCGCGGGTTGGACCGCGATGTATATAGTTAATGTCTTACGGCTGTACGTTTCCTTTCTCCCCTTTTCTAAATAACCTATTATTAGCAGTAAACCGTGCCCCATGGCAAATTCGCCCACAAGCGGGTTAAATAACTATCTTCATAAGAGTCAGGTAGTCCACATAAACCCCTCCGTAGATTTATTTTTTAGTTGTCATAACGTCTCCCACTCGGGATGGCTTACTTCCTTTCCGGCCAAGCGGAATTGGAACATTTTTGCGGACCCAAAGATCGACAAGACGCCGGAAGTTCGACGCATATCTCAAGTGGGCGCTTTATAAAAGGCGGTATGGACGAGGCGATCCCTAAGGTATGGGTTCCTTTAGGGGATGCCAAGCGTCCCATTGTACCCAAGAAGATGCCCTGCCGCAGCCAGAGCCCACTGAGACATCATGTGTTCACAAACCGCCAAGATTGACAAGTGTTCCTTTCCTCTGTTATGAGTCCTCATCCAACCGGGTTCATCTAATCCAGAATACAACCCTACTCTTGGCCGCTTCAGCCTCTTGGGGTATAACATTATAGCATGATTGTTTGTTACACTCTTGTTTAGTACTTCCGTTTTTTCCTTTTTGAGATTTTTATTAACCTTCTTATTTGTGCATATGACGTTCTTAACGGGGCCCAGCAGTGCGTCGAGCCTAAGGATGTTCCTTTCTCCACAATGGCGGGCGAACGCCGGCCATTATTCCGCAAGTCCAAAGTGAGGAAGGTTCCTATGTCGCTAATTCTCGCAGGGAATCTTAATCCTTCCTCTTCTAATCGCCACAGCCGTGCAACTTCCACTTCAACTGCAAGAGGCCGACGCCGGCGAAGCGCGGCCTAAAGGCCGCCCCCACTAAAAACACGCTCAACGGCCCAAACGGATTGAGCATGTCATCATTTCTCGAGGATCTTCCGACTACATCTCCTCATCCAATGCCCACGTAGTGTAAATCCACCGCCACCCGCCTCCGCGGTGCTAGATGCCTATCTCCTTCGGGTCGCTTTTAACGGCACGTGAGCCATTCGTGGCATGTGGTCATTGGGGTTGTTTAACCATTACTTTTGAGCTCGCCATACACTTTGCCAGCGGGTTGAAGGTCATCGCGATACTACCCTCCGGAAGAAACAAGATGCCTTTCTGCTTCAAGGCCGCTGACATTAGAAATGGGTAATAAGTGATTTCGCATGTAAGCTCGCGACCATCCAAATTCGGTGTTCAAGCTTCTATAGCTCACTACCTGATAAAGGTAACTCTCTATTCGTTTTCTCTTTTTGATTTAAGGATCGGACTAACTTTGCCCTTCTTCTTTCTCATGTACAGCCTCGAATCACGTAGTCATTCTTTTGGCCCGCAATGATGTTGACACAGTCAGTTACGCTGGGAAGTAAATGAGCCTCGACTGCAAGAACTTGTACATCGACCGAGGATCTTAAGGGCGAAAATGAGAAGTTGAAGACCTCCCTGGCTACTGCTCAAAAGGAGAAGAAAGAGGCCCAAGAACAATGTATACAAGAGGCGAGAAGTCAGCCTCGCACACTCGCTACACTCGCGCGGTGCTCAGAACGCCATCAAATAGTCGCTTAAAGAATGCCTGCATTTATTATCGACTTCTCCAAGAATAGGCGATGAAGCAAATTTCAAAAGCTCAAGCGAGGTAGAGGAAGTCGTTCCCCGGATTTTATCTGTGAGGCAATCCATGATTACTCCCCCCCCCCCCCCCCCAAGGACTTCGGTGAGGAAATGCGTGACGCTATCAAGCCAGGTTATTTCAATTGACTTATAAGGAGGTAGCGAATCCCGCGATCGCGGGTTAACTATCGCGAATTCATCCAAGGTTATGACGAGGAATGGTTAGCCAACTGCAACCTTGACGCCCCTTTAACCCTATGACGTAGGCGGAGAAGAGCCTTTCCCATCTTAAAATGTCTCGCTTCTTGATCTTTTAATTAGATTATTTTGTCCAGAACTTGAATTATGATAACAATGTTATAACATTATCTCACATATGTTTTAACTTATCTTGTTCCTTTCATAAACTTCAATTTCTGTACTATTTCATGAATTTCAATTGCATAAAAGCTGCTCAAGAGTTTACCTCTACGTAGCCCCTACTGCAAGCTGGTTACAACTCCCCGGCAATTATCCCTCGCCCCTCGCATTTGTGGTTTCGATCTTAAGCCGAGAAATAAGAATACATCTGTGTCATGATATTGGCATGCCACCTAGTAAAGCGGCTTAGCGCTTACCCGTTCGGCGCGCATACATGCGAGCTTTCCTTTATCAAGCACCGCTTATTACGAATAGTCAGTTTATTTAAGGACCGACGAAGCGATCGCCGTTTTTTCGTCTAGAATTATACTTTGATTAGTATGCTAAACACAAAGCCATTGCTTTCCGTATAATTTTAACATATAACATGCTAATAGAACCGCCTTTATTAATAGTTCAAAACCTCGGGAAAGAGTATTTCAATTTTAAGTGGCGATTACAAGATCCATCTCTTGGGCAAGCATACATAATATTAACATAACTTTGAGGCATGTCGCTCCTAGGAACCGGCTATTATCTAAGTCTTCGAGTTCATGTTAGGTCCTATGACCCTCTTTCACCCGGGAGCATGTCCCTCCCACTGGGCTCAACTAACTTTTGCTTTCTTTATGTCAAGCTCGAACATAACCCTAATACCAAGTCTCCCGAACGGAATTGACGGCTTTTTAACTCTTCGGTTATATAGGCTCGAGCCATTAATTGTTTGTATTTCGAGAGTCTTTATAAAGAGCTCCTCATCTCCCAGCCTCATCCGCAGTCGGTGATATTCTTTCAACCGTTGGTCATTGCTCTCTTCTTCGAACCCGATTTGCCTATAAGTGGGAAAACCGACTGGCCGGGCGTAACCGCCCGTCCCTGCATCAAAGGTGAGCTTCTCCGGTTGCTTGATTCGGCGTAACGTAGCGACCATAAAACAAAGGAAAATTCTTCATCCAGCCACTCCTCCTTTACCGCTTTGTAATATGTTCTTTTAATGCTCTTTTGAAGATACTCCGGTTCATGACTCCACTTGCCCATCGCCTCGAGGTATTAGACCGTTAGAAATCGATGTTCTATCCCGAACTTGTCACAGAATCCGCCACACTCTGTCCTCTAATCGGGACCATTATCGATACCGTAATCCCGGGAATGTGAACCGAGTAAGTATATTTCTCCATAAGAATTGCACCACTTCTTCACTCCTAGTTTTCTTGGGTGGCCAGCCTCCACCCATTTGTCAAGTAGTCAACCGCTACAATAGTATACTGCCCTACCTGTATCAATTTTTTCACCAAATCAATTTCACATACGGGGCGAGACGACTTACTACCGGTAAGGACCGTATGGGCAATCGGGGAGAATTTCATCCAATGGGCAAGCATCGCGATTTCTTCATATAATGGATGGGCATCTTTAACCAACGTGGCCGCACACCGCCGTATGGTTTTAATCGCTGTAGACGCTTCCAATACGACGCCCACACTATCCCTCTCAGACATTTCTACCCAACACACTAGAATATATTCAATAGACACGCACGTTAATAGTGGCCCATCCCAAGATTTTCTGTACAGCTCACCCAGGTACAGCTGATACTTGAGACTTCGGCTTTGGATCTTTTTGGATTCCACGCTGTCCTCAGGTAGTTTACCCTCACTAAGATACAAGATTATAGGCGCCCGCCAATCAACTCGTGGCCGAGCACATTATCCTGCAGACCCTTCCTCTTGATAAAATGGGTTGGATCACAAGCCCAACATATACAACTTCGGGCAACTAGCCGTACAAGCCGCGGCGAGCCCGATAGATGGTCCGCTTTTCATTCTCCTGCTCGAGGAATATATTCAAATAAAATTTTTGAATTCGGGATATCTATGTTCTGGGGAGTGATATTTCCTCTAGGCCTGCTCTTCACCCCAAAAACTCCCTTTAATTTGATCAATCACCAGCCTTTGAATCCCCTTTTAACCAATGTGTCTTCACCCCTACGGATCTCGACTAATCTTAGTTCGAGAATCATTACCGCTACTGGCTTCATTATTGTGGGCGGCGAAAAGCCTAAACCGCAAGGCATATTCCACGGTTTTCTCGCGGGTCCCGGCAATCAACACTCCTCGCGCCCGCCTCCTCGATCACATGCAGCCCCATCTACGGTTAAGGTCCATTCAGTTTGCTTGTCAACTCTATTTGGCTGGGGTCTCTTGAATGATTCATGGGGTTCTGACACCACCGCCAGAAATCCGCCAAACGCCACCTGGGTACATATGATAATTTTCAAACTCGCTTTAATTCAATGACCATATTGTCAACCGCCTGCATATATGGATCAAGCAAGACCGCTTTTAAAGGTCGGACAATTACTACCAAGGGACCTCAAGTGGAAGCCAACTTCCTCGGCGTACTATCAACGCAGCGTCGCTTCAATTATATGGGGTATCTTTTCTTCAATGTCTCGAGGACACGATTGACATATTATATGTCTCCGACCGCAACGCCGAGATGGCCAAACGTAGTTGCAATCGCTCGGCTCAAGTCGCGACAACAATCGAAGAACCCAAATACCTTTTCAGTCGCTCAAATGCCTTCAGAATCCTCATCCCATACGTAATTTTCTTTATTACGCGCCTTAAGTTTTGGAAGAAGGGTAAATTTATTTCCGACTCGATATTTAAACGATTTAAAGCCGATTGACATTCGTCAATTTCTCGCACCTCCTTATAATCGTTTAGGGTGTTTCATTCCTAAGGAGTTCTTCAATTTTATCGTGATTGTATTCCACCGGAGTTGATCATATGCTGTGAAATTTTCCCCGAGACCACTCCGAAAAGAGCATTTTCTGTGGTTCACCTTTTTAGTCTACTCGACCAGCCGACTAAAGCGTCGTTTCCCTAAGATTCAAATGTGTGTTTAGCTCACCTTGTTTCTCGACCAAAGATATCATCCACATATATTTCCATATTTCGTCCGACCGCTTGTAAATATTTCATTTACCATCCGCTGCATCAAGGCCCCTCGTGATTTTTAATCCGACAACCGCCAATAGTATGCCTCATATTCGTTATAAAACGGTATATATTCTTCATCTTCCGGTGCTAGCTGATTCTGGTACCCCCCAGAAGCATCCATATGAAGTCAAGACTTCGTGGCCGCTCACAACCAAACGCCCCAAACACGGCAATGGATAGAAATCCTTTGGACATACTTTATTTAGATTGCAAAACTGCGCATTACTAGCCATTTGCCATCGGGTTTCGACCAAGCACTCACATCGCCACCCAATGTGGAATTCTACCAGATAGCGCTTCAGCGCCTTTAGTAAGCCTCGCACTTCCTCCTCACGGCGCGTTTTCATCATTAAACAATCTTTCTTTTGTTTCATCGGGCTCTGAAGCTCGGGGTCAACGTGCGCCTTATTTAAGATCAACCGCTGGATCTATTCTCGCATGTCCTCGTGTCCCCACGCCAACACATTACCCGAATTCCCATATTAATTTAATCGGTCAGCTTTTGATGTTCCCCGACCCACTTAGAGCCGATTTTCAAGGCTTCGCCGCTTTATTTCCTTCCTGGCAAGTGGATCATCACTACCTCCTCATGCGGCATGGATCTCTTCTCGCTTCCCTTCCTTGGGCGAGTTATCCTTTCATCCGCCTTAACCGAGTTTATCTCATGTGATTTTCTGAATCAGCTCTTTCTCAAGTCCACTTGTTCTTTTGTTCAATGGCGTAATGTAAGTCCGACAGCATATTTTGCCTTCTTTGATCACCATAAATCTTCCCTATATTCTGGGTCGGGAACTTCATCTTGAGATGAATCGCAAAACTATGGCCCTCAAGAGAAAGTTAAGACGGGCGACTCCATGGTACCACGACGATTGTCCTCAATGTCCACACCGTGAAATTGTGCTCTAATCATGTCACCCTCGATCCTCGAACCCACCGTGAAACCAGAAAACGATACCCATCGCATTTATAGAGTGTCTGGGTTAGCGCTGCTGACGCATTGACGATACCCTCAGAGTCAGTAGTTTGTCAAAGTGTGCCGATATACAAAATATCCACCGAACTCCCTACGCCTACAAGCATCCCCCCCACCAAATTTGAAATTATTGGGCGCCACCACCGTCATCGCTGTAGCTCAATTCCTACCAACCTCATTCTAAAAAGCTGACGGGCTCGCTTATTCCAATGTAGGTCGGGTTGATCAATTATATATCTGCCTTCTTTATGTTTCTTTTGGAGTTACGCGAGTCCCCCTCCGCAATACCTCCGTAAACGGCATCAATCCGTCCCCACGAGCCTAAAGTAATCGGGAAATGGGTTTAGGCTTTTGTCCCCGCTGAGTACCCCTAGTCAGTGAACTCCTTCAAGTATCCTCGTTTTATCAGCTTTCTATTTCAACATCCAAGACTCTACATTCATTTGTGTCATGGCCATGCTCACGGTGATATTCACGGGGCATCGCTGCTTCGTCCCTCTGCCTGCACTTCTCTATCCGCAAGACGTTTGTGTGAGTAGGCTTTGCCTCTATCTCGAGCGCACTGCTATCAAACCCGCACAGCGAACTCGGCTGGGGACTTTCAGTATCGGTACGCTTTTTGAGGTATCGTGTTCAAAATTTCCTCCTTTCGAACTCTCGCCTCGTTCTTCGCCGCAATGTCCTGCATCGGTGTTTTTTCTTTTGGCGACTTAGAGTTGCCCCTTTTCCTCGCCGAACCTCGAGGTCTTCAAGCCTGACTCTATTTTTTAATTCTTCCAACTCATATCAAGCGAACCCGGCCAGGAGTTCATCCTTTGATAACGGAGTTTCGCGCAACCAAAGCCTTCTTTGAGTTTTCCATAAGTCAGTTCTCGGTAGAACGCCATATATGCCACTTTATTACTTCCACTTTGAATAGTAAGCAAATGTCGCTATAAATAGCCAGTGGGTAGCTCTTCAAGGTTTCATTAGGTCTTTGCTGGATGTCCATTAATGCTCTTTCATCTTGGTGCTTTTGTATAGCGGATCCACCGCTATAAAGGCATTTTTTAGTTTGTTGGTACGAATCTACGGAGTCAGGTGTGCCATGTACCAATCTAAGGCGCGATCGGACAAACTGTTGGAGAATGTCTTTGCATAAATATCGTGATTATCGACGCGATTACATTCACAAAATCCTCCAAAGTTGCTTTAGATTCTGATCACAAGATATTGAACCGGGTAAATTGTAGGATGAACTCAAGGGTAACGAACCACGCCCAAGCGGTCGGTGAATGACATTTTGTTTTGCATTCTTTGGGTAACAACCGGGCATGGACGCTTATCATCTCCTCGATGTCCGCCAACTTTGCCAGAAGCTCGAGCGTAGCCGCATCAACCCCAGCTGCGTGCATCTCGCGGCGCCACGCGCTGCAAAGAAGACCTCTCTCTCATTGCTATCCCGAAGTTCTCCGTAACTTTCACTACTCGACAGTCACCATGTCTGTTATGACGTATACGAGATCTAATCGTATCGCCCTTTTCTCAGCTTTTTTTATGAGCTGCTCATTTACCCGCTTGTATTCTTACTTTCAATATCTTCGTGGATACCGATTCCAAGGTTGTTGGTTGGGATGGCCGCTTTTGTTGCGATCCGTGAATCGACCTCCGTGAACGCATATTTTGCTTACACGACTTGTCGCAATCCCCGCCGCATCGCGCCAATCGATAATCGCAACCGCTAATACTTTATGATTACAAAGTGACCTAATGGACTTTTTATACATGACTTTTGATGATAATCTTAATTTCTACAACTTTCGTCAATTCATGATATATTCCTTTTTAATCGGTTATTGTCATGTCGCTTTCCTTCGCTTCTTTCTAAGTAATGCCAAGCAGCTGCTCTGGCCTGTCAAAAGCCTCATGTCCGCACTGCCAAATTGCCGATACGAAAGTACAGCGATCATGAGCTTATCACAAACACTCCGACGACGTTTCAAGATTTTGGATTTATGTGAGCAATTAAACGTAGCTTTAAAATGATTTCAAAGAAATGGCACTAAATTGGCCAAGATCAGATAATGAGCAAGGATGATAAATACAAGACTACGAATATACCTCTCCATAAAATAACGCCAATCATTTACCAAGAGGATTGATCCAAATAATAGTATATATCACAAACATATGAAAAAAATTAGAATTCACACAGTATTTTTATAAAGATAGGATTAGTCACTACTTTAAAAATTCTAAAAATAAATAAATTCACAATTATTTTGCCTTTAATAAAATGTAATGGACCCCAACTAGATAACATTCAGACAATTATGAGTGCATTATGACAAAAAAGCATCACATAATCAAACTTTAATGATTTCTTCTCAAATGCAGTAAGAAAATGGTTTTATTCCCTTTTCTAGCAAGTACAAACAAAGAAACTGAAAAGTCTCGATAAACTTGTCCAATTATTATTATTACAAACTCAAAAGTCCCAATAAACTTGTCCAATTATTATTCCTCTCCCCCCCAACCTCCTCCACCATGACGTCCGTCGGAGCTGCCGTTCTCTTTCACTGCCAAAATTATCTTCCACCACCGCCCCACCATTCCATCTTCCATTCTCAAGTCAACTCGAAAACCACCTCTAGTACAAGCTTCATCACTTCAAACTCGGTGGTCAACGGAGGAGCAAGCTGGTGGAGCAACTCCGAAGTCGTCGGAAAATGGAACCTTAACTGAATTGCAATCAAGGGAGAAGATTACTGAAGTTGGGTCGAGCTCAGAATTGGATTTGGAGTATAATGTAGGCTTGATGGAGTACTTAGAGAAGTCAACGGAGCTTATAAAGTCAACTGCAAATGATGGTGGTCCTCCACGGTGGTTTTCGCCTCTGGAGGGTGGAGCTCATCGCTTGAAAGACTCTCCTCTTTTGCTGTTTTTACCAGGTCAATTAGTATTACATGGCATTGCTTGTATTACTAACTATGTCCAAAAAGATTGTCGGTTTTGAATTTTGGTTGGTTGAATTTTTCAATTTTGAATGGAAGTATTTTATATATATATATATGTTGTATGGCCTTTGGTGAGAAATTTATCAAATGATCGTATTTTTAAACCAAAGTCATAGTATTGTGTCAATTAATACAATATCAATATGCCAAAATGTCTCTTTTTTTAAAATATGAAACCATTACACTAGTGACCCCTCGAGTGTCTGTCGACTAGTAAGGGTCGCAGGTGGCAGGTGGCAGGCTTTGTTAGAAAGTTTGTTAATTGATCCAGCAAAGTTTGTCAAAAGAATTTTTTTATATCAAAAGATCGTATTTTTAAACAAAAGTCTTACACTGTGACTATTTCCGAATTGACCCAACATTGTCAATTAATACAACAAAGTTTGATAATTTTGGCAATACTTGACAATGTTTTTGGGATGGAGGGACTATGGTTTACTGCGTCAATACCAAGTAATATTGCTAGAGAAGGAATGGAGTTAATCCTGCATTAGTTTATGCTATAATTGCAGGAGTTGTTGGTGTCGGACTTGGACTTACATTGCAACATAAAAGATTAGGAAAGTGAGTTGATTCATGAATTGATTTCTGAATTTCAATTTTCATGAGATATAATGCTGATGCCATTTGGTTTGATCAAATTTGGCATTTCATTCGTCAAGGATTTTCGAGATATGGTCTCTTCATATTCCCATCGCGGATCGAACACCATTTACAGGTTTCTCTCTCTGTCATAAATTAGTTAATATCCTCTGGCGATGAATGAAGGGAGAATTCTGGGTTTTGGTAAATTGGAATGAAGAATCTAATCTTTTCTTTTATTGGATCATCTGAAACAGACTTGGTGAAGTTTGTTGAAGAAACAATTCAGATAGAGAACCATTATAATCCAAAAAGACCAATATATCTGGTTGGAGAGTCATTTGGAGGATGCCTTGCTCTAGCTGTTGCTGCACGAAATCAGAATATTGATCTTCAGTTGATTTTGGCTAATCCAGGTTAGCAGGTTTTCTCCCCCTTGGCCCCTCCCCCCTCCATAGGTGTCATTTCTATATCAAAACTCACCCTTCATCTGCCACAATTCATTCGGGGTAATGCCTTTATTGCAGCCACAAGTTTTAACAAGTCCCAGATTCAATTACTCATGCCTCTGACAAAAATCATGCCTGAGCAGCTTCGCACTGGATTTCCTTACATACTTAGTTTAGTTACAGGTGCGCTTTCTTATTTCGACATCGCTTCAGATCTGTTTGAGCTATAAGAAACTACCTCTGCCAAGAGTGTATCATAATCACATGTGATGCATATATTATTTGATGATACCAGATTGTTCTGCATCCTTGGCCTACATACTAGATCATCCACCAGTTTAGGTGTTATACTTGAATTGTAATCTTAGGAAGAAATGAAAATTTAAAATATGTTTCAACAATTTGATCTTTATGGATATTGATCTTTTTAGTACTTGTGACATTGGATTCACTAGGAAAGTTTCTTGTGGATATTGATTGTTTTAGTACTTGTGAAAAATTTAAACTTGAGCAGGTAGAAAGATCATCCCTTTGGTCTCTGCTTGAGTCGGATATATATCTATCTATCTATTTATCTCTCTCTCTCTCTCTCTCTCTCTCTCTCTCTCTCTCCAATGCAGAAGCCTCTTCAGATTAGGGCATGTTCATGTATTGACTGATACTGAAAATTTAATCATCTTTGTGACTAGGGATCCCATCGCTGATCTTAGGGACTGCTTCTGAGAACGGATTATCTTCACAAAACACAGTTGGACAGCTCTCTCAACATATGTTAGCACTTTCAAACTATATTTCAGTAAGACTCAGATTTGTATAATAGCATGATGAAGTGGCATAAAAGTAAAAGACTCATAATTTAGTTGGCTTGTTTCACACTCTTGATAATATTCTCTTTGATTTTCTCTTTCCCAGTTCATCATATCTGTCAGAGTAAATATTTCCATGCATTGAAGTGTTATTCACTGTCACCTATAGTCTACTATTCATACTAATTTTGCCATCCTTTCCTCATCTGAATTGATAATAAACATGTAGATACTGGAAGAATTTGTTCAAGTAATTATATTTTCATTAATATTGTGGATATCCTTTTTCATTGTGATGCAAGTAACTGATTGTTACGGCCTCAGGTCCTGTCTGGTATGTTATCTACGGAAGCACTTTCATTTAAGCTTGAATTGCTTGAATCAGCAGCAGAATATTCCAATGCACGAGTCCACGCTGTCAAATGCCAGACTCTAATTTTATCCAGGTCCGTGCCTCCTGAGCTGATTTATCAAAAAGTTTATTTCTCTTCGCTTCAGTGTTCTATGCAAGAAAACAATTAACTGGTGTTCAGCCGAGCCTTTTTGTTAAAAGAGAATGCTTCCTGCAAAGTAAGCTTGGTAAAATGTTATATTTCCTCCTAATATATTTACTTACAAGCTGCAGTAGAAAAACTCAGGCAAACACCCTATCACTTTCCTGGTAAATACCGCCAGCATTTGAGAAGTAAAAAAAAATTGACGTAATATCTTAATTCAGTTGGCATTCTAGTCACAAAATATGTTGGACTCCACACATGCCAGACCATATTTTATGCTACACAAATCAGACCATAGTCTTTTATCGTAAACGATTTGCTAACATTTTTTATTGTGATGTGTAAATCAATTTCTTACACTTCGCTCATATTTTATTCACCTTTAGTGGAAAGGATCAGTTACTACCGAGCCAACAGGAAGGCGAACGACTACGTCGGCTTCTATTTAAATGCGAGATCCGTTCTTTTAGTGAGAGCAATCACCTTTTGTTCCTGGTAGGACGAGTCTCTCTCTCTCTCTCAAATCTTTCTTCATATGTTACGAGAAAAATCAAGAAAGAGAATGGAAGAAGGTGTATTTATATTTTTGTAAACTTAATAAGCACTGAGCATGCATTCCCGAAGTTTTGAACCTTGTATGCTAAGTGGAGAAGGTTTAACTGAGGTCTTCCCATCTCCTGATGTTCCTCGCATGATATGTAAAAGCGGAGAAGACAGAGCTCTCATAATGTAAGGTGTTGCAACTTGCAAGCAATGGATGCCATCTTTTTATGTCCCTTGGATGGAAATTTTTTAAAATTCAGAGAAAATAATGGACTAAACTAATTAGGAAACATGTCTTAGGGTGTAAAATTCATTCGATCTTTCCAAATTTAATGTTAACTCTAGTTCAAATTATAAAACATGCAGGAACGTGGTTTCAATTTGGTAACAGTTATTAAGGCCTCTGGAATCTATCGACGAGGAAAATCTACTGACTATGTGACTGATTATTTTCCACCAAGTGATCTAGAATTCCGTCAAGTATATGCTCCTTATAGGTACTAGTCCGGTGACATAGAACAATACTTCTCATGTCTTTTTTCATTTATATCTGACATATCAGTGTAGGCAGTGACCCAAGTTTGACATACTATTTGAACATATAATTTCTGACCTATAAGTGATGTTGTAGCAGATGCTACATAGCACAAGGAACATAGACATCCCAGAAAATTTTCATGAGTCAAAGCTTGAATTTTTCAGTATTTTACTCATTTAAGATAAACTTCAGGTGGCTGGAAGTAGCACTCAATCCAGTGATTCTCTCAACTTTGGATAATGGACAGATCGTCAAAGGTCTTGGCGGGATTCCCTCAGAAGGGCCGGTCTTATTTGTCGGTTATCACATGATGCTAGGTCTTGAGTTAATCCCTCTCGTCTCCCGAATTTGGATTGAAAGAAATATTCTTGTGAGAGGCATAGCACATCCCATGATGTTTTCACGGATTAAAGATGGAAAATTACCAGATTTATCACAATTTGATGCATACAGAATAATGGGTGCTGTTCCAGTGTCAGCATCAAATCTCTTTAAACTTTTTTCTTCAAAGTCCCATGTTTTGCTCTATCCAGGAGGTATGCGAGAGGCACTCCACAGAAAGGTACAGGCTAGTGGTTGCATAGTCATTTCATATCATCAATGCCAACCGACGATGTGCATTCTGTATCACATACACTTGCAATTATAATTCGGAATGTGTTTATTATGGTTTCAGGGGGAAGAATACCAGCTATTCTGGCCTGAGCAATCTGAATTTGTCAGAATGGCAGCTCGATTTGGAGCCAAAATCATTCCTTTTGGTGTTGTAGGAGAGGATGACATTGGTCAAGTAAGTTTAAGAAGCTAACAAATACGGAGTAATTCTTATCATCTCAAATAACCATCTATAAACAGAGTTGCATGCCGATGAGAAATTTAGTCACAACATAGTAAAGGTGATGATTTTTACACTCCACTCATTGATAACCACACTCAATGTTTAAAATAGGTTTGTTTTTCATAAATGCAGTGGTATGACTAACTGTAGATTTGTAATAGCAATTGTGAGTCTGAGTCTGATGTCAGTGTGGTCTTGTTTTTCTTGTATCAGCTGCTTCTGGATTACGATGATCTTATGAAGATTCCTTACTTTAGAGCAGGTATAGAAGAGTTGACTAATGAGACGGTGAAGCTGAGGTAAATATATATATTTTCAATTTTATCATACTATATTTGAAAAAGTTCGCGAGCTTCAGTTGATCAGGATGATGGCTGGATTGAAATAGTATTATGCTAAAAGTGGATGAATATTTCTTATCCCCTTGCACAATACTCCCTCCGCTTGTAATAGTTGATTGTTTAGCTCAAAAATACTTTAGTAATGGGTTGGAAAACTAGATGATAAGTCGAACTGTTTTATCAATTTCAAGGAGGGCCCAACTTCTCTACCAATTTAAAAAGAAACCAATTAAATAGTTTTAATAAGTCAAATACAAAAAGTTGGATTGTGATCAAGAACAAAACATCAAAAAATGTGTCTTAAATAATCAACTATTTAAAGACGGAGGGAGTATGTTTTATGTTACAAAATTATGTTACCATAAAACAGTTTTCTCAAGTGCTCCTACTTCTTGCCCGATGCACATATTCTGAAAAAGTCTAAAGCAGTGAGATTGAGGCTTAGGTTTGGGTTGCATTTTTTATGTATAAACAGACCCACTGAATAGGAAAGAAAGACAGAAGTCAGTCATTGTTTAGATTTTTTGGATCCAAAAAGTTTGAAGTTGTTATGTACCTCATATATTACTACAGAGAAGGGTTAAAATGATGTAGCTCCCTTGACCTTGTAATGGATGTGCAGTTGTGTATTATATTTGAAATAATGCTGTGCTTGTTTTTTTACTAACTCCGTCATTATGTGAGTGCAGAACTGACACCGGAGGAGAGGTCGCTAATCAACATGTGCACCTTCCAATAATTGCACCAAAAATCCCTGGTCGCTTTTATTACTACTTTGGTAAACCTATTGACACAGAAGGTAAATCTTGCACTCGCTGAACCTTCCCTTGCAAAGTCCTCTTAAAAATGATCTATTGGCCAGTAGTAAGTTGCTACACATTACATTACGCACTTAAAAAGAGCATGGCACAGAAACAAATATAAAACATTTCAAACAGTTGAATCAGATCTTCAAAATGCACATTATATTCAGTCTTTTGGATAAATTGAATTTGAACCGAGTTGAATGTTAAACAATCCTTCATGAATCATATCCCATGGTAAAGGGGATCTGTTCATTTTAGTACCCTTGAAAGAGTATATTTAGCCCCCCAATTGGTGCACAGTTCTAACATGTAAAGTTACTTATTCTAGCTTTTACGCCACTGAATTATTACAGGTAGGAAGCACGAACTACGGACCAGAGAGAAGGCTTATGAACTATATTTAGAAGTAAAATCCGAGGTTGAGAGATGCATATCTTTCTTGAAAGAAAAAAGAGAGCATGACCCATACCGAAGCCTTGGGAATCGCTTGTTCTATCAGGCAACGCATGGATTCAACTGTGAAGTTCCGACGTTTGATCTTCAATAAACTTTTCCGAGCAGGGTAGGCCGTGCAACTTACATATTAAGGGGGGAAATGATGAGTACATGAGAAAAGGAAGATGGTATAGTATATACTTCTCCTCTGAGCTGCCCCCACCCATCAAAGTTGGGAAAACATACATGGTAAAAAGGGTTTCAGCCATTTCTCTAAGTATAGGATTTGAAAGGCATGTGACTACATTAGTACAAGTACTCCATAATTTTTTTGTGGTATCATGATTTAACGACTTTTGTGATATCATAATTATTGTTTCGAGGCCTCAATGCCTCATCGAGCACTGGAAGTGTCGATTATTGTCATAGGAACATTATGCCTTTCCTATGTATCCATATTTAGTAACGTTGATTGTTTTGGTGCCTTTTTAGTCCCTAGTGGAATGTGAAGTTATTATATCTTCACCTAATACTTCAGTCTCCTAATTACTAGGTCATATTTCAATTAGAAAAAAAATCACTTACATAATTAGAAACAACCCAATAGCAGTCACTAATATGATTATTTAGCTTGGTTGTAACATTTAATTTCTACTTAATCAAAGTTTTATCTCTTAGTAAATTGGTACATTGTATTTCTACTGGTCAAAATAAGGATATAAAATCTTATAACAAATTCATTTGATAAATAATATTGTTTATAATATGATTTGATTCCCTCTTGATTCTACCTTGAGTTTCCTTACACTTTGATAATATTAAAACCATATATCTCAAACTAACATATTCAATCACGTAAAAACTGAAAGAGGAAGATTTGTTAAAAATACAAGTCTCAAAAACAGTGTTATCGAGAATCTTTTTTATGCATTTTTACTATTTGTATCTTATGTATTGGGAAGACTTTTCGAAGTGTTACTCCTCGCCGTTCTCTGTTTGGCGATCCACTCCTTCTAGTGTCCTGTGGAACAAAAGTATATCAAATATTGTAATGAACAAAACAATAATAATAATATATATATATATATATAGTAGCGATTTATACAGACGCGCGATAGCTTTTGTTATACGCGATTTCATTAATAAATATACTTTTACATATTTTAAAGAGATCACTCTTCACGCAGTTATCATCTACCCTATTCACGCCTCCTCAGGTTCCACGCTTATAAAGACGTATCTCAAGTGTATTACGGAGATTATGGATAGTTATACCGAACGCTTTACACATGATTTATTAATATTATAAAACAAGTGAGACACCACAGCGATACTCACAGTGAGGTGTAGGATCTTCACGCAAATTCCTAAAACTACGAATCAGAAAAACCTAAAAAATATTCTCAGTATTAGTTTAAACTTTTATTATCTAAAATTCAATTTTCATTTTAAATCACAAAATTTCTCTCCATTCTTTTTGGTTTTTTATTTTTAATTAAAGCTGATATTTCAATGTATCACCATCCTTTATCAA
Organism: Lithospermum erythrorhizon; assembly: GCA_019722365.1. Classification (NCBI taxonomy): domain Eukaryota; kingdom Viridiplantae; phylum Streptophyta; class Magnoliopsida; order Boraginales; family Boraginaceae; genus Lithospermum; species Lithospermum erythrorhizon. The sequence goes on along the minus strand of JADFUC010000243.1, from coordinate 2,920,295 downwards.
GCATCAATTTATTTCTATTTTTATTTTGTCGCTTACTTTCATATTTGCCATGTGTTGACGACACATCTTTTCTTAGTGTACAATTCTATTTTTTATTATCTATAGTTATTCACTCATAATGATTTCAAATTAATAGTTTGTCTAAACTAAAAGAATATTTAGTAAGTCAATATTAATCTTTGATATACATATTTCACATAATAATATAACAAAATTTATGAAGTATTTAATTTCAAAGTTAAACTAACTTGTCATAATTATTACGGCATTCATACATACTTGAATATTTCAACCATCAAAGAAGCATTGTCTGTATTAATTTTTAATGGTTAAATTAACAAACTTGACATTCTAATATATATATATACTTTTAAATATTTTTTCATCGTATATTATATAATACTCGTGATTAACGTAAAACAACGCAGGAGGTTTTCCCGCTTTCATATTAAACCTTGACAATACAATAAGTTTCCCCTCGCTTTTCATATTAAAACATTATTATGTCAATGAATTTAACTTATACCTTTCTTCCAATATTATTTTTAATTACTATACGTGAATTATTTAGCTATAAATTTCAATAAGATCAAATTCTACAAGTTTCAAACAAAAAAAATTGAAAATTCTTTAACTTTGATGATTGAATTTTTAATTATAAACTCAATTATTTTTATACAAGTATAATTTTTAAAGAAAAATATGCAAATTCTACAAATTTCAACAAGATCAAATTCTACATGTTTCAAACAAATTTCAAATAAAATTGTACAAATTTGAAGAAAAAATGCAAATAGCTAATATTTTAAACAAAGAATTATTATTATTAACATAATACTTTTGATTATTCAAGTAAAAATAATGTGTTGATTTTATATCAAACTTAATAATTTTATTAAGTAGAGTTCTATAATTTTATACTATATACAACTTGTAATAGAGTCCCTAGAATAAAATAATTCTATTTGCATGTAGAATCCTATATTATAGTATTTGTATTTGTAGTCTTTTAGTTTAATTAAATTCTATCAATATACTATACTCCTTCTAAGTGTGATTTTTAGTCCTGCTCAATTTAAAAAAGAACAAACTTTTAAGCATAACTCGTATTTATATATATATGTATAGATATGTATAGAGACATATAGATATAGATATATTTGATTTTGTACATGCACAACATATTATCTTTCTTTTTAGTGGAGCCGTGGAGGAGCATAGTCTAATACCCGTAATAAACTCAAATATCTCCATCATATCTTATTGATGTCATATGAAATTTGTTGTATTATCTTATGTGTTTAGAAGATGTGAAAGCCAAAGGCACTTTGAAATAAACAAAACCTCCTTATACACACATCACAAAGAAAAAGGACGACGTGATGATCTCGTTTTTGTTTCGAACAATTAACGATAACGTTTTTAGCAAAAATAAGAGAGTAATAGTTTGCGAACAACAAATCTACACTTTTAACTAGAAAAGATAAGATATTGTAAAATAGATTACTAGAACTATAGAAGTGATGATTGAGGAAATATAAAATTATGTGACCAACCTCGTTCTCGTTTGGGGTTATAGTGTCATTCTTGCTGGTTATTGCCTTCTTGTCATTGGATGTATCACTCAACTCAGGTGAAATTGTAATCTCATTGTTGGCTGCTTGGGTCTTATTGTCAGCTCCACCAACATTTTCATGATCTAAAGATAATGACAATTAAGTCAACTTTAATAATTCCTTGTTAAGATAAAAGATGATAAATATTGATAAATGAAATTATATGTCAATGCAATGAATGGCATGCTCGTTATAACTAATTGTAAAAAGTTATATATGCCCTTCTTAGTCCCATTCTCTCCTTTATTCTTCTTGACAACCATGTAATGCATCAATGTGCATGTTGTTATATATGAATAATGAGTTAATGACATTCATGATTTACATTGAACAATCTTGATAAATAAATTGGAAGACATCATTAGAGGTTGAAGTTACCTATTTCTTTGCCTTGTCCGTCTTCGGAATTTGAGTCATTATTAGAGTTGCAATATTCTCTAAAACTTGGTGATCCTATCAATATATCATTATTGTAGTTGGAAATCAAGGAACCATCTTCACAATCATAATCAACATTATCAAAATCTTTACTTCCTTTACATGTTGTGGTTGAGTTTTTCATGGTAAGATCATGATCGAAATCAGAATCTTTACTTCCTTTTCGTGTTGTGGTTGAGTTTTTATTAACGGTAACAACAGTTGTGGTTACTTGTTGAACCAATTGATTATTTACACATTTAACTTCATATGTAGGAATTTCTTTAACATGAGATGGTTTCTTTTGCAATGATATTGGTTTCGTTTCTTTCAACCCATTGTTATTATTCACATTGCCTTGACTTTCATTGATTGAATCATCATCAATCATAATCTCATTTTCTCCTTTTGTTCTTGTTTCTTCTTTTCTTTTTGTATCTTTCTTACAAGGTAACCCCAATTCATCCTCATCAACTGTAAATTTTGATCCACCACAACCCATAAGGAAAAAATTCCTCATTTTTAATGTGTTCTATAAAATTGTATGAGAAGGTAGATAAAAAATTATTCGGGATGAAAATAGAGAACACATTGAACATATATAAAGATTCGTCAACTTTTTATCTAAAACATAATGTTCGAGTAATTCACAAGAACCTTATTATTATAACGCAAGATAATTGGTTCTTGTGAATTGAAAGAAAGATATTTCACATTGACTTTCAGATGGTGAAATATGGGTGAAGTTTTTCTTACGCCCAAGTGGTAGGTTGTTATTGCTTGTTTAAACAAAAATATTAATAACTACTTTTCTCTCTTCTTAATAAAACAAACATGATGAAGTTAATTAACAACTCAAACAAAATTAATAAACCAACTTGTCAAACTAAAAATAGAAAATTAAATACCATTTTAGATCTTCTCATTAGGTGTAACTAGAATAATCCTTCAATCATACCATCACGAATTAGTGGAAAGTAAAGATTCATTAAGCTTTTTATTTATTAATATATTTTCTTCTTTTTTTGGTATATTTTAGGTTATATGTTCCATTTGAAAAAAAAAAATCATTAATATCAATTATATATAAGGTTATTTTTATCAAGCAGAATCTACTCAATTTATTCAACGAATCTTGATACACATACTAATTAGTTGCATAGAATAATTTTGGTACACTTTTTTTGTATTTTTAAAATTATACTCTTCGTTAATAAAAATTATCCACTTTTGACTTTACCTTTAATAATAATTGGAAGATAAATATTTTTTACCTCCTAAAGAATATCACATTCCCCAAGTTTGTAAGACAAATAGGCAGACCTAAAAAGGTGAGAAGAAGAGATATAACTGAGGTAAAACAGTCCAAGGGAAAGGATGTTCTAACTAGATGGACTGTACACACTTGCAAATACTGTGGCATTGAAGGTCACAACATCAGGACATGTGCCAAAAGAAGGCTGCAGTTGAAGGTGACATAGGCCCCAGCAGAAGAGGAGGACCTGCAAAGAAGAAATCAACTACTCAAGCAGGTCCATCACAGCCTCCAAGCACACCTTCTACTTGGAGAGGAGGAGGTCATTGATCCAGAACAACTAGCTCATGAAAAATATGTAAGCTTCTTTCTATCTTGTTTTGTTTGATTTCATTTTCATTTACTTTACTTCACCATCTCTATTATATTTTATCATGTTTTTTTTTGCTTATTGCAATGCTCAATTTCTATGACTGACAAATGATATAAGAAAATTGTACACGCTGGAGCAACTATTGAACCTCAACTGCCGATCATACCACAAACTCAAAGGTAATCAGCCTAAAGCATACCCTCAAAGAAGCACCGTAAGCAAGTCCACGTAGCCTAACAATCATAGCTCACCGCCAAGAAAGTTCAAGGAAGCAGATGAAGCCACCTAGATATACTACAAAAGAGTTCCATCTCAACCCAAGGTTAAACATGCATGTAGGTCCTTAAAAGATACCAAGAAAACAAAAGGAAAAAGCTTGTCTCAAGGATGAATCATGTTTGCTAAACTTTTGTAATAGACTAGACTATTTAGTACTCTTAATGCACAAGGAGTGCCTTCTTTTGCTAAGGTTTTAAGACTTATGTTTGTTGGTTTAAGTTTGTGTCATGATATGCACAAGTGAACAAGTTATGTTTGGTTTGTATGAACATGAATAAATTGCAGGTTATGCACTAGTATTGAACTTGCTAGAGTTAAAACTGCCTTTCTTTTGTAGTATAGAGTATGTTTGCGCTTATGCACAAGATAATGAACCATGAATCATTTTTTCAACTCCAATCGTAAGTAATTTGTTATTCTTCTCCTTCAACACCAACTCAAGTGCTTCAAACCGTCCAACAGAATGAACATATCCAATTCTATCTACCCACTCCATCCAACCATGGCCTCCTACAACCTATAAACGAACATAAATTGACAAAAGTCAGCTATTATTATTAAGTAAGCACACAAATAACAAGATAACATACCGAGAGTCGACAAGCAACATCCTTCCCGGATTTTCTTTGTTGTTGATACCTAGTTTGATACACAATTTGCCATAATACTTGCAATAGACTCCACCCTTTCTTCATTGTTAAAAATAACCTATTATCAATTCGAATCTCAATTTGTAGAAATTGAATCAGGAGATCGATTAGGCTTAGGTTTTCTTTTAATTTTAAATTCGAATTGGGGAAGATTGATTTAGGTTTGAATTCAATTGGGTTATTAAATATTTGTAAATTAGGGGAAGGGGTTTCAATTTTGAAGGCATTATTATTTGACCCCCGCATGGGGGCTTTTTTAAAAGTCGTTTTTGCCCCCAAATATCAACATAACGGTCAACTAATCGGTCAACTCGACGGAATGGGTTGATTGACTGAAATTGGATATGTAATGGATGGAATGGTCAAAAGTAAGACATATAGCGCAGTTGCCCAATTTAAAATAATGGATGGATCTATTAGGCTCTTTTGCCCAATTCAAAACTATATGTATTTTATTTCTATAGTTATTTCAAATTAACATCAACTAATTTAATTGGATAACATAAATATTAGAGTAATACTTGAGTGGATATTAAGCCTTGAGTTCGGTTCAAGTGTTGGCCATATCTATTAGGTACTCTAGTTTAGGTTTAATGTGTTTATAAATAAGACACAATATTATATTTCATATTCAATCAATTCATCAAGGCTAAATTACTTTTTGGTCCATATAATATCGCTGCTCTTTTCGCTAATTCCTTATACTACGCGATCTTTTCGCGCCTGGCCCTAAACTTTTTTATCTTTTCAGGCTTGGTCCCTATCCCCATCTTTAACACCAAAAAATACATTTTTGGTACAAAATGACTATTTTGCTCTAATACTAAACTAAAGTTTGGGTACATTTTACATAATTAAAATACAAACCCGCACTTTCTTCTTTTAACACACCCCCCTTTCCCCCTAAACTATGGGCCCCTTCCTTGACACACCTACCCTATCCCTATCCCATGCCTGAACTATAGTCCCCGATCTATAGTCCTTTATTCTTGAACTATAGTCCCTACCCCCACCCCTACCCGCAACCTCTCACCCCTATTTCCTTCCGAAAAGAAGCGTCGACGCAACCCGCACCCACCAATTCGATCAAGTTCAAAGCGGGATACAAATGGACAGATGATAAAAAATTACAAACATTTAGGTCTGCTTATCAAAAATGAGGAAAATAATCAAAAACTATTACGTAAAATAAAAGTAAAATAAACAAAAAATAACTCCAACTTTATCAAACGTAGTGTGCTAAAATAACCAAAAACTATCATCTCACCTTTAATAATCTAATTTTCACCCAAATGTTCCTTCAAGTTCCATTCTTTCTGCAAGAAATCCACAATTCAACCTCCTAAATGCAATATCACAACTTTTCCATTGAATTCCCAACACCCCAAATCCCAATGCAAAAAAAAAAATCCAATAACTCAAATTTCGGCTCAGGGGTTGATCTGGGAGGGGGTAGCTGGGTCCTGGCGCTGGGCGATGGGGTCAGAAGTCTGGGCGGGGACAGAGTGGTCATGAGAGTAGGAAGGAGGTTAAGGAAGATGCATGGGCGTTTGGGGATTGCAGGGTGTGGAGGTATAGTTATTTCAATATTTATGTGCTGGGGCAACAACGGCACAATATGCTCTATTTTAATTATAAAATGCACTCCCTAAACTTTAAGCTTGGTATTGCTAGCAAGAAAAATACTACTAATCGAAATTTATTTTTTCATTGCTAAAAGACGGGGATAAAGGACCAAGCCTCGGAAAGATAAAGTTTCATGACTGCGCCCGAAAGACGTGTGAGATAAGATAAAAGTGAACTAATTAAAAAAGAATCTAATAATATAAAGACTAAAAAGAAATTAACCATTCATCAATAAAATTCTTCATCTATATTTTATCAATAAAAAATTTTAGATTAGGATTTAGTAACTAGGTTGCATTAAGAATTTTACTAATCTTAATAGCCCCTACACATCTTCTTGTAATTTGAACCTAACATTGAGATTATGTTTTCGATAGGGAAGAGAACATATATTATGGTAGATTAAGCTCAAGAATCATAAAAGTCAACATATTAGTACATTGCTAAATTGTTTTTAAATTCATTTCAAAGCAGACATACTGATTACTGCAGGGAATAACTAAATAATTAAGGAATGGGAAAAGACAGAAAGATTATACTCCGTATTAGGACTTAGGAGTATTGTAATTAGCAAGACGTGCTCATTAATCAGTGTTTTTTGTATAGGTGACAGATGCCAAAAGACCCCCACCCATGTGCATAAACTGAAACTACCATTATAGTTTTTGTCTCTTCATGTATGCTGTATGCAGTTATGTTTTTGTGCTCATACAGTCATACTAGGCAATCAGAGAAAATAAAAATCAACCAAAAAGTTACTGTAGCAACGAAAGAAGAAGGATTAGATTCATTTTGTCCCTAACTATTTACTAATGCTCAAAAAACATGATGGTTAAAATTTGATGCATAAAACGAAAGCATCAAAATGAATTGGAACGAGTAGTAAATAGTCTTTGAATTTTATTTTTGAATGAGTTCGAAAACAATCTTTATATTATCTTAAAAGGTGAATTTCTTTACAATCATTCCTTTTCATATCTCGTTTAGGTGAGAATCTCTTAAAATATATTAGAACATGTTAATGTTGAAAGTTAACCACTATCCTCTCCAATTTATTTATTTTAATCTTTTCTTTTTCAAGATAAATTTGAGAGATCTTTCAAAGACATAAGCAGTTCGGAACATGTTGATGTCAGATGTGAGATGATGATGATCTTCCAAAAATATATTCGGTACAACTCTTTTCTGCAAATTTTAAAATATTCTTTTAGGGAATAAGAATGAATGTAAATTCATAGCAAATTAGTTTGTGATCTGATCACCAGAAGACAGTAATGAATAGCAAATTCACAATTTTCATCAAAAAGGACAACATAATAGCAATTAAAAAGGAGTCTCATCTCATGGTTGCATGACTTGCATCAAACTAGTAATAAATTTCCATGGTACTCATAAACCTACTGAACTAGCCTAGCATCCTCTACTTGTTGCTTCTTGATCTTGTTCTGCTATTTCCAAGTCATGTGAAGTTAAAATCTGAGTGACCCCACTTGAACAAGAAGGGGATGAATCTTCTTCAATAATCATAATGGAATCCATATTATTATTACAATTAGTTATCAATCCTCTCATATTCTTCTCAAACATTCTTTGCCTGTTTGATTCTTGTTTTTTGCCACCCTTCTTTCTTGCTAGCCTTTTCTTATGTTGGTATATGCTGCATACAACCCAATCACCAGTTTGCACTACAAAATTCTGCACCCAATAAACAAAATATTAATAATTAATACCATTAATCAAAGAATCAAATTACAATAAAAGAATTACATATTTCTTGAAAGTATGTTCTGATTCTGACCTGGTTTGATGATAGATTAGCTATGGAATCCACTAGGAAGAATTGATGCATAACCCACCAATTTTTTATCCTTTGTGATCGCTTCCTTTGGAAGAAAAATGAGGTCCTTTTCATCCCCACAATTTGATGATGATTTTGGCTTAGGAAAACAACTATTGGTTTATCTTGACCAATAGCCTTCCAGTATCCACAACCAGCTAGTACTATACTGCTGGAATTCTTCCCATTCTCATATCTCTTGCTGAAGAAATATCTTCTCTCCTTCAAGTCACCTTTTAAATCACAAAATTGTTAGAAAGTGAACCAAATCTTGCAATTGTCAAACACCCTCTTTGTCTAACCTAAGCATTATGCACTCATCCATTGGCAGATCCATGATTTTTATTTAGGAACATAATACAAATGAGGAAAAACATACAAGCCTCCTGCAGACAACCTGCCACAATCAATGTAGAAGAAACAAATACTCCGTATTAAAATTTTATTTTTCAATAGCAGAATTTGTTTTTGGTCCAATGACTTTAAACATCAACCAGTTTGGAAAATAATCAAGTTCGACCACTCACGTTCAATATCATACTATTTGATCCCAAGTTCAAAAAATGACTCAAACCACTAATTCTATTAGTTAAAAAAATTACATCTAATTTATTCAAATCGCCTGTATTTTGTCCACTCAAACAAGAATCAATTATTAATCTTTAACTAGATAAACAAAAATATTTTCCTGGATTTACCAATTATGTTCAACCCAATCCAAACTGACCATAGTTACTCTATGTGGGATAAAATCACCCTCACAATAGATACAAACACATAGAATGCACATAAATTCAACAAAGATGTAAAGCAAATAATCAAACCAAGTTGGCCATTTACACCAAATGCATAGTTGAACAAAAGAACATACAATGATACAAATAAATTACATGAATACTATACTAACCAGGCAAATCCCATGGATTTCTATCAAAAACTTGTTCTTCAGGAATTACAGAAGCAGGCAATGGAACAGAGTAAATCTTCCTCATAAGATAATGAACAACCAACTCTTTATCAGTAGGTTTAAATATGAACCCAATAGGAATCCTTAACCCCTCTATCTCCATTAAGTTTGGATCTTTAACTTCAAATCAAGAAAACAAACAGACCCTTTTGTTGAATTAACTTATAATGCTGAAGAAGATGCCAAACAAGCTCTACTACTGCATTTAGTTAAGAGTTGTGTTGAGATCTTAAACTATTTTTAAGGATGTTCGGAAATGATGGGACTCGTGTGAGTAGTTATATAGACAAGATGGAGTCCAAATATTACTATGATTAGGAATTGCGTGGTTGACTAGGACATAGTAGCAAATTGCCTTTTTAGAATCTTTTTGACCGGCATGTAACGTTTTACTTTTAACACACATGTTTCCATAAACTATACCACTTAGACTTTCTAATTACTTGTTTACACAAATTATATAAAGACGTGCTTTTATATTTATATATCATCGATCATTATAACTATTATATTTAATCTGATTGGCTCATACGAACAGGGATTTAAAGCATTTCACTTTTTTTTTCATTAACTAACACATTATCAGACGTGAATGCCATAAAACAAGCATGTTTCTACTGAATGAAAAAAATGAAAGTACAATTATACCCTTTTATAAAGATCATACCGACAAAATTATGTAAGCTCCTAAAATCTTAATACTTATGTTATAATTCTCTAATGGAGTAATTTAATTCAAATTAATTAGGAAAGTTCTTCTGTCCGGATCGAAGTGGTTCATGACTTTTAATTTAAGCATCGAAAATAGGATTTAAGGATGAAAGTAATATTTTATTCAAGGGATCGTCGGGATTAGTTTTTGCATAAATGAGACCTTAGCAACTAAATAAGGAAAAGTGGTAATCTAGATTTTCGAGAAATTCCAATAAATGATTGATTGAAACTTGAAAGTTAAGTTTGTGATATATTTCCAATCAATACTCAACAGATATGGAAAGAAAATACTCAACAAATATGACATTGAACAACACTTAATTATTTGATCAAATAACGTTTTAATTAAATTGTTCAACGTCACGAACTGCTTCAAAATTAATTTCAAAACGAAAGAAATTTACTGAACTTAAATAAGATGTCATTTGATTGAAGTTGAGTATTAAATGAAATAAAAAAAGACACAAATAGAAAATTTCTTCTAGAGTTTATTTTTTGGAAATTTCTTTAGTACAAAAATGAGACTTAAATATCTATAATGAAACTAATGGAGAGATTTTTTATTCAAGCAATTTCAAGATCAATTTTCGCATAATTGATACTTTAACCATTGAACACCATTGAGATTTTGAAATGTCAATAAGATTGGACAAAATAAGACAAGGACATATATTCTAAATCCATATTCAACAAAAATGATATTAAACAAATAATCATATTACTAAATTATATTTGATCTACCACTCGAATCAAAAGTCATGAACCATCGGAAAAATAAACAGAACGAAAACAATTTTCAATAAATAAAAAAGAAAATGTATATCTAACCTATCGTATTTAAAGAACCAAAGAATTTAACCGACCAAAATGCCCCTCCTGAAGTCTAGACAGTAATGTGACTTTATCTTCAATATCTAAGACATTCATAAAATAGCCATGCTTGTACAAAATTTTACAAAAAAAGTAGAGAAAATACTCCATGTGGTTTTATATACTTGTCGTATTATTTGTTTAATTTTAATTTTTTGTTTCACATTACTTGATCTTTTCATTTTCAATGTATTTTTATATATATTTTCATGAAGATCCCCTATTGATAATTATTGAATGTTAATATCAATACAATCATTTAGTCATTATTAATAATTGATTAATGATATATATGTAAAAATGCATTGCCTTGTAATAATTGTAAATCTCTCGAGTTGTATTTGGGATGCTATTTCTATTGTAGCATTTGCTTACAAGTGGCAATATGGTAACTCGCATGTTATTAATTAGTTTTATTTTGTAACGAGATCTTTCATTAAATGCTACATTATTAATCATCCTATTAATTGCTCTTTTGAAATAAATATATTTCATTAAATACTAATACCAACATTAAAACTTCCTAAACTCAAAAACCTCACAAATTCGAGAAAATACGTAGTTAATAAACCTATCAAGAAATTCAAGCTAGCTAAGAATAATCAAACACAAAATTGCAAAAATTGAATAAAATAGTGAAAAATAAAGAAAATAAGGTGTACTAATTCAGCTTGATTTTTTCAATTTACAAAATACGTGTTGAAATTGACAAAATATGGTCAATCGCTTTTGAATTACGCTTACATTTCTGCTTGATGTAAGATAGATGCGTATGTTATTGTTACATGTAATATTTTCAAGCTGGTTTTGTTAAATCAATTTATTTGTAGCTTTTGTATGACGCATGCTTGAACCTCTAGGATGTGAATTCAAGAACCGTTGTTGGTGATTTTCTAACGTAGTGGGTATTGTAGATTTGGAGATGACTTGATTTGATTATTCTAAGAATTGCTTAGTTTTCAAGATGCCGATATACCAACTTTCGTACGTAATTGTGATCTCACTTCATTTAATATAATATCATACTTAATTATGCCAAATGCTTATTAATATACTCATAATACATATCATACCTAATAACACAAATTATATAGCATACATATTCTCATATAAAATAAAAATTACTTTGATATTATATTATCCAATACCATATCAATGCATATAATAATTTTTATTATGTCGCAAAAAATATCATGTATCCTTACAAATTGGTATACTATATTCTTGAATATAATTGTATTTATTTTGATGAATATAATACCATGTATGACTATTTGATGGTATTAATGTACGTAATTTGATTATTTTATTCGGCGTATTTTATTATGCATTTTGTTTCCATAACACTAATGTAATATCATATATGAAAATATGATCAGATGATGCTGTCTAGAATGTCATATCAAATGGAAATAGAATGGTATTTAGTTTATTTTATAAAAATACCATATCTATATTTACAATGGTATACCACATACTATTATACACGACAACGCATCGATATTTATTTTGTGTTTTGGATACCTTAGCTACTCCAGCCACACCAACCATGCCCAATATCCACCATCATGGAGACTCGCATTAACTCAGACGGTATTTACGTAAGACGTAAGAAGACGGAAGAACCGCAATGCTAAGCTGAAAAAATAAATGAAAATTTCGATGTGTCAATGTTTAGAAATTTTCTTTAATACAATTTATGTAATACTATATGTTGGCTTTATTCTATTTATATCATTTCGATATAGCATCGGTTGTATCCTTTAATAAAACTAACAGATACCATTATTGGGAAAAACATTTATTCCAAAGCATTACTTTTTACATACCATACCCATAATATAAATGGTATCTCAAACATAATTACATATAATTTCCCACATCGTCTTATGTAACAATACCATCATATTATAATGATATTTTTAGTAATGGTGTTACATACCATACTTAGATATCAATATGATATTATTGTGCATATTCAAGTATAAAATATTACTTGGTTACAATCAAATTAATAAGGATTTTCTAAAATCCGTGCATATCATCGGGTAAAAATATAATAGTATTTTAAGATCACTGACGCAGATACCATACCCAAAACACAAAATTCAGACGCCATAATTTAAATGAAATTAAGTGGTATAAAATTAATTTAATATTTTCGTATTTATTTGAAGATTTGAAAGGATTTTAAATGATTTTAAATTTGCTTAAAATGGCATGTTTATAGATTGACTTCATTACAAAAATCTGTTAATTTTAAATTAACATCTAAACGCAGTTTTTAAAATAAAAATGAAACAAAAAGGAAATGGAAACAAAATAGCGCATCTATACGCACTGATTCTCTCTCATTTATTTATAAAAAAAATTAAAAAACCCTAATTCATAAACCGCCTTATTATATATTATTAGTTATCAATCATAGCGTAGTTTCGATTCAACGATCAATATTAAATTTAAAGATTATTTAAACATATAAAAGTAAGTTTATAAGAAAAAACTAGTAAATCTCATGCTATGTTTAGATAGTAAAGTTAGTAAATTAAAACAAAAGGCAGTCCATCAAATGTTGCATGTGTGTACACAGAGGTCAGAGGTTTCAGATTGATGGCGACTTCTCAAGTTCTCATTGGAACAACTTCGTTTAAGCCATTCTGATCAGAGTCAGAGAGAGTAAACAAAAAAGTGGAAGTCAATAAAGGTCGGATTGGTACATTATTGTTCCTAAGTGTTGTACTTATTGAAGGTAAAATAAGGCTAATGATTTTTACACTTAATGTTTTTATTATTACACTTTATTTCTTTGTTATTCTGTATTTTTTATTTATTTTTATAGGAAAATTGAAATACCATTATTATTTATTGGAGTGTACAAATCATTGAGCATGAAACTATTGTTGCACCAGAGGCACAAAGCCCCACACACACTAATATACACGTACAAATCTTTATTAAAATAAGAGTTTTTATTGTTTTTTCCGATTGAAGTTCCAACTCACTCTTTAAGACTCAAACGCCCCTTACCTTAGATGTGTTTGAAGTTGAACTATATTATTGATTAGAGGATTCTTGCATATGATAGTCTATCTATTGATACCAAGTTCACCTCAGAATTTTATTGGCTCTATTAGGTTTAGACAAGCTTTATATCTATTAGAGTAGCTACATGAGTTTTCCTAAAAATTATAATAAAGGTTGAAAAAAATTAAAAAATTGATAAACGTCAATTTTTCTAAAAATAACTTGAGTCTCTAAAAAATTCGCATTAACACCCCAAATTTGCACTGGCCTCCCTATATTATTTATCTCTTTCTTTTTTCATTATCAAAATTCTAAAATACTTCACATTATATTTTGATTTAATAATAACAAAGTCAAGTTAAAGTACATACATAAAAAGCTAATCCTAAAATAAAAAAATGATGATTATAAATATATTTTTAAGAAAAATTTAGGGAGGCTAATCTACATGCTCTTAGACATGATCTCCCTTCTTTTCGAATTGGCATTGACAAACAAATCCTCTTTGATCATTAAAAGTGATCTATTATTATTATTTATGGAAGGTAGATTATGAGTCATATTTTTCTCCGCTAAAAGCTTTTTGTAAGAAGACCTAGTCTTAGGAAATTTGTTTGCCATGTCACAATATCTCATATTATTATGTCCAATAGTTCTTTTATATTACCGATATGTACTTATGATTAGGACAGTAAACGTACTGAACTATATCTAGTTATATTAATCATATATACTTATGGTTAGGACAGTAAACAAACCGAACATCATTTGGGTTCGGTTCGAATATAATAATTCGAAAGTTCTGTTTGGCTCTAGTTCGAACGAACCAAAAAATTCGAAGTTCCATTCGATTCAAAAAATTCCAAAGTTTTATCAGTGGACATGTCACAGACTCATCTGAACACTTCATCTCTCTCACCCCATCCAAGGGTGTACATTGATATGATCAAGAAAAGGAAAACTAAGAAAATGAATTATCTTTTAACATCATTTCAGATTTAGCCCATTAACCTATCTACATCTAATAGTAACAATAAATTTTAAGTATTGTATTTTGGATAAGTTGGAGTTTTGTCATTGTTGTATAAGTTCTGGGATCAATTTGAGCAGAAATGACAATTCCCTCTGTGAGAATTGAGGCTTTGCTTCAACTTCAAATTGTTCTTCCCCCCCTTGCAATAACTTCACCTCTCCACTTTCCTCCGTTGATGACGGTTTTAACATATTCGAAACAACTTCACTAATTTCTTGAACTAAATCCGCAATCACCCCTTCAACTCCCAATAAGTGTTGCATATATACTGCCTCAGGTACATTGCTGCAAAATTGAAAACAAGAAAATATAGTTAGACTAAAATGATCAATATTATTAGCCTCCTTGTTTCCATAATTGATTGCTCGATGAAATCGAAGCAGTTTGAATAGTTGCAAAACATAGAACTTACTTCAATTTTCCATATGTCAGAAGAGAAAGCTTTGCCTCTTTAATCTTGTGAACAGCTCCTGGATTCCTAAAGATACCTTTCACTTCAGAGACAATCCCTTGTAAACCTCCTTCTAAGCAAACCTTAAGAGCCTCCTCCAATGTGTTTCTCCTTGCATCATTATAAATCTCATTACCAGCATTTGTGAGGAAAAACACTGGGTAATGGTTCTGCAGCTTTCTAACAAGCTGAATAGCATCTGGATGGAAACTAGAGAACACAATTGGTCGATCCTTAGCGTGTTCGAAAACAACGTTTAAGATTGCATCAAGAACATGGATCAAATGTTGTTTCTGATAAACAATGTGGTCGTCGAATTTCAATTCAATGTTGAATCCCAAAGATGGGCTCACTTTCTGAAATGCTTCTTTGAGGGTACAGAAATAGTCATCAGTTTCAACATTCCAGCTGACAATTGTGCCATCTTTGTTTTTCCTTAACAATGGTTTCCCTAGTTTGTTCTGTTCTCTTTGGCTACCATAACTTAGAAATTCAGACAGACTTAAATCTGTCACCCTATTCTCATATACCATTCCCTGGAATTTCAAAGGAACCAAATGTCAATAACCAACTCAACCGCTAAACTAAATATGAATTGATTTGTATAAATCAAGTGTTAATTACCTTATCTTCAGAGAAAATGAAGTCATCATGGAAAATGATGGGAAAATCATCACTGGTGACCTACAAAAATCACATTTTTGTTCACTTTGCAGGTCTAACACAAACCTTTAGCTTTATAAGTACTAAAGATTGATACTTTTTCAACCAATGGCAATATTAGCAAAAGCTAAAAATACCCCATCTGCTCATATAGAACCAAAGCAAAAGAAGGATCTAATCAGTACCAGTCTATAATCAAATCTAAAAAAACCCCCATAATTCAATTTTGGGGTTTTCAAAATCTAAAGCTTAAATCTTTAGGCATCTATCAATTTTGGGTTCAAATTAGCCTTGACCAAATTTTGGGTGACCTGTTCATTGTTCAAAGACTTTGAGGTCTACCCAGAAGAGGAAAAACAATAATAAAGGCATAAAGCTATAGTCAACATCAACATCGAAAATGCGCCAATGCCTCTTGAAGCATCTAAGGGCATCCCATAATACACAACTTTACTCGTGTGATAACATGTTACATAACAAATTTTTCAAGAAAGAGATTAATTATGAGGAGAAGAATGATTACCTGAACATCAAACTCAATGTAATCAATTGGGAAAGTAGAGGCAGCATTGAAAGAAGCAATGGTGTTCTCTTTGAAGGCCTTCATTCTCCGATCAGATGATTGCAATGCATTCATACCATTCCCCCTATGTCCGATCACAAGAAACTTTGGTGCCTCAAACTTCACCTCCCTACCCATCTCCACTCCTGTAATATCAACAATCATCATCATAAAAAATTCAAGAAACCAATACTGTTAGCTTAGTAGCAATGGGATATTACTCCTAATGACGAGGTCCGGTTTGATTCATAATTTGAAAAAAAAAAAAACCCATCATTCAAGAGGTTAGCTTAGGTGCCAATGCATATTAATTATAATGATGAGGTCCGAGGTCCGTGTTTGACTCATTGCAATTATCAAAAGGCCAAATTAAAAAAGCATTCATCATTCAAGAAACCTCGGATTAGTTATATTAGTTGTAATGACGAGGTCGGTTTAAATATATAAAAAAACATTGATCATTCAAGAAACCATTCTTAGTGGATGTATGATATTACTTGGAGGTAAGGTTTAAATATATAAAAAAACATTGATCATTCAAGAAAATAAAAAAACCAAAGTTGTTTATTGTACCATGGGAGAAGCGGGCGGAGAAGAGAGACAAGTATGCATTTTCTTGGACATGATCAAGATTGGGAACATCGGAGACATGAACGGCCTTGAGGGCCATTGCTTTAGTGAATCAAAAAGAGGAGAGAAGAAAACGTTTGAAAGGGAGATGAGGAAAAGGAGGGAGAAGAGTTTGAGTTTTTATAGTATTTGATGGAACTGGGGGTTGAGGGGTAGAATTGGAAATGTAGAAAATTGATGGATGGTAAATTATTTGTATGAGGTGGGTATTTATGGAGGTGATTGTGATTGAAGTGGAACAACTTTGAGGAATCTCCGTGTAGAATATTCTTTTTTTTTTTTTTTGAGTCTTAATGAGGAGTTTAAGAAATATTCGTAAGCATCTAGTTGATTTACTAGGGATCGTTGCATTATTTCAAATAATAATAATTAACTTTGTTTAAACATTGTTTCAAGTAATTATTTTTTTTTAACTAATACACATCATTGATTTAAACAAATAAGAATTTTTCTTAAGTTTCTAACCCTTATTTTGTGTCATTTGTGACTTCATCTCCAAAAATAAAAATAAAATAATTTAGATATGCCTCTTAAAAATGAACCAACTGACGTGAATTTGTTGTGCTGGTCAACGATTTTGTCAAGAACGTGAATTTTCCAATTTTGACGGATGTGATTTATCTCATGAAAGCTAGCATGTTCTGCTTAACTTTAAAATAAAAATAAATTAGATACATCTCTTAAATTTAAGCAAGCTGACGTAATAAATATTAAGTCAATCAACGATGGTTGTCTACTTTCTTGAGCATTTGGTCAACATTCTAAATTAAGTCATTAATCCTTCAAAAAACGAATGTGTCTACCGAGTTTTTGGTAATCTGCACGTCTACTAATGGTGTTATAAACGGATAGAAATTATCAATGTAATTATATTGACATGTCGAGGTAATCACTAATCACATGTGCGGAGTAGTTATTATAATTATAATTAGCTAACGGACCTTCACCGACGATCTTAAATACTTTTAATTAACTAATACTTTTAACTAATCAGCATATATCATCAAAAGATTTACGATCAACCAACATTAGTTTTTCAATTAGTTGTTACATTATTAATTAATATTTTATTAATTTATAGTAAAATACTCAATTATTTACAAACACCTTTCAAACTTTCACTTAATTATTTATATCAAAACGTAAGCCACATTCAGCAACTCTCCAATCTCTACACCGTAAGCTCACAAATTAATGGCGAAATTAAACGCGATCACAATGATTTCAACAAAAATAAAAGACAATTTAGTCATTTTTCAAGAAACCTTCATAAATCATTCATGTAATATGTAGTATATAAGGAATTATTAATTTATACAAATTATTAATTTAACACTCTATCCTCGAAGCTGTATTCAACCAAAAACTATTATCTTATAGACACATATATAATCGGGAAGATAATTTATCGAAGCTTCTACTAAGGCTTTAGAGAATCAAAAAATGAAAATGAATTGTTAATTTACCATCATATTCTCGACCGGGACTCGCTGTAAATATTAGCTTGTAGAGTTATTAAATAATCGACATAATTATCGAAGCCATTGTAGCTGGAGAATTGTAAAAAATTAAAAGGAACTAAAAAGCATAACGACATATGACCGTGGTAAAAAATATAAAAAAGAATGAAAACACAAATTATTATTTTATTAGCACCTTGAAGTTTGGACCGACAAAATATTATCTTAAAATTTTATTAAATTGATAATTGTAAAACAAAAAAACCAAAAAGGAACTTTAAAAAAAAAAGCATAAGGGTCTATCTCCTGCTTGAAAAAATGAAAAACACGAATTATTAATTTATTAGCTTAGAAAGTTAATATTATCTTAGAAAGTTTATTAAATAATCGAGTTTCTATTATAGTTGGTAATTGTTAAAAAAAAATTAAAATAGAACGAAAAAAGCACAATCGCATATGACCTGCCAAAAGAATGTCAAGAAACCTAAAAAACATGAATTATTAATTTACATCCTATCTACGAAATGCGACAGGCCAAAATATTATTTTATGTGTTTTATTATTAAATAATCTATAAATGAAATTCTATGCAAAAACAAACCTACACACAAAGAAAAAGGAAAAAAACCACTCTCATGCATCATACAGTAGCATTTAAAAAGGACAAATAGCGATGACGCCAGAGTCTTTATTAATAAAACTATAGATTAGTAGTTACAATCGGCATACATATTACTCATAAACAATTTGTTATCATTCAATAATAATGCGTATTCTACTTTATTTCAGAAGACTTTACCTAACTCCAAGTTTTTGGCTAGGAATTTCGTATTAGTTATTTTGTAATACTCAATATTCAGAATGACAATAATACTACGAATCGCATTCTTCATCGCTAATTTAAAAATAAAAAATCCATGTTACTCATGTTTAGGAGCGAATTTAAACATTTATAATGGACGTACAGATTAACCTTTATCAATTTTTTTTTTTTATAATCATAAAATACTCATAACAGTAATATCGAAAATCACAATTATTGTTAATACAAATTTTTATTTTTTTTTGAAATTTTTGGGTGTTCGACTAAATAGACGTGAACGAAATACATTTGTCCCTGCTCATGTTATACGATCTAACATATTACCCCAAAACAATGCAAGTGTTACTAAGTAAAAGTCTATGTATTGTTCATAAATTTCTAGTTTATGTAAAATAAGTCAGACCATTTTGTTTATGAATAAGACAAACTAATAAGAAAAATATTTTAGGAATATAATTGAATAAATAAATTTAGCACGTATTAACCAGATCAGACTAAAAGATAAGAA
The DNA here is from genome assembly GCA_019722365.1 of Lithospermum erythrorhizon. Classification (NCBI taxonomy): domain Eukaryota; kingdom Viridiplantae; phylum Streptophyta; class Magnoliopsida; order Boraginales; family Boraginaceae; genus Lithospermum; species Lithospermum erythrorhizon. Next base: position 2,900,537 of record JADFUC010000243.1, on the reverse strand, counting down.
CCGAATAAGAAGTTAATGTTTGGGATTGGAACCTAGTGTAAAAAATAAAGATGATGTGGATCCACGACTGTATCCAATCTTTGATATGTGGCCAGCTAACTTTAATGGCATGCAAAAATCATATAAATTAAACAATGTATAGTATATACATTATCATATTCGATTTGCTAGCGAATTTATGTTGAAGCTTTATGACCTCATCAATTTAATAAATGCAACTTCTTGTTGGATCTATGTGGATCCACACATCTAAGATGAGGCACTTGGCTGGATTCATTATTAACTTTTGCTAGCTTCTTGAGTAGTTTGTTGTTTGTTGGTAGTATTATAATTCACTTAAAAGAGCTGACGAAACTGAAACATCTTATATATTAATCCAATCATTTATTCTTATACGATGTAGGATAGACTCCAAATTAATTTTGAAGTCTTTAACTTATGATCAATTCTTAGAGATAATTGCCGAAACCAGTCCCAGTAAACGTATTGTTTCACTCATTTTCATATAAATTAACGTTACAAAAACGATTCTTAAAAACGTATATAAAAAGCTCGCTTTTGATCTCTAAATTTACACCCCACGACTAATTGTCTCGATTTATGAGAGTATCATAAAATGACAAAAACACTTAAGGGAATGTGAGAAATTGCCACTTAACGTGTATTAATTTGCGACCAAACGCACCTTTATACACACTTTTAGTTTAATCTCATTTCCACAACATTTAATTACTTGACCAAAAGTTTAAATACGCCTCTCACTTAATCGGCATTACCTTGGCAATTATCTCACTCCTAACCGTTATTGAATCGCTTCCCAAATAGTATATAGATGATAATGATAGAGTAATATTTATATTTCGACAACAAAATTGAGTGAAATGTCATTATTAACTCTTCAAGCGAACACTAAGAAATTACTCCATAATAAACAAGATAAAATAAAAATGGATGTATTTTTTACAATGAATATGCGAGCATTGCTCTGTCATTATCAACAATAATATAATTAGTCATTGAAATTTCATTATACTTAGAATTGTAGATGTTGATCACCTTTATTTGCTACATATATCCATGCAGAAATGTTCTAATATCATGTCAAGATCATCTAGTTTTGCATTTAGATGATGGACCTCTTTATTTTCCACTGAAATAATTTTGTATAATATTGAAAGAAAGAGCTTCAAAAGGGCTGGAGAAATGAAAAATTCAGTAACTACAACACACACAAGGCCAGTAACAATGGGAGCACCCCTCCAAGAGTTCCAAAAGATTTCTCCCTACAATCTTAAGGTCAATTCACAGCTTTTAGATATAGGTCCTCACACTGCACACCAAATTTCGTGCAAATTGAATGACATTACATACAACATTCTGCTAACATAAACAAATCTCGACCATCGTAGTATATTACAGCTTTGCCTCTGTTGATCGAACAGCCTTCAAGCTACTGCTGCTGCTCCCAGCCATTCGGTTAGGTTCTCCCATCCTTGATGCCAATGCAAGAACTTCAGGAGACATTTCCCAATTTCCACTTTTCCTTCCCCAACTAGATCTCCTATCATGTATTCCAGCACGGTCACCTTCATCGACTGTGGTCCTTATCTCAGGAGATAGTCCTCCTACACTGCTATCTTTTGTATTCCGGCCATCATTATCACTTAGCTGTCCATCAGGATGATCTCCTAGAGGTCCAACTTCACCCCACACTGCTTTTCTGCCCATCTCAATGTCTTCTACAGGCTTGCCCATGTTTGGACTCACAAATCCCCCGCCTCCAGATCGGGCTGGTAGTACGGGTTCCTTGAGTATTGTAGCCCTGAAATTGTTCTTTGATGGAGGGACGGAAGTGCAAAATGTCTCTTTAAAGTTCTGTGCAACTCCTTTATTATATGGGTTAGCACGCCTGTCATATCGATATCTGAAATTCTCATAAGTTGTCTGCATAAATCATTAAAGAAATATTTAAAGCACGTATAATTCATATGGAAGACACCGCAACGAAAGATATTAAGGTCCATACCTGATTTGTACTTATCAAATATAGATGGAAAGCGGTCAGACCACCAACAAACCACACAGATATAAAGGTGTAAATTACTAGAACAATGGACGGAGTCTTGATCATTGCTTCATATGAGAAGTTGTCTCCCTCCGAATTCATGATCCTTGTAATGCAAACCCAGCAAAACCGAAAACATATATGCAAAGAAGGGTGGTCGAGGAGACGAACATAAAAAAGAATCTGTAGTTCCGCAGCAGTAAAAATTGTTTCAGTTCAGCATCTAATGTCCATGTATACTTAAGATGAGATAACTATATGATAGTAGAAATATCATAGCAGACATGACATGAAGATGCACAGGGGTTAAAATATCACAGTTAAGAAACTTGAGATCATTATGAAAAACATAAGACCGAGGATGTCATTCTGGGGTCTGCACTCAACAAACTCAGAAGGACAAATCAGGTATATGGAAGGTTCCACATAAGACATCAACATGGAAAGATGCTATAACAATGAAATGAGTTATAGGTTTTTTTTTTTTGTTATTTAATGCATGGCCAGAAAAAATGTTATCAGGAGTCTAATGAATTTCACCAAGAAAGCAGATTGTCAAGCTGTCAGGATGCTGAATCGGCTTATGCAAATGCACACAAGGTATCAAATAAAACATGTTATACATTAACGCCATAGGTGTGGATACTTCTGAAGATAACACATACATCTGTAAATAACTATGATTCAGCAGTACCTACCAGCCCAATACACTGTCCGACCCATGGACAGTGATGGTCAAATCGCTCGACACAGTTATTGCATATCGAACAATGGGAGCAGCGGGGAGGCCTGTAGAGCATGCAGGTGTCACAATACTTGATTTTCACAGGAATTCCATTAACCTCAACTTCCTTAATACGAGGCAAGCGTAGCTGTGGAGTCTGTCCACCTTCGGCATTAACATCATAGCCTTCAGGTTCTGGAGGGTGTGCATTACGAGGAATTATACCTGGATCTCTTCCAGATGCTAACAGGAGCAGAACTAAAACCTGGAATTTTCAACACATTAAAATTTTAGGGTCTTCAGATATTGCCAGACCAGGTTTATGGAAAAAAAAATTATGATCACTCTTAACGAGTTGTCAATAAGAGAGAGGGAAGGAGAGATTACGAGGCATGTGAAGAGAACAGCAACAACCACAATCAAGATCCCATGGTGGTCAGAATACTCATCCATTAGCTTTCTACCAACAAAGACACAGAATACAGCAACAGGGGCCACAATGAGAAGTATGGTGAGTGCCAAGGATCTTACATCTGGTCCAAATATAAATCTTCCCTGAAGAAAAAATTTCTGCAAAAGGGATATCGAATCATGAAGTCAATAAATTGAAATCACATCTAAAGTCACGTGTACAATATCAAAAGACTATAAATTGAGTCAGTACTTTCCAACTAAAGAAACTTCCTTGTGAAATAATACGGCATTCGAAGTGTTTCTGATGGCTAAGAATGTGAGTGACCAAAATAAATGATAACTGACATCGCCAATCTTGTAAAGCCAACAATCAGACACGTGTTTGAGAACAGTTTAACTCCCATATTACAAATATTCTTTGCTAGGTTGCAGTCTTGGAGATGAAAAGCCAACCAATCTTAAACATTTAGCATAAATGGTACAAGTAGTCGCTAAACCTTCTAGTTAGAATGGAAAAACCCTAAGATAGAATGAACCAATGGGCAGTTATGACAGATATAATGTAGCAGAACTGACTCAACATGACAACTTTTACTCCAACATGCAACTTCCATATATTTACTGTCAGCTGAGCAAGCACATAGACTTAATACTTAAATAAGCAAACAAAACCAATAATCCAATTACCGATCATTCTGCCATGGTTCAGCTAAAAAACACAAATCTTGCTGTTATTAGAATACACTAATCAATCAAAGATTCCTTTTTATCCACATTACCAACTTAACTACCAAACGCCATAAACTACAATATTAACAACATCTAACATGAATATGTCCCAATCCCTATGAAGAGTCTCCTGCCTAAGCGGGTAAAGGGGTTGATAGTACCACACACCCTCTACTCCATGTAATAATAGCTTTAGCTCCATTCTGACCGACCTCAAGAAAAATAAGCTCGCAAACAATATCGACTACTCCACTAAGCATAGTAGTCAAAACACTATCTACACTATTAACCATAACCCAAAATTCTTTATAATGATTCTAGCAAAACCCAACAAAAACACCATAAAGATTGAATTTTTATGCTTAATCAAGCTAAAAAACAACTACCATGATTACTAAAACTAAAAAACAAACCCTAAAACAACTTACATTGCTGCCTTTCCAAGCTTGATAAACCAAAAGTTCATCAGACCCATTTGTGGATCCACCTAAAGGATCTGCCTGCTTCAGTGAAGAAGCTCCATACATCTCTCCTCTCCTCTAAACCTTTCAGTTCAACAAATTATTGGCAACTTTCAACTATTTCCAAGATTGTAATAACCAAACTTTTTTGTTACACACATAAAAATCAAATCTTTTTTGAAAAATGAAGCAAACTTAACAAATGGTGTATGTAATTACTACTTCCTAGAAAAGTTTGGGGGTCCAAATGTAAATTTGATAATTACTGGGGGGCAAAAAGATTTTTTTTCAAAGATAGTGGAGTGGAGCTAACTTGTGCTAATGCTTGAGAGAGTTTTTCTTTTTCTTCTTACATTATGTGTTTGGGCCGACAAACCCATGATAAAAGGGGAGATTGTTGTATTTTATTTGGGGGAAATTGAGGAGTTGGAATCTTCGTTAACACTTTGGTTGATATTTAATATTAATTTATGTTAAAATTATATTATTGATATTCATTTTTATACGTATTTTAAAATGGTCTTGATGTAATATTATGTATAGTATCACAAGTATAATAAATAATTTAATATCTAAATATTCAAATTCAATGAGTAATCGATACTTTCTCCACTTCATTTAATCGTCAAGCTTCGATTTTTTTTAAATCAACTGACCATTAATTATTAATTATTAATTATTCTAAAAAAATATCAATTTATATAATCGCATTTATTTTTTAAAATATTTTTTATAATATTAATTTTTTAATTTTTTTTAATAATATAATTAAAAAATTAAAAATTTATTTATATGCTTAAATTAAATTAAAATGGATGGAAGGAATTAGTTTACAAAATAGTCAAATGGACATGGAGAGGTGTAATTGGATGTGACAGCGGGGAGTGGGACCCACTCTTGTGGTTTGTGTGTTGTAAATGTGGGCCCTTTTAGCTTTTGTCTTGAATTGCTAGAATGATTTATGGGATGATATATATTGATATGGATAGCCCACTCGATATCTACCACTTGGGCAACCTTAACCCTTCGGTTGTTCCTAATTAATTTATCGGTTTAGCTTCTAATTTTTGCATGCTTTTATGATGATGTAATTATATGGGTAGTCATATTCCATCAAGTTCGAATATAAGAAAGTATAGTTTGGTGAAAAACTTAGTTAATAATTTGATTTTGAATTATAAAAATTAATCTGAAAATTTTAAAACGTTAAGTAATTTAGCGTGCATGTTATGAGATCATGATACTGTCAATCACATTTAGCAACTACACAAAGATACCACAATTGACAAATATTACAAAATCAATATCAGTGAATAATATTCCAAAGATACAGAGTATTATAATCACTTCTTGAAATGAAATGAGTAGTATATATTTACATTCTTTGATGGAAATGCAATGTTTTGAAAGTAATTATTCCAATTTCCAGCAGATGAGTTCCTTTAGCAGCTCAATTGATGAACTAAAGATATTGAGTTATCTTACAGACCCTGATTTGCTAATGTAATATACATGGTAAACTATAAATCTAGGCATTTATAATCACAACAAAAATGCCACAGTTACAATCATTTCTAATTTATGTTCTCATATTAACCACACCCTGTGATGTTCCCCTCTTTTTCTCTCTACATGCTTCTCCCCACATTTTAGCCTCAGCAACTGCCTTTTGCCTTTCCAGTTCCCTGTCCTTGTCCATTTCCTTTCTCACACTCCCCTCACCGCCTACGCTTCTCCACCGCCTTGTCCTCTCTTCTTCTTTCGCCTCAGCCGATGAAGTAGGATCTCTATCAAGTTTGAGGGTTCTTAAACTAGCTGAGGACGGATCATCGCTCGAAAGCAACTCACATTGCTCAAAGCTCACGACAACTTCAAGTATCTGCCTTCTATGACGATCCTCTAGGACACATGTAATTGCCAGTTCTATAACTCTATGCAGTTTGAACAATGAAAATCGACCTTTTAGCTTTGGATCTGCTAGTTGCACATAGTTGCGTTCTCTTAAGTAAGGACTTGCCTGTAAATGTGCAAAAAAATAACAATATCAGTAATTAAGACAATAGAAAACAAGCAACCATGTAACAATAGCAATAGAAAAAGAAGAACAAATGTGATTCATGTAAACCAACAACTGCACCATGTTTACTAGTTTAGACCTTTTGGGGACAGTCTTGACAGTTCTATGAAACATGCTGTATTGCTATGTATCAACAATGCAACAGATTAACGAACGGATCCAAATCATACTCAATCAAAATAGTTGTTTGGAATCAATCATACTATTTCATGCTTACCCAATCAAGAATAAGTTGTTCACGACCAGGTCGAGTTTTATCCAGAGCTCTGCGCCCACTAATAATCTCGAACAGAACAATCCCAAAGCTAAAAATGTCAGATTTCAATGTCAACTTTCCAGTGCTAGCATATTCAGGGGCACAATATCCATGTCTCATCACCCTAGTTGAAACATGTAATTTATTTTTCAGTCGGACCAAACTTTGCAAGCCCGAAATTGACAGCTTCGGCTGAAAATTGTGATCCAATAATATGTTGGCTGATTTCATGTCTCTGTAGATCACAGGAGGGGTTTCCATTGTGGAGGTCAGTCCCTTTGCTGCCCCTATAGCGATCATTACTCTTGTGTTCCAGTCTAGAGGCTCCATGTCAGGTGTCCGGTCTGCAGAATCACCCAAAAAACTTATTTTTTTCTTACAAAGGAAAAACCAATCTACTTCTTGATATAAATTCTCGAAGCAACAACCTTCATAAACAACAAGGGGAAACATAAAACAGCTCGTTGATACCTAGGCAACTGAAATAAAACAAAAAACACACGCCTCGATATGAATCTAAATTTCGTTACGCCTAACAGTAATATGTATAAAGAAACCAAAAATTTCTAACAGTGTAAGCTTGAAATAATACCATAAAGATGATATTCAAAGATCCAAAGGGGAATGTATTCATAAACAAGAATACGCTCGTCCCCCTCAGCACAATAACCAATCAAAATGACAAGATTTGGATGGCGCAGACGACTAAGCATCAAAACTTCCACCTCAAACTCCTTCTCGCCTTGCAAACCTGATTCTTTCAACTTTTTCAGAGCAACAATCTACCAAAAGTGATCCAAAATCCAGATTAAAATCAAGAATTCTACTAAAAGTTATCACAACTCCAAACTCAAGATCAGAAATCAAGAAATAATTTTTTTTTTGTTTTGAAATTATTACCAGCCCAGTACTCTCTAAAACTCCTTTGTAAACTAGCCCAAATCCGCCTTCTCCAATAAGTGCTTCCTCACTGAAATTGTTTGTCGCAGATGCAAGTTCACTATATGAAAAGACTCGTGCTTCAAGATGACCATCCACTGGACTATTTAACTGTGTCTCATCTATAACATGATCATCCCCTGCTACTACTTTGATTTTCTTGTTGCACCTTTAGCTATACCACTTTCTCGAGCTACATGGACATACATTTTGAAAAAGAATTCAGATGCCATAAATAATGGAGTAGTTTATAGCAGAAACAAATTAATCGAGATCATGAACAGTCGTCCTAACCAATCTTCTTCTTTCTTCCAACAAAACTCCAAAATCATGAATTTAAGAAACTATGCAAAACTGAAAATGAACTGTATACTAATGTAGTGAAATTCAATCAATAAATTCCATTATAAATCACTGAATAAAACCCTATTATTTGCAATTCTACAAAAAACAAACATATCCAGAAGTAGAATCAAAGCATCAAGCATCAGGGTGGTTAAATAAAAAAGGGGTAACAAATTATTCCTAATTGCATGCTTAGCTTCAGGTTGTAATGCAGAAGCCATTTCAGGAGCTCTTGATGATAATAACAAAATAATGAATGGAAGGATTTCATTACTGAATATTTCTAGCTAGTAGAAGAACAAACCAGAAGCCATTTCAGGAGCTCTTTTCGGATTCATTATCTTGGCCTTTGATCTTCTATGCTAACTGATTTAAGTTAGTTGGGCTTCAGCTACACTCATTTCTTGAGCTACATGAACACATTTTGAAACAGAATCAATACTCCTCTATTAAATACTAGTTTATAGTAATCCAAGTTCATCAAAATCATAAAACAAACGAAGTGATCATCTACCTTCTTACTTCCAAAAAAGCCTAAAAATCATGAATTCAAAAACTATGCAACCATGCATGCAAACTAAAAGCTAATGCAAGAATATAATCACAAGTAACATTATATATAATCACTTGAGAAAACCATTAAATCTTCATTCTTTAAAACACACAAATCCAGAAATATAATATAACTGTGGTCAGGATTGAATATAAATATACGGGGTGAATAAAGAATATGCCTGTGAAGCCATTTTGCAAGCTCTTGAGAATTCAATATTTTGTCCTTCATCTTGTTCTTCTTCGGTTTTTTTCTCTTTATTCCTTCCAAAAACATAGACAATACTGTGCCATGATAATCTCCAAAACCCACCCGATTTGTTGGTGTTTCTTTTCTCTGTTTGTGTTATTAATTATAGATTTTTTTTCTTCTTCTTAGTGATGTGTCATCCACTCTGTAGAATACTTGATATTGGATGTTGTTTGGTGTATTTTTCACTATTTTGTGAGTATTTTCACTATAGAGGGTGTCTGGCTAAGCTTATTTTTTTGAACTTGATCAATTTATGTCGAAGCTAACGAATTTATAATTTACGTTATTTATGCTCGTCAAATTGCTTTTGAATTTGTTTGGCCAACATAATTTATATAGACTAATTTATTCTATTTTATTCAAAAATATATAAGAATTTTTTTGTACTTAACAAATTATTAACACTTATACTTTTATGTTTCTTTTTATGTCAAATCTACCAATATTTTATTGTAACCATAGAATTTTAGAATTTGGGATCTAAATAAATATTGTGACCTCTAGGTCGTCCAATTGCTAATAAATATTGTATGAGTATTCAAGAAAATTATAATATCTTTTAACAATTTATTATTGAAATATAATAAAATATGTATAGTGTCTAATAATAAAAATTCAATCTAATCTATATTAAAAAGTATTTACTAGTTTTAAGTTAAGCCAGTTTTTTCGAATCTGACTAAAATACCCTTTAACGAAGCAAGATAATCAGATTTCAAGTATCAATCTTATTTTTAATTGAACTAAAAGATTACAACACAATTCCTGCACATATGTGACCTATGTGATCTTACAGCACTACACAACCGCAAACCCATCCCTCGCTAATATTCGCAGTAGTAAACGATAGCTCACACACAACATGACATCGATAGCTAAGCAGCCTTTAAAGTTTTCCTTTTTTTTCCGCTCTAAAATATCCTCCTACTTCTTAAATAATCTCGATTTTGACAATTAACGAAGCATGATATAATCAGATTTTCGATATATTCTAATTTAACTAAATTAAAACACTATAAATATTTTCTAAATCCAAAATATAGGGATTCAAAAGTTATGTAGAACGGCTTTTATCCCAAAAAAAAGCTATGTAGAACTCTACTAAAGAAGGAGAGTATCTCTTTGATTCCAACGATACAACATTATTTGCTTTCTTCCCCATATAGGAACAATTCACCACAGTGTTACGATACAACATCCATAGTATTAAGAGTTGTAAGGTCAGAAGAGAACCCAAGTCAGATCGACATATAAGTTACATGAATAACTTTGTAGATGAATTGCTTGGCGCTTCCATTAAAGTTAATTAACGCCAGATATCGACGTACCTTTCAATGTAAGTTCGATATACGGTTAAAATAATCGTATTTTCAATTCACTCATTTGTGTGCCAAGATACCATCATCCTTAAAAATTATTTTGCTTTTATTTTTCATTGATCATTTGTAAAGTTATAATATAAATTGACCCAAACATCTTTAATGTGAATACAAATTACCATATTAATTGCAAGAAGGTTACACATATATTGAATTATCATAAAACCTTTGCGCAGAATTATTTATTAGTTATTTTAATACATTTAAATTTATAATTTGAATTTTTTATTTTTTTCATAACCATTATCTTCATAATCTTTATTACATAATTAAAAAGTCGGAACTTACTAATAAAATAACGTGGCCTTAAATAATTCAACACCATATTTAACTTCATGAGTTCATTAATGATTTCATGTGCAATAAGACACTAACATTTCTATATTATTTTGCTTTAATCATGACTTAGATGTTAAATATAATATCACTTTCTAAGATTCTTACAATAGAATGAATTAGAAACCATCATGAATATGATTACTCCTAACCGTGAATCGGGGTAATTTGGGTAACTGACCCCAAAGTTTTTTATGAGCATCGACTTCAGAAACTTAAAAGACGATAATACCCCTTTATAAACTTATAAATCTAAATCCAATTATGCTCCCTATCGTCAGTTAACCAACTCATTAAATATTACTAATGGTACAAGGAAATATATAATTGAAATTTCACAAAATATTCTAAATTTTTAATTGTCTCCAACTCATATTAATCTGTAGATATACTTTAGCATTTATAAGTAATGTTTAATAAAAAATTGAAAATTCTTAATTGCCAATGTGTCTTGATTTTGATAAATTAAAAATTAGAACATATTATCTATATAACTTTATAAATCCTAAATCATATATATATATCAATTAATTATATTTATAAATTTTTTTCAGATAAGAAAATATTTAGTTTCATTAATTTAGATATGTATAAACATAAATATCAATAATATGTTCAATCATAATTTATTTTGATATATTAGTAATATTCGAAGGAAAATATATATCGAATTAAAACATTTTAGTGCATTTTACTATTAGCGTTAATTTAATTAAAAATTAAAATGACGAAAAGTATATTTGTATAATTTTGATCATTGTTTATAAAACAATCTTTGGAGACCGAAGGAGTATTTAGTACAGTACTAATATAGAGATTATTATGGAGTACTAATCACAAAATTATATGAAAAAAGTTTATGTAGACATTACATTATATTTGTTACGCCTCGAATGTAAGCCTATTTATAAATACACGCCAATAGATGATGAAAAATCCAAGACTCTGCAATTAAGAACTTTATCTAAATTATGATGGTTGATTTATAAGTTTATAAAGCAGTATTAGGGGTTACATTGTTCATAAAACTTTATAGGGGTAATGGGTGTAAATTACTCCGACAAAATGAAGTAGAATCAGGAACACATATCTAATACATTCATGAAAAGAAAGCTTATTAGTAAAAGACATACCTCGCTTTGGGAGAATAAGCAATAAATTTATAAATAAATTAAAGCCATGGTATGGCATAAGACATTAAAAAGTTTTAAAAAATCAATTACATAGTCACTCACTAGACCAGTGGTCCGAAATCATGGATCCAAGATAAGTACCACCGTATAATCTTATAAGGTATGTTGGTAATGGAGTTTTAAAAAATTGACTATTGAGAAATAAATCGAATAACTGGATGGAAGTGAGTATTTAGTACTCATAAGTTTTGAATTTCGTCACAGCTTAAATAATTTCATTATTAAAATGAAAATCGCAAGATCTTTAGAGACGGATTTAGTGCTTGTCTTCATAACTTTTGAATTTTGATAATTGATTTGAAAATCATCAGATCATCGGTAAATAAACCCAATAAATCTTTTTAGGGGATTTAAATAGAGGTTTGAAATTCATAATTTTAAAATTTTGTCAAGTTGAGTTTGTTTTAATTATTAAAAATAAATTGCACGATCTTTTGAGATGGGATTTAATATGTAGAATCATAAGTTTTAAAATTTGATGGCTGAGAAAAAATGTTATTGGGTTTTAGTTTGGCACTTTTCAAATAGTTATATCAAGATTGAATATATAAAACATCTTAGATGATCATACTATCTTAGTATTTTTATATATGAAGTCAATATTTTGTAGCTTGAAAGAATCATGATTGAATTCATTAACATACCTCTTTGACAATTCAATTAACTGTATTACAACAAAACAATTATACATCATACAATAACGTTAGAGTCAATATTTAAAAGCCAAATTATTGAACTATATTTCTGTAGGATAATATAGTATGTCATATTCCTACAAGTTTTGAGTTTTGTTGTGTTGAGTTTTAAATACTTTGACTATTGAAAAATATAATCAAATAACCTTTTAGAGATTTAAAGTGTAGTATTTAGTACTTATAATTTTTTGAATTTTATTGGTTGAGTTTTAATTAATTTCTATTATTAAAATTAAATTGTATTTATCTTTTGTGAAATGATTTAATACGTAGTATTCATAAGTTTTGGAATTTGACGGTTGAGAAATTTTATTGGTATTTAGTTAGGAATTTTTAAATAATTATATGGGTAATTTATATTTCATTGAACATATAAATGTCTTAAGATGATCATGCATGTACTTTAATTTTATTGTTCTTATATAATTTTGCTTATTAGGATAGGTTTTATGGTTGATATATACCAAATAAAAATAATATGAGTATTTACTTGACTCGTATGTATTTATTTTAGTTTGTTTATTAAAATTCATAATCTTTTTAAATGATTAATAGATATATTTTACTGCATTAATCTAATTATATTTTATATATTCCATCTTATAGTACTTTTTTCAAACTTCTAATAAAGCTTCCCATCGTTTCTTTATTATTATTATTATTACTATCTATCATATTTATCATTGTTATATGTTGTATCCATGTATTCAATATTGTAACACGGCGTAACAATGTACAATAAAAACTCTATAAATTAGTCAGCTGGGACCTAATTTAAATTTATTAATTTAGATAGTTATTAATTTATCAATAAATTAATAATTTAAAGAATTTTAATAACATGAAGAGCATGTACATTTAATGGCTTCACTTATCGAGATCGATCCGCTAATACGTAGAATCATCCGTAAGATATCAAATATAAGTAGTAAATATTAGCTTTTAGCACAACGGCGCGTCAATCTGCGCTTTATTAATTTCTTATCAAATACATTCAACAACGTTGAATCTGGTAAGAAACTCTGGGCTCACATTAATGACATTTAATATTTTGCTGGATCTTAGTAAAGTGAACCCGTATCGCGATTTATCGGTGATTTGTTAATTTTTTTTTAATCATATCCTAATTATTTCATAATAACATAATTTTTTAGAGGCAAAGAATAATCAAAATTATCATTTTACTATATAAATGAAATGTGGTTCATTTTTCTACTTAGAATAGAGTTTTTTTCTTATATTTTTATTATGTGCTTTAAGAGTTCGAGCATAAATATCGATCAATTATATTGTATTAATGGATTATTTGTATTTCTATTAGTAGTATCAAGGCCTTTGTTTATTGTAGCATTTGTTGTTGTTTAACTTTTTCTTTTGTTTTAACTAATATTATCTATACTTTGTTTTTTATTTATTTAAATAAAAAATTAATTAGAATATGATTAAAAAGAGCTGTATAAATTTTATTTTTTAAAAAATGTCAAAATAATTTATTTAAGTGTTAATTATTATTATTTAATTAGTAATCCATAATTTTTATACTTATTAACCATAAAAATAAAGTTAATATAAGTGAAACAAGGAATATAATATAAAAGCGCGGGTAAGTGTGGTTGAATTTTATTAAACAAAACCATCAGTGAACAGAAAAGTTTGAACATTGCTGAATTATTATGCTGTAGCAGTAATACGACAGCGAATATTGAATTGAAAAGAGAAAGAAGCCAATAACTAAACCATCAGAGATAGCCTTAAGATCATATGAAATAGTATTGATTATTTTCTATATTAGTTATAGTAATTACTTGAATATTAAGTTTAGTATTAATATAAGTATTTTCATTAATTTTATACTTTAAAAGAAAACAAACAAATCTATAAATACATATTTTCATTAAGCTAATAATAATTTTTTCTAATTTCTAAGAATTATTAATTAATGATTTCTTTTGGGACCTATATTATAAAAAAGATTTTTTCAAAAAATTATTATCTTATTATTTTATCGATTTTTGAAATTTTTAATCCGGTTCAAGTCGGACGGACAAATTGTTATAGAGAGTTTATTAATTTGTTTGTAGCATTGATTTAGTTAATTTTTTCTCAGATATTGGAAAAAAGTAGGGCTTAATTAATTTAATTTTATACCCAAGCATCAAAAAATAATTCCAAAATATCACGAGACATACCAGAGCTAAAGCAAAACTAACAATAATGGTTATTTTTTATAATTATAACAATGAAATTACGCTAGCTGACAACCACCACGCTAACGACGCCCTCTTACAGTGTTATATATGGATGAGTTATTGCATTAAAAATGAATTGAGTAGGGGGTGAACTCTCCCATATTATAAAGTTATTGTTTTGTATTGTGAATAAAATTATGGGTGGTAGAGTAAAACTTGAGGCTAATAACTTAAGTTAATTAAGAACATTTACGAGGGAGTTCAAAAGAAATCACATCGAACATAAGGTATGTATATTCCAATTGGTTCCCAAAATTATGAAGCTGCACGGTTTGGACCTAGCTAATTTGCTAGATTTATCCCTACTTGTCAACTCTACTACAAAACCACCTTAAATAATATGATTCGCTTAGTCATTTCTAATGAGCTTTTACATATTTAAATAATAATAACTTATAAAATAGAAAAATAAGAAATAACTTATAAAGACATATCATTTATATACTACTTTTTTTATCTTTAAGTGATATTAAATTAGTAATTTAATATTTTAGAGAATAAAATAATTATAATAAATTTATATTTTGTGACTAAAAATATAATATTTATTAGTTTTTTCAATAAAGAGTAAAATGCTAAAGGCTGCATAACTAAAATTATAAACGAAGCGATAAATAGCGATAAAAGCTAAAACATTGGGCCAGAATTAAAGAATTATTGGCCAAACCAACTTTATAAAATTTAACAAAGAAAATGGTTAGGATTTAGTACTTTTTTTTATCACAACTTATAAGTCAGTGTATAAAAATAAAACTTACCTTAAATATCTTTAACTTATTTTTTGCCAAATCAACTTATGTTGATTTTGGACAAAAATGTGCCTTTGGTTTATTCCGTTCTAATTTAACTATCCTAAAAAATTTAGGGGTGAATGCTTGATAATCAAAAACCCTTTGAAAAAGTTAGTTGGACAGACTTCTCTACTCAATTTGTTTATACTATTTTTTGTATTATGATTACATAGAGTGAGCTGAATCAGGCTTCAAAACCAACAACACCATTTATTATAGTTGCTTATAAGCGAATCCCTCAATCTCCCGTCTCAACAGCGCGCTGTTTAAAGTCCCTATGTAATTGTTGTGAAGAATCCGCAAGGTATAGACCATTTCAAACCTGAAAAATTGACATATTTTTTATGAGTTGGAAATTTGGTTTACAAACAAATATAAAAGAGAAAAAATATTAATAAAACTTGCAATTCTCCTTTACTTTCGTTGATCATGATTAGTTTGTCTGTATCACAATCCAACTCCCCATCTCCTCTCAATTCTCTCTCTTAGATTGCAATTTGTGTTCAATACAAGAAATGATTGAGCTTTGAATTGAGTCATTTCAATTTCAATGGATATAGAAAAAGATAAACAGGTTCTTGGAAATGATGAAAAAAATGAGAAAGCAGATGAAGCCAAACTTAACAATGAGGAAAATGATCAAGACCAACCAATAAATATTAGTGAAAATCAAGAAAATGTTGATGACAAGAAAGAAAATCCAGATGAAGATATCCTTAAGGAAGAGATCCTTGAGGACAAAAATATAGAAGAATTAGGCAATGTAGACAATGAAGAGGATGCCCCTCCCCCTCCCCCTGATCTTGTCAAAGTTTCCAACATCCACTGCCTCCTGAGAGTAATTTGGTTTCAGTGGCAGTTCTCGGGTCTAGTTAAAGCAATGATCGAAGAATATGATTCCGGGGATGTTCCTGTTAAATGGGATCAACTCACAGATGAAGATGTAGAGTCTTTAGTGGGAGCTGTAGATCGCATGGCGAAATTGTTGAAGGCCCTGAGTGGATTTTCCTCTGAATATAAATATGCTTCTTCAATCAACAACATTGGAGGAATTCTCCAACGTGCAATGGCCTACTTGGAGGAAGAATTCAGGGATTTTCTTGAATATCACAAGGTTGATGAAGAAGATAACATCAACAACAACGAGTCGAAATCTAAACCATCATCCAATCAAGAAGGGGATGAAAATGCTGAAAAAGAACAGGATCAAGTGGACGAAAAAATCAGCTATTTTTGTGGATACTCAGAAGAGTCAATGTCGAATTTGTATAAATTAGTGAAGATCCTGATGGCTGGAGGACATGAGGCCGAATGTTGTCAAATTTATTTCATCGCCCGGAGAAATGATCTGGAGGAAAAGTTGCAGAAGCACGAATTCGAGAAACGTAGTGTAGATGATGTGCAAAAGATGAATTGGGACGCCCTGGAGAAAGATATTATTTCATGGAATGAGACAATGAAGGAGTTCACCTCAATACATTTCACCAATGAACACAAATTATCAGCCACTGTATTCAAAGATCATCCATCCATAGCTGAGAGCCTATTCAACACCATAGCTAAAGGTATTATTATCCAGCTTTTAAATTTTCCTGATGCTGTTGCAATGACTAAGCGTGCCGCAGAGAAGTTGTTCAAGTATCTTGATGTATATGAGAGTCTGAGAGATTTCCACTCGAAACTCGAAGAGCTCCTTGCTACAGAATACTCAAAGGAGCTAAAATATGAGGCGTCGTTGACAAGAGGACGCCTTGGGGAGGCTATGATTAGTATCTTCTTTGAACTCGAGGCTTCAATCAAGGCGGATTCAGGGAAGAATCCTGTTCCAGGTGGAGCAGTTCATCCATTAACGCGTTACACGATGAATTATCTAGAATATGCTTGTGAGTACAAAGAAACCCTTGAGCAAGTTTTCAGGAAACATCAATCAATGGAAGGATCTGATTGGGATAGAAGAGCTCCTACCGAAGATCAGCCTCAGAACTCTTCCAACAATGATAGCAATGTGAAGAAACAACAATCTCCATTTGAGATGCAATTAGTGAATGTATTGGAATTGTTGCATGACAATATAGAAGCGAAATCTAAACTTTACAAAGATTATCCTCTGAGCATGATATTCTTGATGAACAATGGCCGCTACATATTACAGAAGATAAAGGCATGTGGCGCGATTAATGGCTCATTAAACGATACATGGTGCAGGAAAAGGTCATCTTGTTTGAGACAATACCACAAGAACTACCAGAGAGAAACATGGAGCAAACTCCTCAATGTACTAATAAATCATGAAGGGCTACTTGTGAAAGGAAAAGTATCCAAGCCTGTCTTGAAAGAGAGGTTCAAGAGCTTCAACGCGATGTTCGATGAAATAATCAAGACTCAAACTTCTTGGGTGATCTCTGATGAACAACTTCAATCAGAGTTAAGGGTGTCGATATCGAATATGGTGGTTCCAGCTTACAGATCATTCATGGGAAGGTTTAGTCAGACATTCACTCCTGGGAGGCAAACTGAAAAGTATGTGAAATTTCAATCTGAAGATGTGGAAGCAAGAATTGATGAACTGTTTGATGGAAGTGCAACATCTGGTGGAAGGTGGAAGTTGTAATGATAAAAATATAATTTTCTTGAAAATTGAGGTTTTCCATGCCAAAGAAATCAAGGCCTAACAACATTGATGGCATCTTTTTATCAAGGTAAACCACCATCAAAATTCATAATTTTCAACATCAATATTGATTATTTATCAGAGTTTGATACATTATTGTTTTTTAATTGTTAATGTACAGAAAGATGGAAGACAAATTGAAGATGGACTTAATTTCTAACTGATTGGAGGATGGTTCTCTCCACATGTTGCATTGTGTTGACCTTTCTGTATTGTTATGTTCAAGATTATATATGATAGTATATATACTCATAAGTTATCTTTAGACTTTAGCTCAATCTATATAATGCCATTTTTTCTTTCTTGAATATGTAACATTGTACCAATGTGTTTATTCAAATTAAATTGAACGATTTTTTTATTATGATTAGAGATTTGTGGCTAGTATGGAGTGGTAAATCTGTTAGCAGGACTTATGAAGTACATGTTTTTAATTGATTATAATCCACTTGACAATATATAGGAGTATATCATTATTTGTCCGAGCTCAAGCTGAAGAGTTAAGTAACTAAACTCACCCGTCGAAACAAGCCTGCCTCATTTTGTATTGCGTCTCAACTAAGTTCCGTTTGACATAATACTCTTTATACTACCAAAATGGATGCATCCATACATATACATGCATACACAATGGAGGAACTAGGGCATAAGTACAATAGTTTTGTTTAATTTTTTGAAAAATATAATTTCATTAATCAATTTTTAAAAAAATTTATGAGATTAAAATACTTGTTGTCTTGAGGAAGTTAAGAGCCAAATGGTTGAGAAGCAACGAAACTGATAAAACTAAATGATAATAATAGGCAATGAGACACATCGGATAAAAGAAATGGGCCAAAGAATTTAAGTATTGGTTTCACAGGATTTCTGGCGTGTAATCCTAAGCCAATCCCAAAGAAGAAATGTATTCTTAAATAGTTGAGAATTCTGATTTAACAAATCTGTTTCGAGAATAAGCAAAGTCATTTCAGTACTTATTGTGAACTCAGAAACATAAATTCTGCAAAGGGAACACACTAATACTAAGACCCCTATAATAGGTTCAAGTATGAGCTTACTCCTCCTGAATATTCGATGTGGTACGCATTCTAAAAATTCTAAGCCTATATTTCAACAATTCTTTCAAAATTATGTTCGCCCCATAAATTTTTATAATCGCCGATCACTTCAAAAGATTGTTAAACGTTTATCTTTTAAATAATTAAAGATTAACAAAGCTTTACTATCTTGATTGACGTCGAAATTTTTTATTTAGATAGAGAAATTATCGAGTTAAAAATAAAGTATGTTGAAAATACTAATTGATATAGTTTTTCCAAACAAATATGTAACATGTTAAAAGTTATTTGAGTTCAAAATTTGAAAAGAAATTAATTTAGAAATAAAAGTATGATCTTTTAGGGACATAGGGAGTATTTTTAAGTATGATGTCAAATGTCAATTCATTTTATATAAAAATCATGGTTCCACCACTGCATACATATTGACTTGGGTTATTGGGGATACTACTACAAATTTACACAAAGAGAGCAATTTAAAAAAGAAATCTGAAAAATTATAAAAATATGGAATTTATAATAATGGCCCTTACAAGTATTTTAACTTAGAGGCGCATAGCCCTCTAGAATCAATAATTTGTAACATGATGTGTTATTATAGAGGCATTCTTACATACAAAAAGCATAAAAACTGACAAAAGCCAATATCAAAAAATAAATTCTAAAATATTTTATAAATCATAATTGTCGACATTTCATTCAAAACATAACTTGACAAACATGAGTCAAGTATATATGCTCAGTGAATCTAGGTATTCTAATGCATTAATAATGAAGCATTGCAAATTTTGAAGGAGGGCAATCACTCAAGGGTTTTGCAATAGCATCAGTAGGCTCCTCGTTCTGTCCAAATGTTAACTGAGATATACATTGTGTGAATGGCCAGCATGTCATGCATTAACTCAGAAATTATGTAAAACATGATTGCTTGACAACAACGCTTTTTAGATATCTTTGAAGAAAAGATTATATACTTCAATATGACTTCAGTATCTAATATCAAAATTTAGAATATTAAAAAGGACTTACTGCTAAAGAAAACTGCGTATTGTCGGATTAAGATATCGCCGATAAGCAAAGCACATAAAATCCTGACGGGCATAGCGATAACTGAGTGTGTTGCGAGAAATGTAAAATATACTCTACGTTAACCCCGGTAGTTCGCCTCGACATCTTTCTACTTATGATATTTTATTTTTTAGTACGCGATATGCATTCATAACGCTCGATAAACAAATACATAATGAGAAATAATAAAAATAAGACAACATATATATAACATATATATATATATATATATATATATATATATATATATATATATATATTATGCCAATCAAATGAATACTGTTGATTTTTTACACCATGTAGTCGGAGAAAGTGATGTACTAAGTAGCGGATCCATATAATATATATAATCGATCTTGCTTGGTATTGATGACATTGACGCTGATAATCATTACATTATTTGAATGGCGTTACTTAATAGCCAAAATATCTATAACAACTAGTTAATTTAAGAATAAATTATAATTATCTTAACCACTATGTTATATGGTACTAGTGAGATAGTCGAAGGCCGTATTTTTTGTATTTGGTAGCGATAAGTGTTTATTGTATATAGTGTTTTGAGGGGCACTAATTACGTGACTAGGTGATGTTATTTTTACCTTAATCCGTTATAATTTGCGAAACTTGTTTCGTTTTTATTTGAGTTTAGAGATTCTCGGTTAAAGTGAAGGAATCGGGCATTGAATTGAAGATATGAGCGGATCCTTCAAGGATTCATGAGTGGCTTGATCGAGAGAGAATAAGGGATTCGACCCGTGATATTGGAGTTATGTTAGCCTATAAAGAGGAGAGGTGGTAAAAGATATGCTTTGGAATTCCCGAGGAAAAGTTATCAAAGTTATGTCGAGGCTTTTTAGCGCCATTGGAAGTTGGAGTTGATTACTTTTAATTGGTTTGAATATTTTTTAATTCAAGTTATTTTAGATTTATTATTGGGATGAATTCCATTAATTTTCATGTATTTATTTATGTTTTTATTATGAACTAATTTATTTATTAGTCGGGACCATGACATAATAGTTGGATCGGATGATTTGATTTTCTTGGAGTTAATTTATTTCGAGTTTCATAATTATGATTATTGTGCATAATTAGTATTTAATATCTTGATTTCAATATTAAATCGTTCGTATAAGTGATTAATTGCTAGAAATATGGTTGTAAGCCCAGGAATTGATAATCGGAAACCAGCATTTCGATTAAAGCTAGAGATATAGGTAATGCCGTATGCTGATTTAATAAGCATAAGTTATTAAAAGATCTCCTATTTTAAGCTATCGTAGAGATATAGTTAGTTTGTTAGGAGACTTAATTGAGTGTTAAGCGAGAAGTAATACTCGATTGTATAAGAATGCTTTTTGTTATGAACTAATAAGTAACTACTATAGATAAATTGAATCGGCGATCAGGTAATCATGTGTCTAGTATACTTGAATATTAAATCTGATCCAAAAGCTCTTTTGCGTTGATTAGTATTAGCTAATTTATTGCTTAGTCAGTTTAGTTAAAGTAGTCTAGATAAAGATTTACTATTTAATTTATTAGTTAATTAAGGATTAAGAAAAGACCTAGTATTTAGTATATTGGAATTTTGTGAGGCCGATACTCGTTCTTGTTCATTATATTATTTGACACGACCGGACTGGAGCCGGAACCGCGTAAATTAGTGTTGTCGAGTTGGGCGCCGTTCGCAGGGGATTGATATTCGTAGGGATACTGATGACACAGTACCTCGGATGACTTTGAGGATTATGCATTGCCTACATTAGAGTTAAGCGCTCACATGCTCAGAGGCCACCGCCCAATCGATGCCAACGGCTTTGAGTTGAAACTGCCCATTTGATCGACATGTGAAGAATAAGTATGCGATTGATGGCACAGGTAAACAGAGACCACACAAATAATGAACATCTAGTAAAATTTCATGGAGATAAATTTGCTACTCTAAAGTAAATGGTGTTTCCGGTGATTCTATCCACCGGTATTATTTCCTTTCTACATACGGAGAGCAAAGGGAGTGGTGGAATGCTGAAATCCTACAACGAATGTATTACGTAGAACAGAAGTGGTGCAAAGTTTTTTAGCCCGATATTTTCCCGCATCAAAATCCACCAAATTGAAGAATGACATTGTGTTTCCAACAAGATGAAGATGAGATGGTTGGTGAGGCTTGGGAACGGTTTGAGTCTACTCGGAAAGTAAATTCCCATGAATATCAATGCTTTCTTGAGGTAGTATTGTCATAAGTATATGATAAGTTTAGCGGATAAATTGGCGTATCCTTGATCGATAGTAAATTGTATGTCATTCGATGATGATTTTTACGCATGATTGATTGAGTTTTTGACTTAACGTTAATTTGGTGTGATGTTTTAGAGTTGAGTTTGAGTGGATAACTCTTGTTAGTGAATATACCTACTGGTGAGATTTTGTGCCTAATTTTATGTTGGAGTTTCTTTAACTGAGGTGTGATGCTACGTAAGTGTTTTGTATTCTTGAGAACTTGTTTTGAATCTCTCTCACATTACTTTGGATCGTCGTAGGTAGTAAAGGCATTTAGGTTATAATCCACGTTATCTAAAAAGGCCCACTTAGATATATTATCATTTCAAGTGAACCCCGCCGAGCTTTAAGTGGCGTTTCTTTGTGATTATCACAGCACTTATAAGCCTATAAGCCTTATTATTGCCGTATTGTCCACTAGCAGGAGTGTGTAATTTTTTAGTTATCTATAATTTGAATTGTGGAGCACATTAAAGAGTTGAATTAATCAAGTGTGGGGAAGGAGAAAACATTGGAAGGAGGTTGAAAGAAAGAAAAAAGAAAAAAGAAAAGAAAAGTGGAGAAGTACATAGTGAAATATGATCTCGAAGTGAAAGGAAATTGTGTCTCGAATAATGAAAGTGTCTTTGATGTTTATGTAAATTTAACTATACATGAAAAAAAACTTAAGAAAAAATATGAATAAATGTAATATAGAGTGAAGGATGGTACTTAAATGAGATATAGAATGTTGGGTTGAAGGGGTGTAGTTGTTTAGGCATGCTATTTTCAACATAATTAATTCGGAGTTTCACATCTCCTCAAGTATTAAAGTCCCAGAGCCAAATATTTATCTTACCGCGCTTCACACTAAGCCTCATTCTGACCTATATAAAGACCTTACATTTATATTTAAATTACATTGTTGATGGATTGATAGATGTATAACTTGGCTTGTATGGTAGAAACATGCATGATTTAGAGAATTGGTAATGCTTGATAACCACTTTGATACATTTGAGTGATGTGAGAGTGAGAAATTCACTAAGCCGAGAATTATCTACTCGATGAATTGATGATATTTACGGCTTAAGCGAAGTAGGAAGAGCCGTTACGTGATTGATTGTTGTGCGAGAACTCAATGATATATGAAGAGTACTTGAGATCACTTGGATGTTTAATTTGTCTCGTTTCACATGTCATTTTGCTTGAGGACAAGCAAGAACTTAAGTATGGGGGTGGCGATAAGTGTTTATTATATAGTGTTTTGAGGCCCTAATTACGTATTAGGCGATGTTATTTTCACGCTTGTCAGATATAATTTCTTGGCTTGTTTTCGTTTTATTTGAGTTTAGCGGAGTTATCGGTTAAAGTGAAGGAATCGAGGCGCAGATTGAAAGATATGGCTTGATCAGCTTCAGAGTTACATGAGTCATGATCGAGAATAAGGATTCGACCACAGTCAATATTATTAGGTTATGGTAACCTATAAAGAGGAGAAGTTAGAGTAAAAAAGATATGCTTGGAATTCAGGAAAAGTAAATCAAAGTTGGCTTCGGAGGCTTTTAGGCGGCACACCGTTGGGCCGTTAGGTTGATTACTTTTTAATTGGTTTGAATATTTTTAATTCAAGTTATTTTCATTGTTAAGGATGAATTCCATTAATTTCATGTGTAATTTATTTATGTCTTTTATTATGAACTAATTTTTATTATTAAGTCGGGAACCATATGATATAGTTGGATCGGATGATTTGATTTTTCTTTGGAGTTAATTTATTTACAGTTTCGCATGAATTCTGATTATTGTGCATAATTAGTATTTAATATCTTGATTTCAATATTAAGTCGTTCATATAAGTGATTAATTGCTAGAAATAGGAGGTTGTCGCAAGATTGATAATCGGAACACATGTTTCAATTACCATAGAGATATAGGTATTAATAAATGTGCAATTTAATAAGCATAAGTTATTAAAAGATCTCCTATTTTAAGCTATCCATAGAGATATAGTTAATAGTTTGTTAGGAGACTTAATTGGTGTTAAGCGAGAAGTAATTTCAATTGTATAAGAATGCTTTTGTTATGAACTAATAAGTAGCCCCATTAGATAAATTGAATCGGCGATCCGATGAAATCATGTGTCACGACTATACCGAATATTAAGTACAATCCACTACTTTTTGCATTCAGTTAGTATTAGCTAATTTAATTGCTTAGTCAATTTAGTTAAGTAGTCTAGATAAAGATTTACTATTTAATTATTAGTTAATTAAGGATTAAGAAAAAGACCTAGTATTTAGTATATTGGAATTTGTGAGACGATACTCGTTCTTATTCATTATATTACTTGACACGACGGACTGCGACCGGAACACATAAATTAATTGTTGTCAATATGCGTCGAATGAGTATCTCATATTTACGTATATAGAGATAAATGAGAATCTATTGATTATCATAGTTGTGTTGCCTGCATTGACCAAATACACATCTGAAATACCTTGATTGAAAATATATTAATAACTATATATTGTAAATAGATCCTATAAAACATTTAGAATATATTATTAGTATTACCTTACTATAAAAAGTACCCACAACAAAAATATGTACATTGATTGTGAATAATAATATGTACTCCATGTTATGAATAACTAGCATTCATATTATTTTGTTAGGGAATGAATGATAAGATATAACTTCAAGAGGCAGATATATATCAATGACTTCCAATCTAAATCAGCATATCTGAATGTCCCCGAGCAGGACAATAATTGACAAATACCCCAGTAAATAACACGAGAGCTTTATGGGGTTCGAGAGTAAATGCTGCATTGCTTTAATTTCGCAATCAACTAGAAAGAACTCTCCAAAGATTGTTACAAAAGAGTCTATCAGTAAGATTACTCAATTGAGTAATACTTTATAATTTAGTATTCTCAATGACAAATCTAACCACTAGATTTAGCTTAAAATGATACTAATGATACTAATCAAAGTAAGAGAACAACTCTATTGAATTTGGAGCAAAAATTTTTGAGAGAAATTGGAATATTTAGGATAATGAAATAATGTGACTAATCCCGTTTGATACCAATTTGAACCGTCGTTGATCGAGGACATCGAGACGCAAGATGACCTCACCGATGGGCTCTATCTGAACCCGGCTCAATTAGGTAATATCGAGACCTACAGTACCGATGGGGTCTCGATCCTGGCGTACCGACATATTTGAGATTTGTATTAATGTTAGAGCAGTGCTCAGTGAAAACATACATTTTGCATCAACATACATACAAATATGCTTGTCGTTTTTGTACCGTATCTTGAGGAAGCAGTCTTTTATATTGTGGAAGGATTCACGGTTCATTAAACTTTTATTCATTAATAGTTCGTTAATGATTAAAATACAAATTACTTACCATTATATAATATAGCCAGTGAAAATTTATTAAAAAAATAATTAAAATGATTAAGACGACTTAATCAAATTAATTAAATCAAGCCACTAAAGAAATGCCACGTGGCTAGGGTTATCGATTAAGCCCTAAATTCAAATCGAACCCTCGATCGAATAAGGGTTCCCGAGAATTAAGCCAATGAAATTAATTGAAGTTAAAATTAGGGTTTTATATTAATTAAACCTAATTTTAAGCTCGAAATAGGGTTCCCTAAATTTATGAGATTTTAATAATAAATTGGATGTGAAAACCGAAATAAAATTGAATTTTACGGATACAAAATTAGGGGAGATCTAAGTTAATAGGTTGAGAATGCCCCGGATCCTGTCTGAACATTAATATTTATTTTAATATTATCCGACGGTCGAAAATACTACCTCCAAAATTCAGCAGTTAAGATTGTGATCCACTTGAGAAGTCGTCAGCGTCAGGCCAGTATTGGCCCAAAAACCTATAAATACCCCGTTTTATTCGAAAATGATAAATCAACATTCTAAGTTTCAAAAATACTTGAGAAAATACAGAGGACATCTCTTAAATCTTTTAAACCACCAGTAGAAACACCACTTTGGTGGTTGGAAAATATCTGAGTAATGCAAATAGCGCGTAAAATTAAGATTCTGCGCCATCTGATAATTCTCTTCAAGTTTGAAGCCAAATCGATGAAATACGTCTGATTTCGAAACGCTTCGAATATTCGAGGGAATAAGCTAAATAGCACGATTATTCATAAATCTTGCATGAACACCTAAAAAATCTCCAGATTTGATTCAGCCAAGTTAATATATAGGAACAACGAATACTCGATCCATAAGCGGAGTGGGCAAGGAAGCTTATTTCTTTAAAGGCGCATACGTCCCACGTCGATAATAAATCCAGCAAGGTTGAGATCTGACGCCCGTCGCGTCATCACCGTATCAACAATTTGCTAAGGCCGTTGTAGTCACGAGCTAGAAGCATAAAATTTAGCCAGCGTGCCAAATCAAATCGAGGTAAATCAAGCTAGAAGTTTACATTCTTGAACATGCTCGAATCAAATTCAAATCGAGCCAGAAAGCGTCCGTTTAGCCGAGAACCCCAAATCAAATCCAAGTCGAAAACGAGCTAGAAGCGTCGTTCAGCAGCATCTTAGAAGCGAATCTAAGTGAGGCCAAATCTCACTAAGCCACATCCTCAATGACCATATTTGCTAAAGCGTTTGTAGTACAAGCAAGCGTAAGAATTGGTTCAATGACTTGCTTGCTATCGCTGCCGCGAACACAGGCTCGGGAGTTATCCAAATTAAGTCTACCCAAGCAAGTAGCATATCGAGCTACTAAGTCCCTGGGTTATATCTTTTTTAAATTATACCAGCGAAAGGTGAAGTCTACCGTATTACTTGATACACCCAACTTTGCAGTGGGAAGATCCGTCAGTCGGCGTAGACCCGATTAAGTCAGGCAAGATCGAGTCCAAATGCTGACTTGACAACCACCCCAGGGGAATGCCGGCGCTAAAGGAACAAACAGAACCATATCGAGAGTCAGTTAGTCTCGAAGAGGCCATCAAAACTAGGACACATATCCCGGCTCATAGAGATTACATCCAAATCCTATTGAATCAAGTCAAATCGAGCTTAAATCATTTCGAATCGAAGCCGATCTCGTACGAGAGCTCGTACTTCAGGGGCCAGAGTCGAGGTCAAGCAAGTGGGACATCTAACAAATGCGTGAAATAGCTTAGAAGATCCATAGTTTGGGAATGATCGATCACTCTTCCCGATTTGATAAAGCTTGTACATTGAGAATTTCTACATCTGATGAGTTTTATTTTATGCATAACTTTAATAAAATAATAAAAATTATTCTTTACTTGGCTACATATAATATATTTTAACTTGCTTTGATGCATTTTAGGTAATAAATGCAGATTTTAAAAAAATCCATTAATGTCAATTATTTGTTTTAACTTTAAGTAATAGTACCAATTTGTTCAACGAATTTTGGTACACATCCTAATTAAGTGCATAGAATAATTTTTAGAAGTACGCCTCTTTTTTAAATTTTTCAATTGTACGTCTTAGAATGATACGTTTTAATGATGTGTCTGCATTTTATAATGAAATTTAATAAGCTGTAAAGATTAATAGACTATGATTAATGAAGCACTGCTTAGATTACTCCATGGAACACAATGAATAAGTGTGTATTCAAATCTTTGATGGTTGAGAGACAAATTAATGAACTATATGCTTAATGAAGCCTAACCGTTCTAATTTATATTATCACATGAACAGAATGAATAAGTGTGTATTCAAATCTTTGATGGTTGAGAGACTTTTTAAAATGGTTAAGAGACTTTTTAAAAGCATTGATATATGTAACTATGTAACCATCTTCTTTGTGACATAATTATCAACATAAAATTTTCAAGAATTTCTTCATCATCTTATTTTTGGTAAGTGGAGTTTCCTCATTACCATCTCCTCCACTGAGTGCATTTGAGAATTATCCTATCGAAGGGTTTTTTTTTTTTGACAATTCTTAACCATGTCAATGTCTCCTATAAACAAAACTCAGTAGTTCTAGGTACTCCATAGTAGATGACTAGATGATGAGCTTCCTTTGCATTAGTATTTTTCTAACATCAAACACATCATATGGTTTGGAATATTGTAAGTAATTAAATTCTTGTAGTCCTGAATCATTAATTTGTTTTAGTTTCATGGATAGGCAAACTGTACTAGAATGTGTCTTGTTTCTCAATGTTCTTGATTGTCATTTGTTCAACAATTTCAAATTGATACTAACATACCTCTGGTTTTTACATTTCTTTTTGCTAATTAATAAATGTTAGCCTTGTAATATTCTGTTAGATGTACTCAAATAGTTTATTCGAAAATACAAATTAGGGGAATAATATTGACATTTCAAATTCGATTAACTTTCTTCATTAAAAAAAATTTCTTAAATTTGTATTGACATTTCAAATTACGGGAGCATTGAATAGTGTAGGCAATTTTAGGCCGAAAATTGGCACGATCTTGTAACATTTTTTGTTGTAGTTTTCATAAACAACTTCTATACCCTGAGATGGTACTCAATTCCAAAAATCACAAGTACCATAAAAGCTTAAAGTCATCTGTTGAACATAAAATTTATGAACTTTTGGAGAATTATATACTCTTCATGCCACAAAAGTAGAAACATGCAAATTTCTAAAGCTAACCAGGCATGCAACTGCTAAAGCTAACTAGGCATGTAATTAAAGGTGGGTAACAAAGATGAGAAGACAAAGAAGGTATGTAGAAAATCACAATTTACTATCAAAAGTAAAAACATTTGATATGGGCAACAAAAGGGAGACAAGAAGCTCTGCAAAGTTAACTGATTTAAAACAAAGTCACTGTATCTTGACTAAATTTCTTTGACCTTCAGGTCAAAGAATCTTTAAATTCAGCTTTTGGTAATACCAACAGTAAATCTTTCACAAACTGAAAGTGATCTTCCAACAATAAAGGCCCAAAAACTGAGATTCTCTCGACCTATTAGGCTATTAAACTTAAAATTAACTACTTATCAGGTTACAATGTAATTTGTGTGCAACAAATGTTCACATTAACCTATAAAAATTAAGTAAATATTAAGTATAAAATAATTTAAACTTTAGTGAGAGCAGGTGAAAAATCAAAAATTCAAACCAAAATGGTTTAATAACCCCGTTTTTCACAATAAAAATAGTTGAATAATTTGAAACGCTCTCATATTTAATAATTAGAATACATTACAATGAAATGGACAAAACCACTTAAAAAGATACCATTGCTAATCATGTAATAACTCTTTTAAATTTTTCTATAGAAAGTGCTCTTTAAAAAAAACATGTACTAATTACCAAATAGAAGCATAGTATAGTTTAAACATTTGTGTGATTGCACATCAAGAGATCTTGTTCCAATAGATAATTTGTAGGAACTTCGATTTTGGTGATATTCTATGTGAAGATAATACGTTGCAATTGTCTTGATATACCGTACTGAACTACAGAAGATTTGATTTCACTCGTATATCCACTGTAATTCGACCCTCTCAAACAATTCCACTTTTCCAAAATTGTTCCTTACCCGTACTGTTGAGTGAGATCACTAAACTTGAAAAAGTACTTCCAATAAAAAAATATTAATCATAATATAGTACCCAGTGTAATAAAGAAAGAAGAAAAGGAATGCATGACAATAAACATACCAAATTTAAGCCAAGGAAAACAAAAAGATCAATCCTATCCAATATAGGTTTAGCAAGAACCAAATGAAAGATTTACATACAACTATTATTGAGAATATGTTCATGATCTATAGTAATAATTTGACCGAGCACAGGCGAGAGATGTCATATACTACGATTCACATAGGATTAGTTAGCAGCGATGATGAATGTGACGAATATGATACATCATTGTTTGTATTCCAGTTAGAACTCCTAAAATGAAAGCATTTTACTCAGATCACCATCTCCTTTCAAAAAGAACTTGAAGAGAGATAGGGGAATTGTTGAATTATTATTCCAAAACTAATTTGTGGTGATAAAATTTTAATACGCTTCACTTTTGGAGCAAAGACGTCTGTTAGTGTTTTGAGTGTTGACTAGCTATTTTTGTTACTCACGGTTTTGGTAAGTTACGGAATATATATTTCGATTTTTGGCGGAGTATTTACCAGTATAAAGACTATATGGTAATAACTTGGAGTATTCCCCAAGCATGAAAATTGAGATTTGCATATATGGAAAGTATTGTTTATGGAAGATATTTTCATATATGTTTGGTGTTCCTACTCCTATATAAGAGTTGCTTTCTGCGGTCTCTTTAAAGTACATAATAATAATAATTCTCTACGTTTTTAAGAGTGAGCTAAAAGATTTGAGGAAGTTATATTTTTTGTAGGTTGAATGTGTTAGAAGAATTATACAAAACACAGCGGATATACGTTAACTTATGACCTTCACGTTATAACAATCATTGAGAGTTTTCATTATGTATTTGCGTTGTGAGGGATAGAAATGTAGAGTGGGGGAGCCTAGACTTGTTACTAGTTTGGGAATGAATAGGGAGTTAGGAAGATAAGTCATTATTTGTAATATCTCAATATCATAGTAAATCCTTATTTAGGCAATGCCCACAGGACCTAGGTCTTCACATTGGCCTTGAGGCGGGTCACCAAAATGCTTTATTGTCTTTTAATTTAACATTTTATTTATTTGTTTATTATGCAGCCGATTTATGCTTGTCAAATCCGATTGTTGTATTTGTTAGTGCTTGGCCAGCGTTCGATAAATCTATTTACGCAGCAGTTCACGAACTTTCACATTACCATGAGAGTTGTAATAACTGACCCGTCCTTGAGTTGGTTATAAGAAAAGATATATTATAAGATGAAGGAATTGGGGAATTTTGATGTAAGCGACCAAATGTATTACTTGAAGATGAAGAGTGGGGGCCCAGGGGACTTTTTTAGTAATAATTTAAATTGTGGCTGATCATTACACCCAGAATTGCTTGACATGTGGATAGCCTCATTGAAGAGATCGGTCACTTTATAATATGGATAAATTTATGAACGATTATGACTTTTTTTTTAGATTAGAGATAATGGCGTAACTATATATTCACCTTTTCAAAGAAAAATACATTTATTTTCGTTTTCAAAGTTCCCTATCAGTCAATAATTTCTCAATAATGTATGTCGAATTGAAGCGTTATTAATGACATTTTTATTCAATTATGCAATTGCATTGACATTGTTGCAAACTTTTGGTTATAGTACCCTTAACTAATTAAAGTATTTAACAATTGGATGTTCATTATCACGTTAAAATATGTCACGACTTTATTAGAGACAAATAAAATATTAAAAGTAAGAGAAAAAAATACATTAAAATTAAATCTTATTGCATCAATTAAAAAAAAATTAGGTTTAATTTAAAAGTTAAAACACTAAATATTCAAAGACACATGAAATTGTAGGTACTATTGTAGCGCATGTTGTCTACTTAGATAAGCATGTATTAGATGAAGCGAATCCAAACGTAAAATTACATACATGCAAGATAGAGTAAGAAAATAGCGACATACATTTTCCCTGAACAAATAAATTATGAGTATGGAAAACACAAGGTGAGACAAATGTACCGACACCTCCCAATTTCGATACATTTTCACCCTCTACCCGCTTCAAATGGTGTACCAGGCTGTAAATAGCACAAAAGAGTTGATTCGATTTGAAATATTCGATTGAAAAAGTTCGATTCGGGCGTCAAACGTCATCCCGAACTTTAAAAGTGAAGGTTCGAGTTCAAAATTATTCGGCTTGATTGCTTTACCTTACTTTAGATGACTTTTGGCCCAAGATATAAATTAGTCAAAGTCCCAATCCACTCATTTTAATAGGACCACCCAAGTCCCAACCCATGAAAGACCATAAATAAACAAATCAACCCATCCCCCAAATCCAATAACTCCCCCTCAACCCACTTACCCAAATCCCCCTCCCCAAATTCTCATAATCAAAATCAATTGGAAAAATTAGATTTTTAAACTTCTTTTCTTCTACAATTCTTTAAAAATCCAGCTTTGGAAAAATCAAATTTTGAAAAATTGAGGGAGTATTTCTTCTACAAAATTAAACAACCCAAGTTGGGGTTTTTTGAATTGAATAGTTGAAGATATGATGGTAAATTGGTGATAAGTATGTCTGATTAGGTATTCTTAAGGTTCAATTTTTTACAAATTGAAGTATGTTTCAAACAATCCCTCCAGGGTGAGCTAATCCCGATAATTGCCTGTTGATACAAATAACCATAATCATTAATATGTCATAATGTGAATTGTCATTGTATGTAGATTTAATATCGTGATGATGTATGACCCCCAGATTCCCCAATTAAGAGGTGGTCCAGTAGAATTATGTCCTCACGTTATCGAGGCGGAACCCGAGGGGTTGGGGGCATTGCTTGCGATGACTTTCAATATTAATACAAGGCGTATATATTGCGAAAGTTAGAGCGTTTAAAGATATAGTCTTTATTAACGGACAAAAGATCTCAGCCCAACACACTATATGCTAACATGTAGATTTAAGTATATATATACTCAAATGTGTATGGTTTGAGTATATATATATGTAAATCGTTTACTTCCTAAAATTAAAGTATTTTCGGAGTATATAATCTTTTCGAATGTTTATAAATTCAATTAGATATGTACTACTGAAATGTGTATGTTAACACGATTATGGCAGGTGTGTTAGCAATAGAGGAGCCCCTATTAACATGTTTAAATGACCTATTTTGTAATTTTTAAATTTTTTTGGACTTGTTTAGTTATTTTTAAGTTCTTAGGGGTCAAACTATAAAGTATATATATTATTATCATACGTAGTGCTATATTATTAGATTATAAAGTTTAGCGTTTGTGACATCTTATCTTTAAGATCTTCCATTGTTTCCCATTTATGAGTATCTTTATGTATCTTAAAAGGAAATTATTGAGATTAGCAATAGTCTCTTGGCAAATTGTATATATTGTTGAAGAAAAACAAAGCGATTAATAGCACAAATTTGGTAGAAGGTAGTTTTACTATATATTTCAAAACTATTCTATTTTAATTTTATTTGGTAGCAATTTTATTTTGAAGAGCTTTTTCTTCCCAAATTGGCCTATATTGTTTTTCAAGCTTACGTCCTCATTTTTATTTTTTCGTTATGGTTCGTCCATGTACGACATAATGAGTAATTATCAAAGTATCTTTTTAGAAGTAAACACAATTAGTGATCAATATTTGAACTCTCAATTTATATCTTTTCGAGCACATCTAAATCTAGTATTAATATATCATTACATTATATGCTTACTGACCGGAGCATCGGAGAATCTACGATATTGAGATATGGAAGTGGATGCATGTTATTGTTAAACGGACTTTTAATGATAAAAAATTGAGAACGTAGTTTCATCAACAAGGGGGAGTATGGATCTAACTAAATAAACTAACGTTCCATCTCAGCTTTCCCAATAAAGAAGTTGGTATTAGGTGAAAAATGAGCCGACAAAAAGTACGACATGAGCCGGCTTAAAAAGCCAACAGACAAGAAACCAACAGCCCCAGCTCCACCCCCATATCCTGAAAAAAGCTGTTCTTATTGTCTCTTTCCATTCCTCACTTTATCTAACTCCTCCCTCTTCTTGCCCTCTTTTTCCTCATATACACTTCTTACTTCTTTTCATGTCAATTGTACCACCACAGATTCTACAATACTACGTAATGTACACGTAATACGCATGACATGATTTCAACCAGGATCCATGTCTCCCTCTCTTTCTCTCTTCTCCTCCAGAGATATACTATCTTTGAAATTTAATAAAACTTGAAATATAATTTATGTAGTTTATATTATTAGTGTAATGATAATTTATATAGTTACAAGGTATTTCACTAATAGTTCTTTTGTAGTCCTCAATTACATATTAACGATGATGGAAGAAAATGATCACTTATGTAACAAGTTTCTAATCTCAAGAACTATCATTGTATCAATATAAATTGTAAGAAATAAGTGTATACATTTGTCAAAGTCCAAGAATTGTTTAGCAATTATCTCTATCAGAAAATGATGATATTTAATTGAAAAAATCTGATTTATATGTTTGTTGAATTGATAATCGAGTATAAAATAATAATGATAGATAATCTATATTACTAAATAAATACTAGCATTATATTATTGATAAAGTAAATAAGAAACTATTGAAGGACATATTAATACTTTATTGATAAAGTAAATAAGAAACTATTGAAGGACATGTTAATACTGGATTGATGTGTTAGGAATTGTATTACATATTATATTAAAGAATTCAGACAATTTTTTAATTACACGAGGCTAACAACATTATATGTCAAAACTAACAAACTAAACTAACAAGGTGTAGCTGCATTTCAACTTCTATAAATACCCTACTTAGTTAACATCCTCAACCAATCCAACCAACAGAATATTTTCCCTAGTCTCCTCCTTAACCACCAAACAAAACTCAACTTGCTAACTTCAAGATTTCCACTCAGAGTCCAAAATGCATTACCAAACAGAGTCATTGAATTCCTACATGTCCCAAAAGATCAACATCACCAATGATCCATTGCAACACATAGAAAGATTAGCATCAGAAAACGCCGTCGTAATATTCAGCATTAGCTCATGTTGCATGTGCCATGCTGTGAAACGTCTGCTTTGTGGTATGGGTGTTAATCCAACTGTGTATGAGCTTGATCAAGATCCAATGAGAGGTAAAGAAATGGAGATGGCATTGATGATGCTTCTTGGAAACAGTTGCACTCCATCAGTTGTTCCTGTTGTCTTCATTGGTGGGAAACTTGTTGGTGGAATGGATAGAGTTATGGCTTCTCATATTAATGGCTCTTTGGTCCCTCTCTTGAAACAAGCTGGTGCACTTTGGCTCTGATTTTCGGGAAATGATCATTTATCTTCTTTCTATATCTCATGCTTAAAAAAATGATCATTTAATAAATAATATACAATTTTTTAAGCAGTAGAAAGAAGGTATAAGACCATTTCCGATGATTTTCATATTTTATTTACCCTTTGTTTGGTTGAAGTGTGGAAAATAGGAGTTACCGAAAATTGTCAATATTTTGATAAGTTTCGAGTTTGCCTCCTAACTTACATCTAAAATGGGTACTTTTTCCCGACCCAACTCCAACCTCCGGTTTTTTTAAGATCATGTTTATTATCGGAACGACTTTAACTTAGTTAAGCTTATCGTAGTGTAGCATGTAGAGGAAGAGGAGTCCTTCAACTTGTAGTTTAGTTTGTTGTCTTGTTTAGATAAGCGAATGAACACATGTTGTAATTGCTCCCTCCTCTATGTAACATTATTGGAAATCAAATTATTCAATTTCTTGTTCAACTTCATATACTTGCCTGGTCGGTAGTTGGAAAATTTCATAATACCGTATTTGTGCTACTAGATCTTGTTTGTTATTTGTACATCCCAATGCATGTTCTAATAATTCGAAAGGGAATTACTTATGCTTTCTGCCTTTGCAATATATTTTCTCTCTTGAGATCATCTGTAATCTGCCTCATATTTTCATTCTCTATTATATATACTATTTATTTATACACAATTAATGTGTAATTAATCTATTAATTTTATAATATATTTTTATAGTACAAATAATGAATTAAAATTATGTAAGAGGAGAAAAAAAGGTGATTTTATATAATTCAAAATTATACTTGAAGAAAAATAATTGAATCTATTATATGTGATGTAAACTCTCATATATAAAAATTTGTTAACAATATAGGTGAGTAATTATTGGAGTATGATATCAGAGTTATTTATAAAATTACAGTGAAAGAAATAATTGTGAGATTTGAATTTTGGGTGGATTCAATTACTAAAGGGTAAAAATAGGAAAAAGCAAAATTTGGTTTTATTTTGTGTAGTCCGTCACTTGCGCGTTATATCGATAGATTCAAAATTATCTTGAAGAAAAACAAATTGAATCTATTATGGCAAGTGTAAACTCTCATATATAAAATTTGTTAAATATAAGTGGTAATTCTTTAGATGCGATGTCGAGTTATTTATAAAGAGAAAAGTCCTAGTGAAAGAAATGGTGTGAATTTGAATTTGGGGTGAAGTTGTGAGTACTAAAAGGGTAAAATAGGAGCAAAAATTTGAACTGACTTTGGTAGCCAGGTCAGTCATGCTTCTTGGCATTATATATAGGATAGATGTAAGTTGTAAAATGAATACCATTGCGATAATTAGTAATCTGACTTATTGCATAATGACATAAAGTGGTTCAATTAAAGTTGTAGTTGCCCAGACAAACTGAATTATCAAAAATGTATTATCTTATAATTTTAGCGAATTATTAATTGCTATCACAAAGGAATGGCCAAAAAATATTATCTTAGAGTTTATTAAATAATCAGTACTAATTTATCGAGAGTTTATTAAATAATCAGTACTATTATCGTTTTTCTTTGTAGTTGATAATTGAAAAAT
The DNA here is from genome assembly GCA_019722365.1 of Lithospermum erythrorhizon. Classification (NCBI taxonomy): domain Eukaryota; kingdom Viridiplantae; phylum Streptophyta; class Magnoliopsida; order Boraginales; family Boraginaceae; genus Lithospermum; species Lithospermum erythrorhizon. The sequence goes on along the minus strand of JADFUC010000243.1, from coordinate 2,863,480 downwards.
TAAACCAACCTTCCCCCAAGCGTATGACCGTGCGGTCAGTATTAATTGTCGTACTTCTCTTGAGAGTTGATAATTGCAAATAAATAAATAAAAATTGAGAAAAGGCAGAAAAAATGCAAAGAATTATTAATTTGGCCTTTTTATCGGAAGTCGGGACAGGCCAAAATATTATATTAAATGGTTTAAAGAATTGACTATTAGTTTATCGTGCTTTCTGCGTAGTTGATAATTGTAAAAAAACCAAACACCTAATAAGTGGAGGCTAGCAAGGAGCTTATTAAAGAATCAAGTATTAATTTATCGAGTTTCTACAGTAATTGATAATTGCAAAAAATTGAAAATGGAAAGAAAAAACATGAATTATTAATTTAGGACCCTATCCCCGTGTCGGGACTGCTTAGGGAGCTTATTAAAGTGTTTATTAAAGAGTGAGCTATTAATTTCATTATTAATTGTAAAAAAAAAAAAATAAACAGCGCCCACATCCACAAGTCGGGGCTAGCAGGAGCTTATTAAAGTGTTTATTAAAGAACCGACTATTAATTTACCGAGCTTCTAGTGTAGATGATAATTCTAAAATGAAATAACCCGAATTTTTATGATTGACGTAATAATTGAGTATTGCTCTATTTAAAACGAACTCGAACAAGATAATGAAACTCTGAAATTGAATATATAGTGTTGATTAATTGGATGAAACAAGGATGTTAGTTGGATCGAAATAGATTATTTAAGGTTGAGTGATAAAATGGAGAATTGTGTGAGATGGAACATGATTGAGGTTAGGTTGAAATAGTGAATACAGGATGATGATATTTTCAAGGAAAATGTTAAGTATAAAATATGTGTGATGTAAATTTGGTGATAATAGTTGGATTATCAAATGCTTAATTGATGATGCAATTTAGTTCTTCAGGCAAATGAGGAAGAAATGAAAGGAAGTGACGATTTCTTGGGGAAGATGAATACATTGTATGAAAAAAATATACAAAGGAGGATATTAATTCAGAAAAATATGAAAGTTTAGGCTAAATGAGTTGGGTAAGGATTATGAGTTTGAATCTCGTAAAGTAGATTGAAACGATCTGAATAATGTTTTAATAAGTTATGGATAAATGGAGTCAAAGTGCGGATTTGATTCCCTTTGGCCGAGCCAGATGACCGTAACATTCAAGATGATAAGAGGAGTACGGTGTTTGGATATATTATACTATTGTCTGGTCAAGTAATAACATATTAAACGTTTCAACTGAAAGATTGTGAGCAAATATTTCGATGTTGAGTTGAAGTTAATAGATACGAAAGTTGTTCTTAAATATTTTAGATGTTATCTATGATGTTACATGCATTGGAATCATAAATTATAAAAGTTGAAATACCACGACACCTTTCGAGAGGAAGTTGGACTAATAGTAGGAAAAATTAGTGGAATTTAGTAGTAGAATATCAATGAGTCTTGGGATCTCATTAATAAGAGAAGTATGATGGTTGATGTATCAAGTCATAAATGGAAGTTAGTTGTTTAAAGAATAACATGATGAAACTAATAATGATGGTGAATGGTTGATATTAGTTTGAAGATTAGAAGTGTGGACTATTGAGTGTAGATAAAAGTTGACAAATTTCAAAGGGACAATATAGTATTACTTGGTATGGTGATATATGAGTTGCGTTGATAAGTCGGGAGAATAATAATTATGAATAAGGCTTCATAATGGGCTGTATAATTTGAGACTTGAAAGTTTTTGGGGTGTGTGTGATTTGAGAATAATTGGTATGAGAGGAAAGCAGTGGTGAACATAACTACAGAGGCTTCAATTCATATTTATGATCTTGTTGGCCGGATTCGGAGAATAACTTGATAAAAATTATAGTTGAATTGCGTTGGTAGATTTACAAATTTCCTTATCGGGTTGGATGATGGTGGCAGTGGTACAAATGTTGTATTAGAGTGAATCGTAAGATTCCATGATATAATGGTCATGGTGACATAATTGTAAAATGTGAAACGTCGGTTGTGATTTTGAAAAGATTTGTTAATGATGAAGCGAGGTCAGACTTCAATTATAATACAATAGTGAAATTCATGAATTCAAGGCAAAATAGGTTAGAAATGTTATGTGTTGATCCAGTATAGACCTCAACGGAAGGCAGTGACTATTGTGTGAGGATATAAGACGTATTGATGTGTAAGACCTGAGTTGATAGAGGTGATAATTTAACTAAGAAGTAAGTTGTTCATAGTAATAATAACTTTTCAAACCCGGCCTTGGGATGGCACCATGCAGGCTATTAAAGGAAATGTTGAATTCTAATATGTTGAGATGAGATGGGAGAAAAGGAAATATGATTCTGAAGAGTGATGAAGAAAGTTGTGGAAAGAATAAAAAAAATGGATACAACCACATTGCTAGTTGGCTTTTAAGAATGTTAATGTGATAAACAAATAAGTGACATTGGTGAATTATATAATATAACTTTGGAGAATATGATTGAGGATGCATGAATCCGTATGATGGTTGTCTAAAGAAATACAATGTGATCATGTTATAATGCGGTGGGCACCTGTGAATTGTGATATTGATAAAATAGTGACTTTATGGTTGAAATGTTTGTAATTATGATATGATGATGATATGAATGAAAATGACACGTGCGAGGTGGAAAATACGATATTGAGTTATATGCTAATAGGAAATCATGGTGTATGAAAATGATAAGGATATGGATAGAATGTGGTGATGTTATGTATTGACAGTGGTGATATAATATAATGTATACGTATACATGGGCGAGATTGAATAACGTGTAGTGTCTTGGCATGTTATATATATATATATATGTATATATTGATTGTCAATGGTTGAGGTGTAATGAGTAAGCTATCATGATTGCAATGTTATAATAAATAATTTAAGTGACATGAATATATTATGAGGGGTGGTATTGTAAATATATATATGTGTGGGGAAGCATTAAGAGGTTTGGGGGTTATTGGTGATGTATCGCAGCTAGTTGTATATTGGAAATCTTGGGTGACTCTTATATTAGAAGATTAAAACAATTATTAAATTTAAAATTTAAGAGTTGGTTTGATAAAGAGTTGACTTGCATATGAATGAATCACAACATCTATTGTGATATATATGGCGGTTGACAATGAGTGATGATAATTGTGTAGAGTCGCATTATAATGAAAGGTGAGGTATGGAATAACTTAGTGAGAGGTATGTTATGTGGAGTATATGCTATGTTGATATATGATATGTGGGGTTATAATAGATATGCATAGAAACGAGAAAGTATGAAATTATAGTATATTTGACCTTTGGTGGATTTTTATGTTATGAACTAAGTGATCGGGTGTTACGAATAATTGGAATTTTATTATCTTAGCTTTTTAAGTGCCTTTTTCGGGGTTTTTCTTTTTTAATTATAAATTTCTGATAAGCTTCGATAAATTAATTTTAGATTATTTAATAAACTCTCTAAGGATAATATTTTATTTTGGTCGATCAAACTTTAGAATAGGGTCTTAAATTAATAATTAAAATTGCTTTTTACGTTCTTTTTCATTTTTTTTTCGATTATCATTCTTCTATGAGCTTCGTTATTTAATAAATTGTTTAAGATAATATTTTAGGCGGTCCCGACTTGGGGATAGGGTGCTAATTTAAATTAATAATTCGTGTTTTTTCATTCTTTTCATTTTTTCTGTAGCGATCATGTCATTGTCTTTTTAGTTCCTTTTCATTTTAATTTTTTTAGAATTATCGGCCCAGAGTAAGCTACGATAAATTAATACTCACCCATTTAATAAACTCTTTAAGATAATATTTTGTTGAGTCCAACTCGGGGAATAAGGTACTAGATTAATAATTAGGTGTTTTTTTCGTTCATTTTTCAATTACCAAATATAGTAGAAGCTAGAATCAAATTATCTTTAGATTATTTAATAATCTCTTTAAGATAATAATACTTTGGTGGTTGGCTTTAGGGATAAAGTGCTAAATTAATAATTACATTAAAATTATATGATAATACATTTTGATAATTTTATAGACCTACATATAAAATATAAATTAATAATTTCATATAGTACATATTACATGAGATGATTTATGAAGGTTTATTGAAAAAATAACTTAATTGTCTTTAAGTTTTGTGCGTCAATTTATTGTGAATCTAGATCTCTAATTTTCACTTATCATTGTAAGAACTTATGTTGTTGTCGACAATAAGGTGATAGATTAAAAGGGTTATTTCGTATTAGCGGCTTGTTTGATATACGTCTGTCATTGTACACTAATTAAGTAGAAGTTTGAAAGATTTTTGTAAATTGATTAGTTTACTATAAATTAATAAAATATTAATTTATAATGTAACAACTATTTCAAAACTAATATTAGGTGATTGTAAATCTTTTGATGAGATAATAATCTTAGTATTAGTTAATCATATTCATTTTAAATAGATTGGCCGGTAAGATCCTTAGTCTAACCTTAGTGTATGAATTTTATTTATAAGTGAGTCTTGTCGAATCTTGTTTCAATGTTTATCGATTCGAGGTCAACTTTTTCAAGTCGAGTCGAACACTTATCGGATTCCATTTAATATCGACTTAATTAGAACCATTTCTTTAACAAAGTTCAAATTTTCATGTGTTCAGACATATTACTAATTTATTACTTACATGTAATATATATCGAGTGTTTGAACATACTTAATAGATATTATAATTTAATAATTATATATACGGGGTAATATTTTTCGAATGAGATCGAGTTTATAGAATCGAAGATCCCTTTTAGGTTTGTGATTTAGTATTCTTGATTACTTCAATTCTCAAATTCCACTCTACTTTCTACCTAACTAGCCTTTTCCTTCATCTCATACACTCTTCAATTTCCAAATTTTGATAAATTCCCTGATTTATTCCAATTTATATTCAATTTATTTTTGTCTAAGGGTTATATAAAAAAATAAAAAAGGAGTTTGATAGCATATATGGGTTTTTGCTTGACAATTGAAGGGCTTGTTGATTTTTTAGGGGGTTTTGAGTTGATTAACGATTGATCAATAAAAGGGGTCCATTTAAGGGGGTTATTGATATTGTTTATGGGGTTTTTTAATTGAAAATTGATCGATTGTAGATGGTTTTGATTTTTTATAGGTTTTTTTTAATCGTTGATTGATCGATTGGAGGGTAATTGTTGATTTGTTTAGGGGGGGTATTATTGATAATTGATAAATTGAAGGGGGTTGTTGATATTGTTTGTGGGTTTTTGATTGAAAATAGTAAATTTAGAGGGTTCTTGATTTTGTTTAGCGGTTTTTGAGTGATAATTGATCAGTTGAAGTTTGGTTGTTGATTTTGGTTATTATAGTATAAAGGGAAAATGGGGGACGAAGAATTGGTGGAGCTGAAGTTCAGATTATATGATGGATCAGACATTGGTCCGTTTCGTTACTCTCCGGCTTCCACCATAGCTATGCTTAAGGATAGAATTGTCGCCGAATGGCCCAAAGGTGCCTCCTTTTTCAGTCTTTATGTTCAATTTTTATAGTACTTTGTAATTGTGTTGTGTATTTGGCGTATATGCTAAAAATATTGTCAAGTTATGAATTTCGGTTGTTGTATATGTGGATGTAGTCTAATATTTGGTGAAAAACTTATTGAAACATTGTACTTTCAACATAATTTATGGATAAAATGGTAACTTTGATTCAAAGAGAAGTTGTCAGTTAAGAGAGTAAAGTTTGTTGATTTTGGCCATTGAAAAACGAACTTTTTGAAATTGAGGGAGTACATACTATGTTATGAGTATTTGGCATAGTGATAAGAAGCTCAAAAAAATCAGATAAAAGTTGCTTCTTTTACGGAAGCTAGGACTTCATCGAACATCAATGATTTTTCCCACTCCACCCGTTGATAAGAACACTCCGTTTTTAGTGCAAAATTGGATCCAAAATAACAATGATATGGAGTGCCATTATCAAGAACTGGAGCGAAATATGTACCCTTTGTTATAATCAGCATGTGCCATGAAACGACACCAATCAACTCTATTTATGTGGGATTATGTGGATCTCCTTGTTGATTCGACTAATTGAATGATGTGCCGACTAGCTGAGTGATGCAAGGAACTGTTTTTATGTGAATAGAGTCACATTCTGTCATTCAGAATACTAACGTAGTCTGCCAACTAGCTGACTAATTAAACGTCGTAGCTGGAGTTTTTGTGGTTATACAAGCTTTGAACAATCCACAGCCAAATACTAACATATTCTGCCAAGTTTCCACATCTAATTCCTCACGGACAACTCCAGGAGCAACTAATTAATTCATAATTTAATGGTCCTGACTCCTGCTTATAAAGAACCCCTAGTTGGCTTGTTTGGTTTAATGTTTTGAGTTGGGGCTCCTATAGGGTCAGTGTTTTTTTGCTATGCTGTTGTAGATATATATCAGATGGGCATTAAAATGTGATATGTGGGCATGATCCTCAATTATTGGCAACTGCAACTTCAAGATGTGTGGTATTTGAGACCCAACCTGCTGGTGGAGCTTGTCCAATGTCCAATTTCAAAACAGGGTAAACTGAAAAGTTTGACCTAGTTCTATTTTTCCCAAATAGAATATCTTTTTGAGGTTATATAAAATATTGTGGGTATTTTTCCTAAAAGGTTTTAGGAAGATGCAATATTTATAGATCAGTTCCGGATGCTTATCTTTCAGAATTTTTTTACAGACATCACAAAGTTCATATCTGTAGCCTGGAAGATAACAAATTATGATGTAGTCATATATTTATCTCTTCTACATCTAATCTCCTCAAATATTGTAATTACTGCTTTGGTTCCTTTTATTGAATGTAACAATGTCATGTTATGCTCCAGATAAGAAAATTGCACCTAAGGTAGCAAATGATGTTAAGTTGATAAATGCTGGGAAGATACTGGAAAACAACAAGACAGTCGGTCAATGCAGGGTGCCTTTTGGTGAGCTACCAAATGGAGTGATCATTATGCATGCTGTTGTACAACCATCTGTCGCTAAAGTTAAAACAGGTAGTTTCATTTTCCTAATACTTTAATGTTGTAGAGGATAAATAAGAAATTTGGTGTTATATTAATTTTAAAATTCTTCCTTAAGTTGATAAAAGTGCTATAATGAGTAGATTATAATCATTATTTGCTGCAAATGCTCTTAATATAGCATGTCACTTTCACTAATCAAGTGGGGGTAATGAGTTGTGCTCTCACATCTCACTAAATAAAGGGTAATGAGTTGTTTTCCTTGTCACTAATTGAGGGCAATGAGTTGTTTCCCTTTTCCGTCCTTGAAACTATTCATTTTTTCATGCCAATATCAATGTCAAAACTATAGAATTTCATAGATTACAGTTGCTTAATGTCTGTACTCTCTCATGCAACAGAAAAGAAAATTGACGACGCTCCGAAGAAGAATATATGTTCGTGTACTGTATTGTGAGACTTCAAGTCTGGATGGAAGTTTCATTCCTGCAAAGTTCTTGAATTACCAGTGCTATGGATTGCAGTAGTTGGAAAGGAGCAAATAATTTGTGAACAATACCATACCACATTGTTGAATAGAGATCGTTTCCGTGTTTTTGTTTGTGTGTTGTGTAATACAAATCCTCTACATTTTGTGTTTCAGTGTAAATTCATAGTTGCATATATACTCAATGGAAAGACCGAAGGGCTTTACTTTATATATATGTTGTCTATTTTCGACATCCCTCTTTTTGGATATTTTTCCCTCTCAAAATATCAGTTGGATTATTCCAATAGATGGTTTCATCAATGTTGAAGCTGATTAATAATGAATTCTTGAATTATCTAATCTTTTATCTACTAATTTTGAATCGTCGTCTAAAGAGAGGTTAACGCTAACTTATTTTAATTTTCATTGAAACTGATCAAATCCCTCTCCTAATTGATATAATTTCAAATCTAAGTCCTGTAAATAAAGTAAAAAAGAGTTAGTGTACAAATTAATAAGAAAATTGGAAGTGAGGAGACTGTAGATAGAAGGTAACCTTCCATCACACTAATATGGTACAAAATATGTTTCATACTTGTAAAGAAATAGTATATCATTGGATATATGCAGTTATACAGAAGTTGTCAACAGTAATAGTGAATAAATAATTGATATGAGTTCAAAATGTATAAGAAATCAGATTCTACAGTTGCATAATCATATTTTACTATTGTTACGGATTTATGATTTAAAGTAAGAATCAAATGTTGGCAACATTGTTGACTCAATATCTATAGGTACCTTTGGATTTTCAAGATAAATTGCTAAATTGGTTATCGAAAGATTAGGTAATCGAATAATATTGAGTGATAAGTACGGATATATACAAACTTCAATAGTTTCTTTCTTTTATTGTAGATTGGTTTATGGTCAAAGGAAATATTATTTGATAGCTCAAATTGACGAGTTACCAAAGTAGCACACTTGAAAATTTGACCGGATTTAGAGCCATGGTATCTCCCATCTATAAATTGTTGCGATGACCATGTGTGGTTCCACATCAAGTACACACAAAATCACATTCAAGATGTCTACTACATTATGGCTCTTGTCTTTGATTGTAATGGTGATTCTCACCACCCAATCAATTGCTGAACAAAACAATTTCAACATGCGGTTCATAAGTGAAAATGATGTCCAAGATTTGAATATGGATGGAGATGAGCAATCAATTTGGATCGACAAAAACCGTCACCACAAACACAAGCACCACCATCATAAGCATGCGAATGCACGAGCCCCCACACCATTTTCAGAGGCACTGGATGGTTCGCCAAATGAAGAAGGTAGTCCAAGTTGGATCGACAAAAGCCACCACCACAAACACAAGCACCACCACCACCATAAGCATGCGGATGCACCAAGCCCAACACCATTTTTAGAGGCACCGGAGGGCTCATCAAATGAAGAGGATAATCTAATTTGGATCAACCATAACCATCACCATAAACATAAGCACCACCACCATCATAAACATGCGGATGCACCAAGCCTAACACCATTTTCAAAGGCACCGGATGGTTCATCAAATGAAGAGGATAATCAAATTTGGATCAACCATCACCATAAACATAAGCACCACCGCTGCATCCATAAACATGCGGATGCAAACCCAACACCATTTTCGAGAGCAGGATGATTCGTCAAATGAAGAGGATAATGCAATTTGGATCAGCAGTAACCACCACCATAAACATAAAAGCGCCCCCGCCATCATAAACATGACATGCCCGAAGCCCGACACCATTTCGAGTACGGATGGTTCATCAAATGAAGAGGATAATCTAATTTGGATCGGCAGCCAACCACCGCCATAAACATAAGCCCCATCGTAAACGTGAGGATGTACCGAGCCAAACACCATTTGAGAGGTACCGGATAGTTCGTCAAATAAAGAGATAATCTAATTTGGATCAACGTAACCACCGCCATAAGCATGCTTACCCAGCATCATAAACATGAGGATGTGCAAACCCAAACACTTACCATTTTGAGAGCGTGGATGGTTCATCAAATGTGAGGAAGCGGCAAACGCCTCTCCGGAAATGGAAAGAGAACTAGCTTCAAGTCGATTCTACATGTTCTAGGTTGAATTCCACAAACATTTCAATTCATAAAATTTTCTTAAAAACTTGAAGTAACAGATGGCAAAAATATAATAACGGAGGCAAGTACTTTCCGACAAATTGTTCTAATAATATGAGTATCCATTTGAATACTTTTTAATCTGAGCTCTTCTGAAATAACAACTTTGGGCGTCGAACTACTTGGAAGCGTCGCGTGTTAAAAAAAAGCCATCTAAGATTAACTTAGGCGGCGGCTTCGAGTGGAAAACGCCGTCGTCTAGGTTAATCTTAGACGACGCTTAAAAGCGACGTCTAAGTTCATATCTTAGACGGCGCCAAGTTAAAATCTAATTTTATTAAATAAAAAAGCGAGAAAAATCGATTATATCTCCCAAATTATGGCTTAACCCTGCGCCCTTTTCATGTAGCCCATGACCACTTCAGCCCCTGAGCCCGCCTTCCCACGCCTTCCCTTCCTCCTCCCGCCCGACGGCCACTCCGCCCCTTATGACCCATGACCCACGCGTCGGCCCGGCCCGCCTCCATGCCTTGGCTTCATGATACCACATGCGGCCTGACCCCGAAAAGCATACATGGCTTTCATCGACAACCCCCGCAAGCCGTATCCCATCTCATTTTCTAGGTAATTTTTCGATTTAATTATGTTTATGTACTTATTTTTTATTTTAATTAGATTATTTTTGTATATGATAATTAAAGCTCACATTTACTGATTTTGTATACCATTTTACTGTTGATTTTAATTTAATTTAACTTACAAAACTGTTTTGTGTTGTTTTTATATATGGTTTGCCTAATTTTTGTATATGGTTTGGTTAATTTTGTTTGTGTTGTTTTTTAATTTGTTTGATATATGAACTAGTTATATTTTTTAAGTTTAGTGGATAAATTCAGTGGCTAAATTATGTTCTCGTCCAATGTTGATTTTATGATAATTTTGTGAAGTTTATTAAAGATTTTGAACTAGTTATATTTACGTGATATGGGCACATTGATTTGATGTTGTGAACTAGTTATATATACGTGATATGGGCACATTGATGCGATGTTGTGAACTAGTTATGTATACGTGATATGGGCACATTGATGCGGTGTTTACATATATGTGATATGTTGAGCTATTTGTATATATGTTATATGTTGAGTTGTATTTATGTTATATTTTGTAGTTGGTAATTATGGATCGAAAGTGGATAGTTGTCGTTGTGACAAAAGAATATATAGAAAAGGTGTGATGATTTTATCGACTTTGCTCTAATGAATGCCGAGAAAACAAAATGCATTTCTTGTCCTTATTGGAAGTGTTTGAATCATAAGAAAGTAGATGAGGATGAACTAGAAGAGAGAGCATTTGATCGTTTCGGGATAGACTCGACTACAACTTTCTTTGGTCAATCATGGTGAGAGTAAACTTGACTCTGGATACATCCGGTGAGTTGATTTTGGACATGGAGTGAGTGTAAGTGTAAGGTGTGTGGAAGAAATCCCAAGGATATTGGAGGAAGATTTGATTGATGGATTCGAATTATTTTAAGGTTGGATCGGGATCGGTGTTTAGCATGCTTGAGGCATAAAGTACCACCCAGCTACCCTATTGAAACGACAAGTGAATGTATGTTTTAGTGGTGTCCTTGGCCAGGTGAGACACCACTGCCATGTCCTAATGTTGAGGGTGAGATTACTACTGTAGGGCATGCGTTGGGTACAATTGTTGCATGGCCAATTAAGTTGGTTACCTTACAAAGAAAGGTAAAAATATAAAATGATTATAAATTTAATGTGTGGTTAGTTGTTTTTTAGACTAAATAGTGAAAGCGTTTTTCAGGTTTCAATATTAAATATCTGTAAGGATAAATCTGGTGTTAGATGCATTTACTCAGTTGCTTAGGAAACATCTTATCCTCGAGAGGGTGACCTCGACCACCATGCGTGCTTTACTAGCTAACAGCCCAAGGCTTATGTTCAAAGAGATGATTCGTTTGCTGTTTCAATGTCTGAGTCGTTTTGGGGTGTCGCTTTCGTCGATCATGTTTCTTTCGATAATGTCAAAGAGATCATAACACGCAGTTGGTTAGGTGCTTCTACTATATGTCTTTACATAAGGTAATAATAATAATATATTCTATCTAAGTGTTTCACATATCCATTTAAAATATATAGTTACTAATATATTTTTCTATCGAGAAAGACTACTTGTGGTTCCCGCGTCTAAGTACACACAAAATCATTCAAGATGTCTACTACGTTATACTCTTGTCTTTGATTGTAATGGTGGTCTCGCCACCCAATCAATTCTTGAACAAACAAGTTCAACATGCGGTTCATAAGTGAAATGATATGCAGATTTGAATATGGATGGAGATGAGCAATCAATTTGGATCATTAAAAACCGCCGCCTTGAAACACAAACCGCCGCCCATGGCATGAATCACTCGCGCCATTTCGAGGCGTTGGATGGTTCGCCAAATGAAGAAGGTAGTCCAAGTTGGATCGACAAAAACCACCGCCGCAAACACAACACCACCACCGTAAGCATGCGAATGCCTTGGCCCACATTTTTAGAAAAACGACATGGTGCGTCGAATGAAGAAAGGTAGTCAAGTTGGATAGACCAAAGCCACCACCCATGGCATAAAAGCACCGCCGCTTAGTAAGCATCTTGCGGATGCACAGGCCAACACCATTTTCGAGCAGGAGGGATGCATTCAAATGTGAGGATAATCTAATTTGGATCGGCCATGCCGCCACCATAACATAAGCACCGCCTTGTCATAAACATGGATACTGAGCCTAACACCATTTTCAGAGGCACCGGATGGTTCATCAAATGAAGAGGATAATCAAATTTGGATCAACCATAACCACCACCATAAAACATACTTTCCCCATGTCATAACATGTGAATTACTGACCCAACCTGCCATTTCGAGAGAGCACCGGATGATTCGTCAAATGAAGGACCAAATCTAATTTGGATCGACCGTAACCACCACATAAGCATAAGCGCCCCGCCATCATAAACATGAGGATGTACCCAGGCTTGACACCATTTTTGAAGGCACCGGATGGTTCATCAAATGAAGAGGATAATCTAATTTGGATCAACCGTAACCGCGTAAACATAAGCACCCCGCGTCATAAACGTGAGGATGCAGAGCCCAGCATATTTTGAGAAGCGGCGGATCGTTCGTAAATGACGAGGTAGCCCGACACCTCTCAGGAAATGAAGAACTAGCAAGGTCGTTTCACCACATGTTAGGTTGAATTCAAAAACATTTCAATTCATAAAATTTTCTTAAATTTGATGTAACATATAGCAAAATATAATAGGAGGCAGAATCTCACACAAAATTGTTCTAATAATATGAGTATCCATTTGAATACTTTTTAATAGAAACACTACAACAAAATAACACTTGGGCGTCCCAACACTTAGGCGATCGCATGTTAAAAAATGTATTTAAGACGGAGCTAATCCAATTTTATTAAACAAATTAAAAACCGAAAAATCGAATTATATGACACAATGACCCAGCTACTGACCAACATACCTCAGCGCGACCCATGACCCTTCGCTTCTCACTCATCCGGCCGGCCCTTCTCTTCGCCAGCCACAATAACCAGCTTCTCACTCCCTTGACCCATTACTCCCTTGGCCTGACCCCTTGACCAGCACTTGTATTGTCTCCATATATACCCCCATATTGATCTCCCTTGCGGCTTGACCCAAGCATCTGAGGCTTTTCGTCGACAACCTGCGAAGTCGTATCATCTAAATTTCTAGGTAATTTTCGATTTAATTTTGTTTATGTACTTATTTTTTTATTTTTAATTAGGCTTATTTTTTATATGATAATTAAAATTTCATATCTGCTAGTTTTGTATACCATTTTCTTGATATATGTTGATTTTAATTTAATTTAACTTACAAAACTATTTTGTGTTGTTTTTATATATGGTTTGGTTAATTTTTGTATATGGTTTGGTTAATTTTTTTGTATATGGTTTGGTTAATTTTTTTTGTGTTGTTTTTTAATTTGTATGATATATGAACTAGTTATATTTTTTTAAAGTTTAGTGGATAAATTCAATGGCTAAATTGTTCTCGTCAGATCGATTTTTAAAAAAAAAGTGCTGAAGTTTATTAAAGATTTTGAAGTAGTTATATTTGCATTGATATGGGCACGTTGATTTGATATTGTGAACTAGTTATATATACCTGATATGGGCACATTGATGCGATGTTGTGAACTATTTATGTATACGTGATATGGGCACATTGATGCGGTGTTTACATATATGTGATATGTGATGTGTTGAACTATTTGTATATATGTTATATGTTGAGTTGTATTTATGTTATATTTTGTAGTTGGTAATTATGGATCGAAAGTGGATGGTTGCTAATCGTTTGTCACAAGAATATGAAAAATGTGTGAGGAGTTTTTATTAACTTTGCTCTAATGAATGTCGAAAACAAAAAATGCATTTCGTGTCCTTGTTGGAAGTGTTTGAATCATAAGAAAGTAGATGAGGATGAACTAGAAGAGCATTTGATACGTTTCGGGATAGACTTCGGCTTCTGTGGCTTCTTGGCGGAAATCATGGTGAGAGTAAACTTGACTCTAGATCTACCCGGCTTGAGTTTGATTTTGGACATAGAGAAAGTGTGAATGTAGGTGTAAGGAATGGTGTGGAAAATCCCAATGCGTTGGGTAGGCCAATTAAGTTGGTTGGCTTACAACGAAGGTAAATATATAAAATGATTATAACTTTTAATTATTATTGGTTAGTTATTTTTTAGACTAAATAGTGAAAAGCATTTTTAGGTTTCAATATTAAATGTCGCAAGGATAAAATGCAGTGTTGGATACGTTACTCCCGATTAATAACCCCAGAGAAGGCATCTTATCCTCGAGAGAGGGTGACCTCGACCACCGTCGTGCTTTGCTAACTTGTGAGGCTTATGTTCAAAGAGATGATTAGTTTGTTGTTTCAATGTGCGAGTCGTTTGGGGTTGCTTTCGTAGATCATGTTTCTTTCGATAATGTGAAAGATCACTGCAGCGGTTGGTTGGAATGCTTCTGCCATATGTCTTTACATAAGGTAATAATAATAATATAATAATAATATATTCTATCCCAAGTGTTTCACATATCCATTTAAAATATGTAGTTATTAATATATTTCTCTATCAGAATACTTGTGTGATGTGTATTTGGTCAATGAGGGTGAACAACAAAGCAACACAAATATGGTGTCGAGTAGGTTCTTCTTTGTCTCTCCACATATGCAGCTTGAGCGTACTCATTTGGTGGATATATTACAAAAGCATGAAGGACAAGATCATCTCGTCATGATACCATATAATATCGGGTTAGTACATAATATTTTCGTATAAATGAGCTATTAAATAGTTCAATGTTAGTATAAGTGTTTCCGATACTAATTAAGATTATTGAAGTAATGTAGAAATCATTGGGTGTTGGTTGCCATGACACAAGAATGATATATATATTATATGGATGCATTGCAGTACATGCACATGGAATCGAGGCGATTTGGTGCATAAAATCATGAGTATTCATTTGATTATTAACAATAATATATATATTACGTTATTTTATTACTTTTCCTTATGAATTTGTTTATTTTTAGTGTTATGATTATATCGAGCTACGAGAAACAAAAGTAGTTCAAGTCGAGAAAGAAGTTGAGCCGCTAACCGTTGGGTTAGCGTAGAGAAGTATATTTGATTTTTTTTCTAGCAACGATCATTTGAATAGTATTACATGTAAATTATAACTTTGTTTGAATGATTCTATCGGTCTTGGCGACATCCTCTTAAGAACTGTGTGTGGATTTTTATGTACTTGTTTGTTTATGGAGGACATTTTAGAATCTGGAACTAACACTTTATTTTTAAATATGTGGATGTTGATCTTGAGTAAAGTGAAGTTATGGAAGTATATAATTTGTTCTTTAATTTTTGAGTATCCTTAAAAGCATCGGTGTGATAGTTTTCACGGATGACGAGAATTACTACGTGTTCAGCTTGTCGATGGTGTGGTATCTATCTGACATATACTTCAAGACCATTATAAAGGGTGAAGAGGCTTCGTTGATGTGTTAACGGTATAAATTGCTTAGTATTTGTGGTCTGAAATTATTAGTTTTGTTAGATATTGAGACATGTTCATTTAGCTATATTTTGACTTCATATATGTTGGGATAAATGTACGTTTATGACTTGATGTATGTTGGGATAAAATATAATGTTTATCTAGCTACATTTGATTTTATGTATGTTGAGATATGTTTTGATCCATATTTAATTTGAATGAATATATATTTTGTGACATTAGTAGTAATTTTTAGGTATATAAATTAATATGGGATGAAATAGCTAAAAAGAATGCGAAAAAAACAGTATTAAATGACTTGGACGGCTCTCAAAAAGCGACGTATAAGTAATACGACGACGCTCCGCACGAGCGCCATCGCGTTTTAACTTAGACATCGCATAAAATTACGACGTTTTTTGGTGACGTCCAAGTTTTTTTTTTGTAATAGCGAAATTTCCTACCATTTATCTTATGCTAAGTTTATTCTTACTAGTTTAATTTGTTTCCCATTGAAAATACAGATCATAATTATATAGATATCAAGGGGGATTAATTAAGTTGATATTAAAAAAGAGGCGCCTCCCATTAGGACTATATATTTCTCATACTGGCAAAGATTAAGCTTTTCAATGATAATTTTGTACCCATGATAGTTTCTTGTCATTTTTTCTTGCATTTCATGTATCACTTCGTTGTCAAGTAGCTATGTTTTCAACATTGAATTTGCTTCTTGAATTGTTTCTAGTTTCGAGAAGTGGTATATTGGTGAGGCAATGGTAGATTCTATAAGTCTTATCCCTCTAATAACATAGATGGTGTTTCAATGGATGACCCAAGTTGAATGAAGAAGTGTGGATAATCTACTTTACAATGGATAATAGGTGTAGTTTAATGAGTTATTTGAAATAAGATATAAAAGTTAAGATATAAAAAATTAAATTGAGTTATTTCATTATATTAAGATATAAAAATTAAGCTAACAATTTTTTTCGAAATGTAGTTAAAATCACATAAGCTAAACCCTAAAAAGAATATACAAGACTATTTGAAATAAAATTGGATTTGATGATCTTTAGCAAAAAACGTAAACTGTTAAATAAATTAAAGTAATAATAAACTGTTAAATAGAATTCAGTATTAAAGTTGATATAATAATAAATGTCTAACCAAACTTGTTTAGATAAATTAAAAATCGTATGAATAATTCAACAAAAATAAAAGTTAAAAAAAAGTGATTATTTACTAAATATGATATAAATTTATTAAATATCGGCATTGAATGTTATATTGCGTACCTATTGTTCTCTTTAATTGATGAAAGATGCACCATATATGTATGCTAATGATGCTCGTTCCATCTTTTTAATTGTCATTCTA
Organism: Lithospermum erythrorhizon; assembly: GCA_019722365.1. Classification (NCBI taxonomy): domain Eukaryota; kingdom Viridiplantae; phylum Streptophyta; class Magnoliopsida; order Boraginales; family Boraginaceae; genus Lithospermum; species Lithospermum erythrorhizon. Next base: position 2,846,324 of record JADFUC010000243.1, on the reverse strand, counting down.
TATATTTGCACGTTGATTAAAAAGAGTTAATTTTACTTGTATTTAATGTGGTTTCATTTTTTGGTTATATTTGATGTTGGTTTTAGAAAAATTTGTTTTTAATGAAAGATGAGGTTGAGGTTTAAATTTGGAGAAGAAGATGGTGATAAAAGATGAAGGTGGAGATTTTTAAAAATAAAAATAAAAAACTAAAATATATTATGAGTGAACAAAACTATCCTTTTCAGTTTCAACCTATCTGGACAAAGCCATTTTTAGGAGAAAATGGTTAGAAAGATTACTAGTTAGAATGTCTGATAAATCGAATATTCGAAACTTGGGAGGCAGCAAGCTTTAGTGGATCAATTTGATCAACAGGGGTTAGATGGAAATGTTTGTATTGTATTTTCTTTTAATAGAGATTTGGATTTGTAATCTATCACATCTATAATTTGATTAGTTATTTTTGGAAAGTATTTGATTCATTTGATGTGTGTATCATCACTTTAATTGATTATCATAGTCGTTTATGGTTTATGAATGAATATCGTCATCCCGATTTAAATCAGTAATTCTTGCTTTCTTGTTTAACGATTATCGTTCCCCAACGTAAAAATTATAATTTTCACATTTTAATGTCTTTTGAATATTTTTTCTATCTAAATTATCAATCTGGCAAATAATATAGATTGATTAATTAACGATTCACGATTTCAGTATGCTTTTTGGTATTTTTTATTTTACTTAATTTGTTGTAAATGTTGAAAATAATGACCAAAAACTAAAAATGTATCTTAAATTTTAAAGATTTTATATCCTTTAGTAAATGTTTCTATAGTGTTTTCGATTTCTTATTTTTATCATTCTGACACTATATCCGAAAACAAAACTTTAAACCATAATCATAGCCTTCTATTCCAAAAATACTTCCAAAAGGAATACAAAACATCATATTGACTGCATTCAAGTGGATAAAAACAAAAATAACACCCTGCTGATTGATTTATATCAAAATCAAAACAGACACCTCTCTTAAGTCATCCTCTGAGCTGCCTCCTTTGCAAGAACACGCTCTTTAGCCTTGGTCCTAGCTTGAGATTTGGAACCCATAACACCACCTCCCCACTTCTTCCTGTTCTCCTCAAACTTATCATTAAAGTTGGCCTGAAACGAAGCAAAACTTTAAGACCATAATAAGAAGGAAAAATTGTTATTTCAATGAAAATAGAAGCCTGCTGCATCACCTTAATGGCCTCCAAAACTCTGGAAAAGTCCATCTTATCCTCGTTCTTGACACTAGTCAAACAAAGAACTGAGGCAGTCTTCTTGTGAACAATCTGAAGAGGGGAGAAACATTAGTGTTCAGAATATTATCATTCACAATGATAGGTGAAGGGAAGCGGAACTTACGGATCCCAATCTCGCTTTACCCTTCACAATACAGTAAGGGATTTCCATTTTCCTGCAGAGTGCTGGAAGCCAGACCACCAGCTCAATAGGGTCGACATCATGTGCAATAACCACCAATTGAGCTTTATTCTGCATAGGGTTTTAAACAAAACAGAAGAGATTAGAAAAATCCCAATAGATGGCCAGCAAAAACTTCATTGTTAAAAAAATTTCTAACCTGCTCAATGAGATAGGTTACGTGCTTCAGACCATATTTCACCACAATAGGCTTTTTGGCCTCAATGGTTTTGCCTTCTGTCTCAGCCTGAGCCCTCTTCAAAAGCCTCTCTTTCTTTGCAGCTTTGTCTTCGGGCCTATACTTCAGAAGCATCTTAAAGAGACTTGTGGCTGTACAACAACAAAAATGAAAGTTAAGTTCAAATAAAATGGTTCACCAGCATAATGGTCAACATATTATTTATAAGATCTTTAACTCATGACATCCACAAAAGAAAGAGAAGTACACCAAATAAAGACGTCATCTACCATTTACACCTAATGCATCCAGTTAAATGGGATAGACTAACAACAATCCTCATTGGGTCATTTAAAATCTCAAACAATGAGTTTCTCTTCAACTCAGTTGATGAACGCTTAAATATTTTGGCATTGAACATCTAATGAGTATATAGAACCCCATGCTAGCTGATGAGCCAAAGTAATATAGCATCTAGCTAAGAACAGTTGCCAATGGTTAACAAGGTCAATCTATTACTCAATATTATTCATTAAATGTCTAGGATAACCTATCAGACAAATCTATCTAGATGAATTCATTCACATAAATAAGTGAATCAAAAAGAAATAAATACTACAAATTTCACCATAATTAGAATGTAACAATGCGCTAGTGATTCAAATCTATGGGACGTAATAAATAAAACAGCAGAAATCAGTAAAACTTTCATCAATATATATTAAAAAATGAAAATCAACAAAAGATACACTTACACTAAAATCATAAGATTTCACTAAAGATTTTAACTAAACAAAGTTGAAGAGAATGGAATACACATACACTATAAATACACATAGAAAAGATACAGGAAATGATTGCATCGAATACAGTTGATCAAGACTAACAAGGTTCATATTATTATTTTTATGAGGTTTTATTCAACAAAGTGTAGACCCACTTTTGAATTCATTTGTTTACATTTAAATTTCTATCAAAGCTAAGTATATTTTATTGCTAAGTCAAACCTACTAGTTAAGTTCAAATGAAGGCATTATTAATCAGGATAACAGATCAAGCAGTATGATTTATATCAAGATGAATTCATTCACATAAACTACCTTATTAATAAAAATAAAAAATACAACTATCAACATAGGATCCGATAAATAAAACAAGGATCAGTCCTTTTTTCATCGAACATATTCAAAAAGACTGCATTTTCCAATAAATAAATACAACATTTTCCAATAAATAAAACAAGGACTAGTGCACTATTCATCTAACAAAGACTACATTTTTCACAAAAACAAAAATACTCGAAACAAATTCCAGCTCAACAAAACAACATTGTATTCATTATAAAGCACAATATAAACAGCAATATCAAAAGATAAATATCCAAATCATTAGACTAAGTACCCAAATTCTTATCAAGAGTCTTCGAGAACTGGTTCAAAGCTGGAGGGACCTTAAGCCTCTGCTTCAAGATCATCCTCTTCCTCTGAATCTGGACATTCTTGGGCCACTTAACAAACCTAGTAAGGTCTCTCTTAGGTGGCAAAGCTCCTCCAATTCCGAATTGCTTTGGCCTCTTCTCGAACAATGGGTTCACCACCTTCGTCACAGCCTTCTTCTTCGCTGCTGCTGCAGGTACCTTCACACCCTTCTTTGGTGCCTAAATCACAATCACATTAACAAATACGATCACTAAATTAATCAAAAATACTACCTTTATCCCAAAAAGATTGTCCAACATGGTTTTTTTAGTTCAAATTAACAAACTTTACGATCTTAAACTATGATGAAATTAGCATGTTTTCACACACAAAAAAATACAACAAAATAAAAAGTAATCGAGTTAAAATTAAAATTTCAACTTATCAAAATTAAAAATCGTCCAAAATTAACAATTATTGCAAGCTTAACTGACACAGAGAACTTTGATTGGATCTAAAATTAGCATGATAATAGTAAATTATGTTGAAATTACTACATTTTCATTAAAAAAATATATACAACAAATTGAATAATAATTGTGTAAAAAATTAAAATAGTGAACTTATCAAAATTGAAAATTGGATAATTTGAAATAAATTATTTACCATTTATTCTTCACAATTGAGGGATTTTTGAGAAACAAATGAAGAAGAAACGCTAGGAGGAGATATGAAATGGTAGGTTTAGGTTTATATAGTATTAATTGATTGGGCCTACGATGTTAAGTTAATGGGCTAGGGTTATAAGATGAAGGCTTAGGGGCTTGATTTGCGGTCATTGTGCCGTTGGAGTGCGTTAGCGTGGTGAAGCGTTTAAATAAAGCGTAAGCTGAGTGCTATCTTGCTGATACATGTAACTGAGTTAATTTACATATTGCTTGGTTTATTGGCATTTTGATAAAGTGTCTTTCAAATGCATGTTTTGATATGTAAATCGATGGGGTATTCGCTTCTGTGGATGCTCGGTTGGAAACCCGACTTGATTATTTCTCGACTACTTAAAAACCTGGTGAGGACTTGCTAATGGTGGCTTGAAAATAACTTTAAAGGGCAATTTTATCTAGGATATCTAGCTACTACAATTTTCAATTTTATTGATACTCCCCATGAATATAGATGAGTTGGTAAGTAACAAGGTGATTAGGGGTGAATAATCTCAATGTTGGTTAAAAATGTGGCCTCACGTCTCCCCAATTCCCCGTCCTATCCTCTAGAGGCATTTTCATCTCACCATCTCATATCAAGAATTGGACCTTTTTTACTCTCAACTTTTGGCCTTATTTATTAATATAAATTGATCCCACAAGAACCAGATGTGTTGATAATGACTGTTTTGTTCCATTTGCTATTCAAACAGTATCACTTTTAGGTGGAAGTCATCAGAAACTGATGTTTTTGGAATTTCTTTAATTCCTTTCTATCTTTGATCATGAAACTAGCTAGGCTCCATGTCAAGTTTATGAGAATGTCCATAAAAATCCGACCTCTAAGAGCATATGTCATTTTCATATGGTAACTAGCACTCTAGCATGAATGAAACAATTGAATAAATTCCACTATTAAACTGAACTTATAAATTAAACATAGATGTTGAAGAAGAATCCATTATTTTCAGTAATGCTCAAATCTCAATAGAAGAAACAAGAAGAAATTTAAAGAGCCTCAAGCCTGTGAGCGCGGTTAGTATGAAACCTTACCGATAAAGCAAGAAGAAATTTAATTCCATGGTATGCTTCAAGAACACCCTCTCCTCCCTCCCTCATCCCACCGGTACCCCCTCTTTATCTATAGATCATCTCTAAGTTTACTGTCCAGATCCTTGGGAGTCATCATTCGGAGATGATTGTTGTTGTTGGTGCATCCTGGTTTGCCCCATCTGCTGATAAATCTGGCTCAAAGTTTGAGGGTTCAAGACCCCAATATGACCATCTTGTGATAACCCAAGTTCCAATCCAGGGAGTTGCTGAGCACTAGAACCCAAGATTGAGGTAAAACTCAAATGACCTATGTTTGCTCCTGGCAAATCAAAGCCAGGAAATCCTAGTTTCTCCAAATAACTTGACCCCTCATTGTCCAAGTTACCCCTAGATGGACCAGCTTCTGCTGAAGCTTCTACTGATGATGATGGCTGAGATCCAAAACTACTGACAGGATTTGCAGAAATGGGGGGCCATAATCCAGCAGGGGTCATATGTTGTCTCCCTAAATTCATCGCCCAACTAGTCCTGGATAAGAATGTCAGAGTAATGTGAATTATATCGAATTGAACTGATGAAAATATATGAGCAGTATGACTTATATTTGAAGATACAATACGATAGTCTTATGATAATATACTCCGTAAAATACTAATGTGGAAATAACTACTAATAGTTTCTTATGATTATATCTCGAGATATATTTCAATATTTTTTGTATACATCTCGATACCTGGTATCTCTACTATGAGCCCCCAAGTCATCAACCTTTTGGTGCAAACCTGCAGGAATTGAAAGCCCTTGTTGAGAAAGTGCTCCTGCTGCTGCTAAAGCAGATGCTGGAGTGGTCCCTGTCCCTGTAGCAGCAATTATAGATGGTTCTGCTTGCTGTAGCAGCCACTGAATAGTCTCGCCATCAGATTTATGTCCCAATTCTCTAGTCAACTGAAATATTCTTGCTGCACAAAGAGCAGGCATCCTAATTCTCCTCCCCCTCCCTTCAACTTTAATATGCCTATCTTTGTTTGAACTCTTTTTAGGGGCTAATTGCTGTTGTTTTCTGCTCCCTTCAACCTGCAAATCTCTAGCTTCTGCAGGTTGGTTTTCAACCATGGTATGGTTAGTGGTACTTGTGGTGGTGGTGATAGCGGTTTCCGCGGCAGCATAGGTGGTGGTGCTGGTGGTGTTTGTGCTAGTTAATTGTGTGTTTAAGAAACTTGGCACTTCTTGTTGCTGATTTGAGCTCTTGGGATCCATGAACAAGAACTAGTTTGACAAGATTTATTTTGTATCAATAAAAAAATGTTGAATACTATATGGTAGTTTAACTTTAATATATTAACAAGACAAATAAGGGGTGTATAAGTAACGTGTGTCCACTTCGATTGAAGAGGATGACCTCAAGAAAAACAATAATAAACTTAGAAATCAAGAACTGTTCTTGTTCTCATCTCACCCAAAAAAAAAGATGACAAAAGTAAATGTTCAAGACAAAAATGGAAAGAAATCATTAAAGCCAAATAACAATGCAGAAATGTAGTAAGTTGGCAATAAAATTTAATCTAAAGATTATTTGATTGAGGGTACTACTGTTGTCTTAACTCATGGTGATATTTGATTGTGCTTTGACTGAGTACTTTTTATCTCTGACATATCTAGTATCTAGTCAGTTTTCACTTTGTACTAGAACAATATGACAAACTCTTGTGACAGACATAAATGGTATTCCAAATTTTATGGCTGATTGATTTGAATTAGTGTACTATTACAACCATCTAGATAAATGATGCCATCAGTTCTTATAAAAGGAACTCGAATTTGTATGTGTGGAGGTTTGTTAGGATGACACGTGAAAAGGGATCAATGGGTAGAGGGTGGGGTTTGCACTCACAATTTTTTTGGAAGTGAAATGACAAAATTTGGTATAGAAAATTTAAAACGTTAAAAAGAATTAAAGAATGGAATGAATATCAAATACTCGTTTTTTTTTAAAAACTTTAATTGTTATTCTAATAACTTTGCACATGAATTAAGGAAAAAAAATTAAAAAGTGCATTGAAAATGATATCAATTGGCTTGATATCGTTAATTGGTTGTTTATTTGAAAAAGTAATCGAAATACGTTGAAAGTATACAAATGTTTATTTATTATCTTTAGAAACGACAGTATAAAGCAATAACTTTTTATGGTTAAAGCAGCTATTATAAAAAATGGAAGGAGTATATGTTAAATTGTTCCTACTACTTCTAAAACCATTCAACAATAAAGTGGGATAGCAAATTTAAATTAATAAAAATTTAGAGTATTAAGTAATGGCGGTAAAATCTCGCTTAGTCACATCTTCACCACAGGTGTGGGTTTAACTTTAATAGGAGCGACCTGTATTAAAGTGGTTAAAAATAAAGCTGTCACGTAATAATTCAGGCCACGTCCATGATTAATTAAATGTATAGGGCAGAGGCATAGAGGCAGATTAGTGTAACGTTAACACTTTTAACGATAAGACTTATGAATGTAGCTTTATGGTATAGATATGTAATTAAAGAAGCTTATTGATGGAAGTTCCATACATTCTATTAAGCAGGATATGTGAATAAATGAAAAAGCAGAAAAGTGAGATAGAGAAGAATCTGAATAATAAATGAAAAAGCAGAAAAGTGAGATAGAAGACATATCTACAAGTCTGTTGAACCACATTGGCATTGATACATAAAACAAACTAAATCATGATGTGATGATCATAGATTAGCTGCTGCCTGAAGGCCTAAAGTTCATGCACATTGGTGGATCAATCCTAAAGATGGAAAGGATTGCTGATGGAATTGTCCAAATTCCATCACCACATATCAAGCCTGATGCAACCGCGCCTGAATAATCCTCCGCTCCTTTCTTGTTGATCTTCTCCCATACGAACAAGATCACGGTTCCAACAAACATGTCGATTGCAAAATAAGCTCCGATGTAAAATGGCACTGCCATCGCCATGGGAATAGGGATGAACTGTGCGACCTTTGGAGGAGCGACGTCCCTCAGGAAATTTATTGCCAAAGCTGCGAAAAAGAACACCAAACAAAAAGCTAGGCAATGGTTTGGGAGTTCTGAAAACCCCTCAACTCCCAAAATAGCCATTTCCCTATATATAACAGCATATGGTGCCTTGTAGGTTCCATCTGGGGAGCCAATATCAAATGCCTTCCAATACATCCAAAATGTAAGAGGTGCAATGATGCAACCCATGGCTGTCCCAATTAACTGACTAATGAACATGGATCTTGGTGATGACAAAGTAAGATAACCCGTCTTGAAATCCTGCATTAGATCAGCAGCAGTGGCGACAATTGACATCATGACCCCACAAGCAGCTAACCCTGCTATAACTCCACCGTTGCTTCCAACCAATGAAGCAATAATGAACAGACCAATCTTCCCATAAGTTGAAGCCAAGCTCCAGTCGGTCAGACCACAACCATATGAATTACAAAAGGCAAGTGCAGGGGCAATTATGTATGAGCAAAGGACCAAATACCACTTCAGAGGTGGAAAGATCATCGGCATCGTAGCAATAGATATCGCTGCCAGGCATACATATCCAGAAGCAGCTATCCAGTTTGGGATCTTATCTTGCAGAAAAACTTGGTCTCGCTTTTTTTGCTCCAGCTGTAATTTTGAACTCTCCTCATCTGTTGCAACCATCACCAAGGAATAATTATTTTATAAACATGGAGCTATGCATAATACATTAGTATCTCAAAGGATATCAAAGTAGTTTGAATATTTAATATATAAATGGACTTAAAATAAATCCATTTAAACTAATTTATCAATTAAGGCAGAAGTTGATAGACCTTGATGATAGTAACATATTGAGAGTCATTTCAAATAAACTGGTCACAGCAGGATGGGTCTCAATTGGAATGCAACACAGCCACATAACACATTATTTCACAACAGGAGAAGGAAGATATATTTCTGTTTCATATTAATTTATTTTGCAGATGAAAGGTTTATCCTTTTTCCAATACTTATGAAATGCACTGGAGGTAGCCGCGAAGTGAAAATAGCTTAAATACAGCATGGTTTTGGTGAAAAACATAAGAAAATCTGAAACATGAGAACTTCAATGTTACCTTTATGCTCAGTGATCACAGGCAAATTTCCTGGCGTCAAGCTGCTTTGCCACATTGCCTTGACAGTTACTGATATTATTTTGATCAAATTATAAAGTCCATCACCAAGAATAAGGGAAATAGCTATGAAGACCTGTGAGCAAGGTCGAGAAACATAGGCATGAGCATCAATGGAACTCCTCGGACTACCAAAAATAAATAAATCATAAAATAAATGAAGAAGAAGAGGCGAGAGAGGAGATTGCAAATGGAATAATCAATAAAGTATTAAGGCAAAGGGGCACTTATGAGCTAAATTAACACAATAATCGTCATGTGAAATATGATCAAGATTTTCAATCTGGGTGGACAAGCTTGTGGCTTGTTGGATACAGGCCGTACAGTAAAATGAATAAAAAGCAGGAAAACAAGAAACGAGAAAACATATTATTACATGGAGCGACAGACTTTCACCATTTGTACATTAAGTCTAGAAATATGTGCCTTAGTTGGCCTACATATACATTGCGAAATATTGCATCACATACCATAATGCATGTACACACCAGAAAATTCAAACTAAATCTGAAAGAACACATGCAACTCTTAAAGAAATGAGCAGGTGGACAACTCAACTCATACAGGAAAAATAGGGTTGGTCCACCATAAGAAGTAGAAACCAGATGAAACTAATAACATCTTACACAAGACAATTTTTTCTCCATATCTAATTGTTAAATTTCAGAACTGGAAGACCATTAGATGGTCTCTCCATTATTAAAATCATTTTTACATAGCTAACAAGAAAAGACTGAGAGGAGGCGACAAATACTATCATACATTTCAAAAGCTACTCAACTAACCTAAGCCTGTGTTTCAGAGTTTGAACTGCAGTAGATAAAAAGTTCACTATTTCAGATAAAAGTATCTCAACAACCAATTGTTGGCTGAACATATATTCTCAAGAAAAAGCTCATATTTTATTTCACTATGGGAAAGAAGAAGTCAACAGCCTCGTTCAAATTATTTAGCACGATGATGTTATATCTCCAGGTTTCTTTCCTAAAATAGGTGTTTGTTATTATATCTATCATTCATTCATTGCACTCACCATGTATCCATATAGACCTTTAAAATCATTGCTGCCAAGGTCAGCTGGGTACCAGTTGCCAGCTTGTGCAGAAATGAAAGGCCAAAGGAAACCCCACGATAGGATTGCTCCAAAAAGCACTGAGCAATTAACTATGTGAGGGCAAATAAGACCGCATCCAACATATGTCGGACTGAAGTCAAAATAGAACCTGCAAAATAAAGCAATGTGTAAGAGTAGTAAAACCATATCTACAAAGGAACTATACAATTTAAAGAAAATAAACATTTCCTCATGGGTCCAACTTATAGATAACAAAATTCACCTTAGATATTTATAATCACATTATTGTTCATTCAAATTTCACTTCTAATATAATTCCTCACTGAGTTTCACCTCTATTCCTCTGAGCAACATAACAGCTCGTGCTACAAAATCAGGAAATAGTGTCATATAAATGTCAATTTTATTCCTTCATTTTAATCTCTTTTTTATATAAACTACTTCTCACTCAATATAAGTGCAAATCACACTTTTAAGGAAACCTGGAGAAGGTGTATCTTTTAAAGCTATCGCATCGTCATTGAAGACGGCAAGAGGCTAATCATACAAGTTTCACTTTAGGGAAAAAAATGAACTTCAAAATGTGTATAAAATTAATCTGAAGTCCTAGACATGCATATAATTTTTACCATCGGAGTGCTAAATACGTGTAAATCATCATTTATAGTAAAATAAATAAGAGGTTTCTTTGACCCAAGGAGCAGGAAAATTGAAGCATAATCAAATTGAACCCTTACGTGTTCTTGTATAGAGCCAGGCCAAAGGTAGGAAAATTATCAAATCCGCATGAATCCCCAACTCCACTGAAGAACCATTTGAATAAGCTCCAGAAGAAACTGATGCTCAAATATTTGCCCAGGCAATTTACTTGTTTCCTGTGTATACAAAATTTAGAAAGAAATTATATTTGATTGATAAGAATGAAAAAGATAAACTCTTGTCTAAAGGATTTAAATCTAACACCCCCCCAAGCCCTGAATCCTAAATTTCCAATTAACTTGCACACAAAAATCTGGTGACTATGCTTATACACAACGGGTTTTCATGCTTCATGCATATTAGGTGCGGGAGAGCTCCAGACAGAGTGCTAACCCAGCAAGTTCAGCTCCAGTAGTTGTGTGGAAGCTATTAATCAACATTGCTGTTGCAGTTCCGCTAGGATAAGTCAACTTATAGTCTACGACCATAACCTGAAATCATAAACAAGATGGACAAGAATAAAACAAATAAGTTATGATCTGCTTCACTAAGTTGTTCCAGGAAGATAAACTCAGTGATTCATAGTCCCTTCTTTCACTTATCTAGCTTCAGAATTTATATGTTTTTGTACCACCGCACTCGTATCAAATTTCAATAGATATTTGATAATCAAGGCTCTCAAATACAATTTTCAGGGTTTCGACATATCCAAAGACATACTAAAATGCATGCGGAAGGGATTATGTAAGCAGCACATGTGTAATCTACTGTTGAACAACAGAGGATCATGACATAGCTAAACGCAAAAAAGAAGAAATACCTTGCGAAGTGGTACAAGGCTAAATAGACCTAGGAAACTAACGACAAATATAAATCCAATCATCCACCCTAATCCAGGATTTATCACATCTTCAGCCCGGTTCCCAGGATAGTCTTCGCCAATCAGTTTGTAAGTATTCTCATCCATGGAAAGTAGATACGAGCCAAATCCACCTGCTCATAACTTTAGCCCGTTAATCGCGAGACAAGCCACTCAATCATTTCCTAGATGATACATGCTTATAAAGAAGTCACAAATAATTGATTGACATCTTGAGCAAACCAACCATTTCAAACAGGAAAGAGTAAGTTCACCTTGTAGTAATTTGAAAAAAGTTTATCACATGGCAAGATGGGCTAACATGTCGTTTAAAAATTAAATATAAAAACTGTCAAATCAATAACAAAATATAGCTAACTAGTAACTAAGAATAACAAGCTAATAGCCAGATTTTTTCTTGGTTCTGAGCTAGGTATATCGGTAAGTCAGCGGTTACAATACACCCTAATATCTTTTACTTGAATGGGCACTTCTTTTTCTTTGGCTAGCTGACTTCTTCGAATCAAACATGTAAAACTTGGACCTTGAAGCTCGTATATTGTGATGAAATTTTCAGTAAATTAGAATTGGCATATTTAGATACATATGAAAATACTACAATGTAGTATACTTCTGATGCTAAAATGTCGAATGGACTAATGGGTAATGACGAACTTTGGGCAAAGACTGATTTTGTTGCCTAAAAACGTCAACAGGCTCGTTTTAATCGAATAGGGAGTAGCATTATCAAACCTGAGAGAATGTAATCGTTAAATTCAACGACTTCCATATTCATTAGTGCAAGATCAGTGCATAAACTGAACTAATCCAGCTCATTTCAGTTGAGAAAACGACATTAAACTAATTTAATCAAAGGATAATTCTAATATCAGTTACACAGTAAATTTTCATTGCCAAGATTAACAAACTTTACAACCTTAATCAACACACGTAACCTTAATCTGAATCAAAATTATCATTTCAACAGTAAACTACATTAAAAATACCATTTTCACCAAATATTACACACCATACATAAAAATACTCAAGAGTTCAAATTCTAAATGTCAACCATCAATAGTAAAGTACATTAAAAACACCACTTTTCACCAAACATTACACACAACATATGTAAAAATACTCAAGCTCAAAATAGAAAAAGTCAACCATCAAAATCCTAAATTGACCATTATTTCTAAAATAGAATGATATATAACTATGTTTAAATGAAAATTAAACATACCACTAAAAGCAAGGCCATAACCAGCTGCCACATTGAGAGATGGAATAATCCCAACTGTCAAATTCAACTTGTGTGTTATTATGCAAAAAAGGGTACCCAAAATTGCACTAACTACTAAACCCCTTATTGTGATTTGTTCTTTCCAGGTGGGTATGGTTTCTGAATCAAATTCTTGGTTATTGGTTGTTGGAGATTGGGAAATTAAGGGCTCTGTTGTCTCTACTGTGGAGGGGGTCTCTGTCCCCATTGTTGAGTTTGGTGGTGGTGGTGGGGTGGGGGTAGGAAGGGTGGAGTGTTGGTATGTGGAGTTTGCTTCTCAAATGGTGTTGGATGCATATATTTTAGACACCATGGTCTATGAGAGAATCAGAGAAGGGTCCTTGTTGGTAGTGTTGTACAACAAGTAAGTCGATCATTTCGATAGTTGGTCGAGAGGCCAGTATAGAAATCTGAAATTGATAATTCTGAATATATATATATAAAATGGTAGAAAAAAATACGATCATATCGTATGTAAAATAATGAAAAATGTAACATAAATTATTAATTTGCTTATTTTATCACAATCGGAGACGGTAAAAAATATTATCTAGAAAGTTTAGTAGATAATCGAATGTGTTGTCGAGTTCTAACTACAGTTGATAGTTTGAAGAAAAAAACCCAAAACCGTTTAAAAAAGGGAAAAAATCTTGCCTTACGTCCACGATCGCGGGCGAGGCGATGTTACATTGATAGTTGGGCTGCGTAGTTGATAATTGATATATATGAAAAATTAGCGAAAAAAGAACGGTCGTATGGCCGAGTGCGTAGAAATAATGAAAAAGAGCGAAAATAAATGCAATTATTAATTTAGCACGCATCGGTCGGGCGGTCAAAAATATTATCTTTGAGGGTTTATTAAATAATCGAGTATTAATTTATCGAGTTTCTACTGTAGTTGATAATTGAAAGAAAAAAACCCAAAAACCGTTTATAAAAAAGGGAAAAAAAATTTCCATGCGCCAAAAATCCCACGACCATTTGCGTTCACACCACGCGTAGTCCACTTTATAACTACTACTTAGAAATATGAACAAAAATCTACGAACGAGTCGAAGTTTAATGCTTATTGGATGGATGTATTTTGTTGAGTCGAATAATTATAAGTTTGTTTAACTAGTTGTAATGATTATTGGTGAATATTTTATTAGATAAATTATAATCACATCCGATTGTTTGATTATGGAGCTGATATATTTACTTCCTGAGTCAGTTTCGATAAGCGAAGCGATGAATCGAAGTCGGGTTTCGAGGTTGAGTAGTAACGGTATCGGGTTACCCGTCCATTTACATCTCTACTTGTTAGTTATGGGAATGCAGGAATCACTGTTCATTTGTTTAGTTCTAATAGCATTAGATTAATTTGTAAATAAATTCACTATCATTTACCTTTATTTTTGTTATGTTCCCGTTCGATAAATTAAAAATAATTCGAATAATATTTTAAAATATTCACATCAATTAATCTTGAATATACACCTTTAATTGATTTTTTAAGTTTTTGTTCCACCTAGGTAAGTAGGTTAATTCAATTCAAAAGATCGACAATGAGAAAGCAATGAATTATGATCATGGGAATTTATTTTTGTGAACAAAAAGGTAGGTGTGTTAAGAGTCCAAGGCTCTAAGCATTAACGTATACGGATGGAAAATAGATTTAGTTACGTGTAAAACAAAATCAATGTTTGGCAGTATTGAAATTCATGATTTTGATTAAGGTATAAGAGCTTGCTTGTTAAATTCATGATTTTATTGCCAGGGCATCTTTTCCAGCAGTAAAAAAAAAAAAAAAAGGCGAGTCTTGAGAAGCAGCACTGGCATAACTAAATGCGGTATAGAGTTCGAATCAGCATGAGTGGCGAGAATACCGTATTGAAGTGTGGTTTAAAGGAAGAGTACCAGTCCACGTAGTGAAGCGCGTTCATGATTTCTGCTGCGTGTAACTCGAGGAATAAATAGCATAGGACCCTTATTTGAAGGGTTCAAACTTTGAAATTCATGATTTTCAATAATAATGGTTTCATAGTATTGCCAAAACATAAGAGCAACGGTATGGCATGAATCGTACAACCCGTGTTTCTCGATTCTCAATTCTATTCGTTTAAAACGTCGCATACAACACATAATTTAAACTATTCATTCCTTTATAAGACCGTCTCAGATGGTAGTTTTAGCCCAAAAGCAGCTAATTCACGCGTCATATTATTACTATGCCATAATCAAATATCTTTAAAAAATCATTACGTCCCTCTGATAGCTAGTTTTCAAATAATATTTCAACTTTTTAAGCTTTCATCAGCGTCAGCTATGAATGCCCATGTAGCTATTCGTTCTATCTTGCATTTCTGAGGATGATCTGATAGCTGTCGATTAACGATACATAATAATTAAAAAAATATTACTAATAATTTATTAATAATTAAATTAAAATAATTTATTTATATATTTATGTAACAATAAATAACATATAGTTTTACTAAAGAAGGTATGACATCATGGAGGTATTAAAGCGTACAAATACACTAAACGTTGATAAAAGTAAGGAAGAAGAATTTGAAATCTAATTTTGGGTTGTGCCAAATTTTTGCCAAATGTCTTCCATGAGTCGCCAGCTGATTGAATATGTTTGTACATCACGGAGTTCGGATCTAGTATGGATGTCGATTTGAACTACGCTGAGCATGTACGTCAGTCCGGATGCGTTTGTGTATGATGTCGAAAATGAACAAAAGCTAGCGAGTTTGAAGGTTCAAAATCTCACGTTCTCCAAATTTCGATAATATGTATACCATTCGTCACTCATTTATCGTATTATTGTAAATGATGCGTCTGTAATTATTTTTATGTTGAAATATCGATATTGAGGTGTGTTATAGATATTGAAGAAAGTTAGAAATATTTGTAAAAAAAATTATTCCAGACCCAAATTATAATTTCAAAAGCAGTTAAAAAAAGCGAAAATGATCGATAGAAAATCAACAACAGCGTAGGTGATTTTGGAAATCTCAAATCTCGTCAAGCGATTTGAGCCAAAATGCCCGTGTCCTTCCACTTTTAAATCGAGAAAAGATCCATCCGCAATCTGTGGCCGGACGTCGAGATTAAGCGATGTCATGCTGCTTATCGGCGTGGAGTTGATCGCAGCGGCAGCCAGTAATTGTTCTGAATCCGAGGTAGATACTCGATGTTCTTGAGGTTACACAGCTATCTTTGGTATTTGTGTATGGGGTGATTCTGGACCCGTCTAAGGCACGTCTCGGATAACGCCTCACGCGTTGGTGATGGTAGCAGTCTTGGCGGGTAATAGTTAGTATCAGCGTAGAAAAGGTCCAAAAACTTTCATGCAAAAGGTATTGAAAGAAGAAAGCTATCTTTTCACCTTAAAATGAGCTTATTTGAGGTGGTCACAGCCACATATTTTAATAAAGTTTTACTTCACGTTTATCTGCAATATATTCGGCAATCAGCATCATATAATATAATCTATCTAAAAATCTTCAATATATCTCTATATGTTTTATTTTATAATTATATTATATAAATATTAAAATATTTATTTTTACTAAAATAATTATAATACAATTTTTTTCTTTTGATTATAAATTTTATATAATAAAATACCAAAAGAAAAAAACTACTCCACAATATATGTTTAGGCTTTTGCATTTGAAGTTGGTAGTTCGTGGGTCCCAACCATATAAAAACTAATTTGTTATGAGACATGTATCATGTTTTTCATTGGTCAAAAAAGTTTAGGAATATTTATGTTTCATTGGTCAAAAAAGTTTAGGGACAGTTTTAACCATATTATGGATGTATAACAGTTTTAATTACTAACATGATAGAGTGCTTATTCTCCGAGATCTTTCTGGTGGTTGAGACCTGGAGATTTGAGTCTTCGACTCATCTATTCTCTCTTGATGGAGGACCGGGGATTTATCCCAGTGCAGTTCACGGCTTAATACAGCCAGATGCTAACACAGAACTTTAGATGCAGGGATTAGGGTGGATGTAATTAAGAGATAGTTTTGGACATGCCCAGCTCACTTAAGCCAGTGTGTAGTTGTGCTTCGAGGTCATAAACTTTGGTCGTGTTAAGTGATGATCTCGTGGTAGCTTAGGGGATTAGAATGCACAGGCGGACGGCCAGAAGTCGATCGCGGCAGATTCAGATGCCTAAGTTAGTTTCGAGATTGTTTTTCGACTATTGAACAATAGAGTTCGGGTTAACGTTACTGAAATGAAGGTAAATGGTGGGTATTTATAGAAATCTTTGGGGTGATGTCGCTTAAGATGTAGGCAAGTGTCGTGATCTGAAACGATTAGTACTGATTTGAACTTGTAAATGAATTTGTCTTGAATTGAATCTTTATATGATGGCGTGATTCGTTTAGCGAATTCTTGTCCGTTAAATGTCGCAACATATTATGAAAAACTCTAACAGACTTTCAAATTTTGCACAACGCTAGGAAAATCACCTTACTGCAGGTGCTCTTATAATAATAATAATACAGAAGTAATAATGTTTCAAATATGCTGTTATAATCAATGGACCATACTTTTTTGCATTTATATAACTTTTGATCATGACACTTTTTGTTTATACTTATAGCATAAAATGCAGGATTATGGCCTTGTGGTTTAATCTAGTAAGATTCATTCAGCTTAAGCAAAGAGATCACAGATTAGTACCGGTCAGTGAACTCTTTTGAGGTAGTAAGTCTCGGCCCGTCTGATTTTTTTTAAATGTTAATTTTATCTTTCATTTTTGAAAAATGTGGCCGTGTTCGATAAAATTTTGTAAATCTACGTTATTTAGTCACTTTAATTTAAAATCTCAAATTTTATTTTATATGTTGCTTTTTATAATTAGTTTTTAGCAGCTCATCACAGTACCGGTGGAATATTTATAACTAACACAATAGTTTGTAATTACCAGCGTATATTAGTTAAGCGAAAAGAGTCTGATTTATAATACTCTAATACTTTATATTTAAAATAATATAAATGGTAAGTATAAAAAAACCACGAGGTTAACATCTATCATATCTCATGAATAGGCGTGTCGATTTATAAGGCTTCACCAAAATTTGCATTCGTTATCCCCTTTTAAACATTAGACTTTTAAGTTTAAATTTAATAAATTTGAGAATATTTATGTAACTTTTTCAAAAAATCCACATGTCAACCTTATGAAGACAAAGCTTTGATTCAATTATACATGCCTATCCTATAAGTCATACAAATAACTACCTCAAGCCGGATACAAAACTGTTCATCCGACGTGCTACTAATAACTTCTCATTTATCATATTCCATCAGAAGAGTAGCATAAATGAGGGAACTAGAAGCACATTTCAACTTCACTAATTCAATTGATAACGATAACCGAGAGATGCATATAGAGATACATAACCGAACCTATTGCCAACATCATTGTCCAACATCGTAAGTGATTTTTTTTTTTTTTTTTTTGGTTTTGGAAGTTTATTTTAGTTTTAATTGAATGTTTTATTTTATAGGTAGCTCCCAGATATTTGAATTTGTATGAATTGGCTAACTTTTTCTTTTGACTTCATATGCCGTTGCTTTTATAGTATTATTGTTCCAATAATATCATTGTTAAATGCGTAGCGTGTGATTCTGTCTTCGTAAATAAATAAATAATATGATAAAGTGTCCTTCTAGACTATGTCTGCAGTATATACTACTACCATTATAAAAATGAAGATTAACCAAATATGTAGAGCATGCATTTCAATAATAAAAGTTAGTAGGTATTGTGACATTATAGCTTTGGGTATAGGTTGACTCTTAGGAGCGTCACAAGTATGAGTTGGTTTTATGGAGAAGCTATCGTTACAGCAATTGATTAAGTCGCGTCCATGATTTACACCATGTATAAATAACATGGGACCACTTAAGTTAGGTTTCGCAGCTTTTTAAGATTAACCTGTAATGATATCGGTTGATATAATAATAAAGTTAAAAATGATATGATATCCAGGTGATGTAGTTTATGGTTCGAGATATGCAGATATAACCGAACCCGGTGTGTTACGAACAAAAGAAAATCGAACCAAAGTTACCCAGCTTACATTTGTGTCGTGGTATGAAAGCCAGCGACTTGAAAGCAATCCGTGAGGCCAGGAGGTGGCGATCTCTTAGGCAGGTAGCTCCCGAGTTGCCAGTTGTTGTGAGTCGCTCACGTGAGCAGCTATGAAACCTCTGTGATTCTGACAGGAAAACAAGCAGCTTAGAAAATATGCACGGTGTGGCGGTGAACAAAAGCAATCTTGAAAGGGGTGAAGAACTTCGTCGGCCTGAAATTGGGATGATAGAGAGGTGGATGTGCTGCCATTTATAGGAGAAGGAAGAATTTGGTTTTGAATTCGAGGATTAAAAAAAACGTTTGTAACGTCGGTGATGAATCGTGTATTGATGGTGATGAATGCGTGTATTGATTGTGATGATGCGTCTTTAAATCTATTCAAATAATCAGTCAAAAGAAATAAAGAGAGTACGAAAGGTCTCTTTGGCTCGCGCAGTGTCCACGCTGGCTGAGCACGAGCGAACTTGAACACGAACACGAACACGAGGCCAGAGCCGAGGCAGCGCCGGGCGGGCGGGCGGCAGCGCCAGCCTTGGTTATTTAGCGGGTAGACTTATACCCAAAAAAGCCTTAGTCATTTGAACCAAGCGATAAAGATTGGGTTATTTAAATGAAATTAAATGGTCTTCCAACGATGTGGGAAAAAAGCCAATGTCTTATTTTTCAAATTCCTAAAGAGGAATTCAAGAGACAATCTTTTATTAATGTCCCATGATCCCAGCGATAGCGAAGGAAGAGCGAAAGGCAGGAGAATGCAGTCGGAGGGGTTGAGTACTTAAGCGTCGATATCTTTCGATTTGAATTGACACGTAGTGAAATAGGGCAACAACGGTACCCGATGAGTGAACCGTCTTGAACTTATTGGACCTTGAGATTGAGACTTGACACATACTATACCCTCCCAAATTGTGTAGGTCATGAGAAATCTGTGAGCGTTTTTAGGAAGTAAATGCGTGCGCAGTGCTATGAGTGCTCTAGAGAATGATACAGTCTTTCTCAGATGTTGTAGTAGCTCGCGTAGGTAACTCATGGTGTGTCTCGAAACTATCTTAGTTATTAAGGACTTAAGTCCATCCTCACAAAATTTCCATCAAGTGCATCTCAGCGCCCAATCTTGGTTATGAAGGTTATGACTAAAATTCAATACATGCATTCTGATACAAGCTTTGGTTATGAATAGTCATGGATAAAATCCATCGAAGTGCGTCTCAATAGCACCAAAAACTTATATGGCTATAAGTTTTTGTCAGCTCACTAGCCATAGGGATAGGAAAGTAATTAAATCGAGAGGCTCGACTTATCTTATCTTGATTAGGCTTCTATTGCTATCCCACTTTCGGCGTCTCGAATAACTCGCCTAGTTAATCCTTAGTAAAAGGATCAGTGCATTGGGACCTCAGCGTAGTCCACGAAATAACCCATTTTCGGAGGTTATGCCAGCATGTCCCAATTTGCGTATGTTTCTTACACCATTGTAAGCATGATTAGCGACTCCGATGGGCTTGAGAATCGCGGTGTAGTGAACGGTACCGCTTTTTGGTTATACAGCCGATGCGTCGGCTAGTAGGTTCTTGACCGTTCGGCTCTTGACTGCTGACTCAAGTCTGATAATTTCGGGCTCCGTGGTGGGCTTGTTATCTGGTCGCTTGGCGGAACTTCAATAACTCTCACGCTAAGGTAACCACTTATCATTGGTAGAACAAATATCATCGCTACCGGAGACGAGTTAACGTCATGCCACTAACGGGGAACTCCTTAAAAGTTAGTAACCTCGATAGTCCACACAGGTATCTAAATGTCGATGAAAGCGTCCCGATGCTCGCGGCTGGTTATGGGTATGCCGACTTAACCTACTAACGGCGTCATGATATGGGCCAGTGGAGTTAGTCAAAAATCGCACTCCCGATAATCTTAGCATATTCTATTTGAGAACCTTTGTCGCCCCCAAATTTTCATGAGTGTACACTAGCGTGTAGAGAGTCTGCTTGGTGTAACCTCGAAAAGTTATTTTTCTCAATCTTATATATGAGATTGACTCAGTAGAGATGCCTCCGGTTTACCATGACTCGAACTCTAGGATAGTATCGACTTCTCCTAAATTAACAAATACCGAACTTAATTGACAAAGAAATCCTTAGTGCTTCCATAGTCATAGTCACACCGAAATCAACATATAAATCAATATAGGCATAGTCAGCATGATCAGTCTAGCTTACATAGAGTATACACGTAGTCGAGAATTATTCCTGACATAGCATTCTTTACTTCAAAGTATCACTAAACTTCTCGTACATTTGTTTGGTGCTTGTTTGAGCAATATAGAGATTTTTTAAACACCTTTGGCTGCCGCCAGTGGCGAAGCAGGGGAGAAGACAACGTGCTTTTCTTTAGAAATACATTATCAAAAACTTCGGCGCTCTGCAGCCTCGGATATAGAAACGTCTGATGAAGACATGAATACATGTCACGTACGTTACGGCGTATGATGAAAACAGTCATGGGTCTTGGGTCGATGTTGGTCTTCTTAGGCTGAAGCCAAACCACTTGTAAACCCCCAGCTCACAGAAACCTCAGAGTTAGGAGAGTAACCCCTCCAATCTCGCTAGAAGTCTTATACAACTAGCATGGGGTACCACAGTAAAATGTGACCAAGCTTAAAACAGCGCTCCCAATACCGTGGAAGTCGGAACTTAGGAGCATAGCATTCGTCATATTTTGGTGTCTGTTCTTACGTTCGGTATCCCGTTTTGTTGAGGTAAGTAAAGAACCTTGGTCACCATGGATAATCCACATTCTCGCAAAACTCTCTCGAGGTAGAAGACATTACTCGCGCCCCGATCGGACCTTGATACAATCTTTCTATCAGTACAGTTACCTCTTCCGTTCTTAAACTTGATAACGTATCCTCGGCCTCGCTCTTGCTCGAAGGTAGACCTGATATGCACAAACGATCGTCTATAAAGGTCACGTAATGGTACTCACACTTTGCCTCCCCCAGTGTTCTTAAAATTGACTAGGTCGGTGTGAATAACTACAGTACTTCGGTTGTCTAAATTCGCGGGTTTCTTGAGCCACGGGTAAACTTAAACTACACACAAATTGGGCATTTGGGTAGCTCGGATGAAAGATAAGGCGGTATGATAGACAATTGCATGAGATGTTTAATGGATGCGGCGTTAACATGTCACAGTCTGGCATGCAAATATCAATAGTCTTAATAATATAAGCAGTAGATGTATTATTATTAATCAAGGAAGGTATGACATTGAGAATAAATAAGCCGCTTCGAGATAACCACTCTCTGAACTCTCCCATTTCACAGTCTTCTGACATGGAGCCTCCAAATGCAAGTTTCGAGCCAACTTTGTTTTAATAAGGCACCCGAGCCAGCTGGGTTGCGGCCTTGAGATGAATACATACAATCGTTCTTAGAGAAAGAATTTTGGTGACTTAGAACCTTTCACTTTGCCCGAATTCAATGATGGCGAGTTTCCCGTGAAGACATTCTCCATCAATGACGTCACCGAAAGTCTTTAGACGGCTCTTTATTTGCACACAAATGGCGGCTCTGTATCCAGCGCTTGATCAGTTGCGTTGCCACTTGAGATTTGCTTAACCCGCGCAGCGGTATGATGTCGTTTGATTCGGCAATGTTGGCAGAGGCGTCACGAGCTTTGTGGCTTGAAGCATTGATAGCACTAATGTCCGGCTTTGCAGCATCATGCTTGGCTACGCGGCAACGCGCCTTGTCTGGCGGCTGGTTTGATGAACTTGTTCGATGTTGGCTTCTTTGATGCTGGATTAAGCACGCCTTGCCTTTGAACTTTGTTGGAGGACCACCGGTTTCCTGAGTTGCCTTGGTGAAGTCGCTCCGTTATTAAACTTTCTCTTTGTCCGTTAGCGTTTTGTCTTTGAGGCAGTTGGCTTTTTTCTTAGGTTACCGTGTTGCCCGATCCGTGAACAAGGGTGAAGTCTTCTTCTTGTGTTCGGTTTGTTCTGTAATCATTCGAAGGAGGAAATTTCTCGACAAAACATTAGCTTAAAACAACATTGATTCGTACCTTAATTAATCACATCGGTACCTGATTTTCAAGCATTAAAACTTGATCCATGCTGATTTGTTCTCAATCATTTGAAAACCTTGGCTTCCCATAGCGTATTTCTTCTTTTGCAGCATCATCATTACCATATTTCTCTGGGCATCCCAATTAACTTGGCGGTTGTGAATAGTATATAAGTCAAACGGTAATTAGTCGTATTCGAATATGGCACACTTGATCTTGTTATCTTTATCAAACCTTTTAGTTCTTTTCTTACGTTTAGAACGACCAAAGTAATAGAGGTAGCAATGAGAGGCAATGAATATTTCGAGGGAGGTTTTGAATAGCATAATCGACATCGAAAACTTTCAAGGTACGTAGCGGTTTTGGGGCCATCTTTTTATAGTTGTTACCGTTAAAGGTTCCGGTTTAGACATGTCGAGCAATTTCGATTTGGAAAGCGTAGTTGCTCTGAGGAAATAGCTTTCAATTGTGATTTAGAGATATGCAGATATAGCAGAAGCAGAGTGTGTTGCAAACAAAGAAAAGCAGGGAGCAAGTTACCAAGCTTATTTGTAATGCGTAGTATAAGCCGCCGACTTGGCTTAATCGGCTGGGGCGAGGTGGCGATCTCTGGGCCGGTAGCTCCCGAGTTACTTGGCGAGGCATTCAGCAGGTCGCTCTACAGCCAACGACTGAAGCCTGCAACAATTCTCGGCCGGAAAACAAAAACTGAAATATGCATTGTAAGCGGTGAGCAACAATGCGGAAAGGGGGTGAAGAGCGAACAAATCGACACAAGTGGATGATAGAGGTCGGATGTCTTCTGTTATAGGAGAAGGAAGTGGTTTTGAATTACGAGAGATTAAAAAAAGCATTTGTAACATCGAGGTGATGAATCTTGTGTGTATTGATTGTGATGAATCTTGTGTAGCAATTAATAATCGGATCCAAAAATAAAGAAGTCTGTATAACTTTAACCGCATGAGTCGCTCCATGGCTCTGAAACACGAAACGAGTGATGTGGCAGTTATTTTAAGCAGTGGCTTACTCACCCAAAAGCGAGTAATTTTGAGCAACCGATAAAGATTGGGTTATTTAAATAGAATTAATGGTCTTTCAACAATGTGGAAAAAAGCTGGCCAATGGCAGCACCAGTGCAAAAGGCGTTCGAGCAATCTTTTATTATGTAAAATGGTTTGATCCTTATATTATACGTACATGAGTACATAATGATATGATATCAATTGATATAGTTTCAATCATATAAGATTTGACTACATAATCTTTAATTTTATTCCATGACCAGTCGCTCTATGACAAAAAGAGTTCCATTACACTAGGGTTGATGTTTGAATATCCTTGATCATGACAGGGAATGGTGTTATAAGTAATTGCCAAGTCTGTCAAAATTTATGGTGCCCCATGTAACATAGTATATACCGCTTGCAAATGGTCAGTGAGAATCTCAATGCTCTTTGAGAACCGCACCTGTTGCTTCAAACTTAATCCAAAAAATGAAATCTCTCCAACCTGATCAGAACCCCATTCATATTTGGACAAAGTATTTGAAAATGAGGGAGATAAATTATGGTAATCAGGGATTCATAAAGTTTTAGATCAATATCACATCATTGAAAGAAGTAGCATTTGTTTGAGCTTGAGCCTTGATGTGTGTGCACAAGTGTTACAGAATAACCTAAATTCAGTCGAAGTGGATGCGAATGAAATTTTAATTATATTCCAAATTTTCACATCAGTTGATCAAACTACTCTAACAACATAGTCCATTACTTTAAATATGTGATATTATGAAAATATGTATGTGTTTTTCCTAATACGTTTAATCATTAGTCTGTTACATATTTCTAACATGGGATAAATGCATTATTAGATAACTCTTGTCTTGAATGCTCTGAGCCCAATAAACTACTGCCTTATAGGCTGCCAAAAAAACGATTAACCTTGAGCATGAAAGCCCATTGGCTCATTTATTATAGAGCCAGAGCAAGTTAATAGAAGCTTGTAAACGTTCAACGCTTGAAGTGATATCGTCTTCACCAGCGTTTCAACATTTCTAATGCAATATTGAACATTAACTATCATTTAAATTCGGTTTAAACGTAAATGAATCATGACATTGAATATATTAATTTTGTTATGAATATGCTTAAAACATTAATAAATAGACAGAAACCGATAATAAATGAGAGGAGAATATCTTTTTATTCTTTGTATAAATGGAGTGTAGAATCACAATCCTGATAGGTTGCGCATTTATGAGAACTTAGAGACATCTGATAATAAGATGGCCAAGTAATTTGATAAATCATTAGTCTAATTAACTATTTCAATCAGATTGTTAATTTCTTGCGATAACCAAAGCTGGTTGTGAACATCGCCCATATATATTATTTCCATATGGCTTCCCTTGGATTAACAGAATATCATCGTTAAAAGCCTTCTTATGAAAGAAATAGATGCAGGGATAAAGGTCGGTGAAGAAAAAGAGTGCGTGTGTAATATCGCTTCTGATATTGCGCCATTCTGGCAGCTATCAGGCAAAATTTGGAACAAAATCTTGATTAAGAAAAAAAAGAATCTGATCATTAACTCGCCCATCATGACCGCATCGAGCAGCGTCGTTTAGTCGGCGTGGTCACTATACTTTTGGATAACTTTTGATATTGGGTAGGAATTGGTTGGATTAAAATAATTTCTTTGGATTATCACAAAATAATTTGTTAATCAGTTTCACCGAATTCTTTGAAGATCCGGTGGGGAAAAGAACGCTGATAATATTGTTCTATCTCGTTTAACGTATCGATTTTTTAAGCGTCGCGATACGTATATGAGTATTATCATGCAAAGATAAATCGGGACCAACTTTATTATGATAAATGACAATTAATATGGATACATTTGGATCATATCCCCAACAAATACATTTACTACTTCTTGCGTTCAAGATTCTGCGTAATTTATCGTTTAACGATTTTGGTTAAATAGTCAACTTAGAAAAAGCGTAGGACAAAATAGTGAGATAAAATATTATATTCTATTTAGATATGTTTTAGGTATTATTACCATTCGCAGAAAAACTAATAAAAAAACTTCGATTGAAGGAAAAAAAGTCCAATCATATCGTATCTACATACGATGAGATCATCATTATATCATTGTATATCATATCTCCCACAGTAGAGATCATCGGTATAGATTATTCAAGTAGAATATCGAATAACACTCTGGCGTTTGTCGATATTACATGATTATCTGTCCAGCATATCAGGTTGTATGATATACGTTAAATTGGAGTACTTAAAGAAACCAGTTCATGTCTTCGAGCGAGATATTGAATTATCTCTTATGAATCTCAGTTAATTGAGATTAAACATTTATACCATGTATCAAATATGATATGAATTTATACTTACATGCATAATTATCATGTATATATCTTACAAAAATATTTAATTTCAAATCGATTGTAGACATCTTGTCTTCTGATTGTGAACTCTGAAGTGCAATTTATATAATTACATGCAGTTGGCTTGTATACTTTTATAAGGTATTTGATTAATAGATTATAAACGTCTTGTTTAACAAGCTGAGAACTCTATAGAATTAACGTGCTAACTTAATCATGATAATTCAACTTAGAACTCTTCTAAGTCTTTATAAATACATAATCTGATCTTACATAATATCGCTGAATATTTAGATCGTCGGTAGTAACTAATCAACGAAAGATATGTAAGATATGTCGACTTATACTAAATAATTCAAATATCTGCATCACCACTTAATAAGTAAACAAATATATCATCTGTTCAGCAAAATATAATATAAATTGAGGAAACAAACATGTATCATATACTATCGATAGTAGACTAGCAGCTAAATTTATGAATATACTTAAAACTGATGTAAATAGACAGAGAGAATAATAAACAAACTAGAATATCTTTTATTGCTTGTATAAATCGTGAAAATAATCTGATGAGTTCTTTGTTATAGGCTTAGAATCTGATAAGATAGCCCAAATAGCAGTAAATAATTAGCCTCTTGTTTTCTCGTCAAATTGTTCTGACCTTTAAGTAACAAAGCGACAATTAGCAAGCTTGTCTAGCAAAATATATATTATTTTCGCAACAAATTTAAAACCCTTCAATAGTTCATGTCCAACACTTTGATCCTGAATCAAGCTTCACCAAACGTTAAAAGGTTGAGGCCATTCATCACTTTTATTCTAAAGAGATGGACCAAATGAATAAGCATTCCAAATCAGACATACTCTGCCTTTCTCAACTTTACACCTCTTTAATTTACAAACCATGCATCACCTGCTTTTATAAGCATTAATGAAGCGAAACAGTCCATTTGGAGAATTTTACTCGGTTAGATTCGCAAGCTTGAGCCTAAAGGTTCGGCTGACTCGACTTCGTTGTTGGCTCGCGAGCGAACTCGAGCTAGCTCACGGTGGAAATTTAAATTTTAAAGGGATAAAAGTGTATAAAAATAATAAAGATGAGCATTAATTATCGATTGGATATTGACATTGATTAGATTATAATAAAATTCATCATAACAACACAGTCGTGATAATAAATTTGAATGTACAAAAATTATATGACTGATTAACAATATATAATAATTTAAGTATATAGAGGTTAAGTAAATTTCATGAAATTGATTCTGGCCATGACGCAGAAGAGTAAATTGTCATTTCGGCCGATATAAAGTAGAGGCCCAAAGCTTGATATCGATTTAAATTTGGCCGTTTGATTGGCTCGGCCCATTCTGACTCTACGTGCTTTTCACAAATCCCCACCTATAATGCTTTCAAACACATCCACTTCAATGTTAATTCCTAAAAAAGCAATACAAAAAACACACATTGGTTATTCAATTATTTTAAAAAGCTAAGAGAAATAGAAAATCCATCAAAGTATAACATTAGTTATTGTAAAGCCATTTCCACTAGTGTTTACATACCTTTCCTCTATCCTACACCACCTTTGTCTCTTCTTATTCTCTAAGTTAGCATTAGAAATTCTTCTTCACTAAGAAAGCCACTAGTATATACATTTCACACCTTCATCAAGGAAGCCACTAGTATTCCACTCCATATAGTCAATCAATTCTTTCATTTCACACACTTGAAAACCAACAAAGAAGAAGGCTAATAAGAAGAATGAACGTTGATTGGGGGCCGGTGGTTGTCGCGGTAGCTATGTTCATCCTTTTGTCTCCGGGATTGCTATTTCAATTGCCCGCAAGAACAAGGGTTATGGAATTCGGCAACATGTACACGAGTGGGATATCGATTCTGGTGCACGCGGTGATATACTTCTGTATATACACCATACTAATTGTTGCAATTGGTATTCACATACATCCCAGTCATTTTTAGCAGCATACATAACATCTCCAACAAGGATTCTTGCTCGATCACGGCGGATGTTTGAGCAGATTTCACTTCCATAACTTCCATCATCAAATTATGTAGCTTATTTCAGTACTATTTTGATATTGTAAATCCAAAAGTAACAAATGTATCAAGCATGCACTTGTAGTCTTTTTCCATAATTCATCAGCTTGTGAAGTTTATAAATCTCAGCTCCACTCGGCTTGTTTTCGGTTGAAAGTTAGAACAATATGCTTGAGAGAAGTACCTTGAGTTTATTACATATAAGTTGTAATCTTGAAAAGAAAAAAAACAGAACCAAGCTTCAATGTTGTTACAAACTTTTTGTGCTTACCCTCAAATAACTTAATCTCAATGAAATGTAACAAATATTGAGTACAACATAATAAAAGGTACCAGGGGCAATTTCCTTAAGACTTGCTGCAATTTTTGATTCCAAAGTTTCCACATAGCTTGATCCTGACATACTTGATACTTCAACATTGCTGAAGTCACATAGCAGATGATTAGTTCTCTAGCAATGAATTCATGTATTGATCCGATGCTTAGTTTGAAGCACCAGTTAAGGGTCTACTCATTGCTAGTAAATAATCATTTTTCATGTAGTTCCATGCTACTTTTGCAATTATGCTTGGATTTTATCATATTATTAGAGATTACAAAATCAATTTACTAATGACTAGCTTCTAAGTCCAGACTGCATGATGATAAGCTCAATACTCCTATCATTTTAAAAATATCGTTGCATTTACACCTGGTTCATTTCATCTAAAAATGTAATTCGACAAATTAGAGTTCAATTCGAAATTGAATGAACTATTTATGTAGAAATATACTTATAATATGTTCGAATTTGAATTAATTGACTATATAGACATCTAATTATAGGTAGTTATAATTTGGGATTAATCGACATAGAGCGTCAAACTGATTTGAATAGTATTTATAAAGTCCAAATTCGATAAACCATTTATAAAAATTAGATAGGTATATATGAAGACAAGGACTGAGGAATAAGGATGTATTACCTTTATGATCTTACATATGAATTCAATTTTATGATTATATTATCATATTAATATTGCATTAGAGAGTAACTCATTCTATTTAATGAGATAATGTTTGGTTTACCGAATGAAATACATTTGAATACTTAATCATGGTAATTAATCACCTGTCATGTATAATCCTCATTATAGTCTAACAACTAAACTGAAATTTTCCTAAACATACTCCGACTCTTAGGGACCAAGAGATTGTTAATTTAGCAATAGACATTAAAAAAACATATATCACGAATTCAATTTTATTTATCATTATACTCAAACACCAAATCAGGATCAAAACAAAACAAATTAAAATTTAACCAAATGGAAAATCCATGGATCTTTATAATCCAATTAATTAGAATATATCAATAGTGAAACATAAACAAGAAAATTACCAAACGCAAAAAGGTACAGCAAGATAGATCTCGATAAACAACTTAAACATAAACAACACTAGGTGCGACAATCTATCTTACATTTCCTTAAAATCATTAAATCATGACACATGCTTTACTTTTTGATTTTAAATTAAATTTGAAACACAAACAATACAAATGTTCCAATCCGGATTGTAACATAGAACATGATACAAAATATAACAGACGATCTATTCCCAAAAACGAACCGGATCAACCAGTGTATATGTGAATATGAACCGCCATGATAAGAATAGCATAAATAGTGAAGAAAATAAGCGTATGAACCGCTATGGATTTGCCATTAGTCTTCAACCCCCCAAAATCAACATGCTTGTTATTTCCAGGTAGTTGAAAAAGCAACCCTGGCTGCAACAAAATGAAGAGTACAACTCCTACAAGCACTGGACCCCAATCTGCCATTTTTGCTGTTTGTAGTAAAAATGAAGCTTTATATGGAGCTTGAAAATGGAAAGTTAATATTTTCTTGGGAGTTATCGAGATTGGAGATTAGCTTTTGAAGGAAGAAAAAAGATGTAAGAGTTGGAGAGTTTTATTAGCTTTGCTTGATTTTTTGGTGTATGTGAAGTGAAAAGCTTAGGATTATGCTTGGACTTTTTGTGGAATCTCCCACATATGTCCCCCACTAATTGATTTTTTTATTTTATTTTGAGTTTATCTGAAAGTACAAATTTGCCCTTCTTGCTACTAACAATTTTATTTTAAGAAGTCAAATTATAATAAGGGCAAACAATGTTTATCAATTTATGTAGGTTTGAAGACGAAAGGTTTGAAGATGGATGAACAATATGAAGATAGTTCTTTCCTCTTTTTAATAGCCTAATATACCACAATGGTCAACCTTATTGCAAAGCCATCACTCCAAAGAGTAATTTGTGTATGCATAAAATTACTATTTTAGCTCCCATTATTTGTAAATGTAGTGTTTGAGGAAGTTTTATTTAGAGACAAAATAGTCATTTAATATTTTTTAATAGTATTTGGGCGTGATTATAGTCCTACTCCTTATTGCAACAATGA
The DNA here is from genome assembly GCA_019722365.1 of Lithospermum erythrorhizon. NCBI lineage: Eukaryota > Viridiplantae > Streptophyta > Magnoliopsida > Boraginales > Boraginaceae > Lithospermum > Lithospermum erythrorhizon. The sequence goes on along the minus strand of JADFUC010000243.1, from coordinate 2,815,336 downwards.
AAACAAATGAAACTATTGTTTAAGAGGTAGAATCTCTGAATCTGCATTAGTCATAATTATTGAGGTACATTTCAAAGTACTGCTTAATCTAACACATAATTCTCATAAGACTCGAGTGGTAAAACAATGGTTCTTATCTTGAAAAGCGGCATGATGTGGTGGATTTTTAGGCGTGCCCATCTTTATTTGGGGCTGACACTCTTTCAGCTTCATGCTGCATATAGATGCCAGAGGTCTTCGTGGGAGGGGGCTTTTGTTGAGTGCTTTTAAGGGGGTAACTTAGGTCAGAACTCTTTGTTTGCCCCTAGGTCTCGTAATGCAGTGCAATAACACAGTGTTCAACTCTGGTTTCTTGATCGACTTTGAATCCGTAGGGTGATAGAGATTCGGTGTGTCGGGATCTCGATGTGCTCAGTAATGCACCAGAAACATGACCAGTCGACTCCTTGATCCCAGCTCAGATGACAAAGTTAGAATCTGTTTAAGGAGTTTTAAGGCTTAATGAATTTATAAGTAGTTAAATGGCATTACCTCTCAATAAAATTTATAGGAGTATTTATAGAGGTTTAAAAGATAGTTTAAAGGGCCAACGTGTAAATACTCGAGAAGGGGCAAAAGAAGTAGATGTATCTTCTTATTAACGCAGAACAAAATTGATGATAGGAATCACTTATTTATATCGACATTGATGCTGCTACTTTTGTATCATTCCACATGGTTGGTTTTATGCTTGGATGGTGTGAGGTCCGCCGCTCTACGGTTCTATTCGATGTGATTACCACGTACTCGTTGTCTGGAAATGGAGGAAGTCGACTAACTGTTTGGATGATCTTTCAAATAGGTAATGTATCTATAGCACTTGTTACTACTACTAGTATTGTACTGGCTAATTGGTGGTTTGCCCTATTACTAGTTATCTTATCAAGTTATCCTCGATTTTTGCTCAAATAACATATATCCTGCGATCATGAATAGGATGGAAGCGAGGAGCGTCAGAAGAAATTTGAGGAGGTAACGTGTAGTTTGTGAAAGGATCGATGGTGATGAGGAAGAAGAAAAATGCGGTTCGTTGCGGACCTTGGGATCTCCAGTATGAAATCGCTTTCACGCGAAACATAGTTTTGTTGTTGATATTGAGAAGAGGCGGTGCTCGTGTGGATTGTGGCGGTTGGAAGCTTACGCGTAATCAATCAATTTGTGTACAAGTCGCGCCGCGAGGACCAAAGACATTTGTTCACAAATGTTACCTCAATCCACATGGTTGACGACTACATGTATTATAACCTTTGAGATACAATGATACGGAAGAGGAGTCATTTTATAGTTGCTTTGACGAAAGTTCTTCTAGGAGACCCAAAAGATATACCTTGAAGATGCATCGGAAAAGGCGGAAGCAATTCTTAGATTCATTTAGGAAAGCACCTAAGAAGAGCGATGGGTTTTTTGGACTTCAGGAAGGATTATAAATCTCATGAGGATCTCACCATATATTGCATCACAGTGAAATTACATTTTGCCGTGTCTTCTGACTAAAGACGGAGGAAATGTCTGTAATGGCCAAGGAAAGAAAAGAAAAACAAGATCTGCTTGGGTGAAAAGTATATCTAATTTGTGATGATTAGTTTATTTGACGTCTACAGACCTTTTTTAGAGGCGAAATGTAATGGACTTAGGATCTTTATAGATTTATGGTTGTTGTATTTCTGTCTTTTAGGTTATGTAAACAATTGATGATTAAAACTTTGTTTTGTAGTTGGTGAATATTACTATATTTCATACCAATGAAAAATATTGTTCTTTTTCATTATCACCATTATTTATCTTATATTATTCTTGTACAATGTAATTTACATGCGTTAAATGACAATATGAGGGCAAAGTTCGGGGTATATTTTGGGGGTAAACTTTTTGAAGACAACTGATAAAATGATATACTTAGCATAATTCCATTCATTACATGATTGCCGCAATGCAACTACTAATTCCATGACAAAACTAAGCCATAACATTCGTCTGATACATCACTCACTACCACAATTGTACAAATTTTAACAATTGTGTATGGTTGGAATTGGCTATATTATTCTGTTCAGTGAAATCTTAACTTATAAGACGAACATTAAAAGCAACAATTGACAGACAAAACACCAACAAAGAAGCCAAAATCGAAACCTAAATTCGGCCTTCATTTCAGTGATACTCAGGTATACCCATGAACCCGATGCTTTTCTTGAACGCTTGGCACCGGTTAACACCAGTGAAACTCGCTGACTCGATAGCATTGTCTTCATGACGCCCAATATCTGGACTACTTGTTATTTCTGAGCAAATGAGGGAAAATCTTTGAGATGGTGATTGCTCGATTTAACGTATCTTCCTTTTGTTATAATATCGGTGGCTGATATCACCGAAATCTTGCAGAAATGAAGTTAGGATTTTTGATTAATTTGGGGGAGACATAACAAAGATGGGAGGCCTTTAGTTCACTCAAAAATGATTACCAATTCACCAGTCCACTTATTTTATAGATAAATTCATGCTGACAAGCGAAGGGAAACTGATTTTTGTTGATTTTGTGGACTTTAAAATGTGAAGCAGGTTGAGATGGCAATTCGACAAAATTGGAAGTTTAGGGTAATCTCATGATTCGTGTTGGGCGTAGGTAATGAAAATGTGAAGTTCGTAAACAGCTTGTGAATACTTGATAATACGAGGGGCAAGCAGGCGATTGACCTTGTGCTGAATTTGAAATAATAATTGTGGAAGCTAAGGGATTGATAACTTAGTTCATTATTCTAATTTAATCAACATTTTCAAGACATTAGATGTTTTCAATATACTATAGAAATTCTTTGCTAATTTACTATATTAACAGAAATGACCATGAATTTGTTTACTATTGCTATGTGATCGGAGTAAATTATCTACATCTCTTTGATGTAGAAAATAATTCTTACTTGAAATTTGGAAATCTATAACTTGCATAGTGCATGAAACTGACCGAATATTCATATGTTCATCATGGGAACTTATTAAGAAGGCACCTGCGAAAGTTGGTCAATTTTGTTTCTTGCTGGGATCCGTGGCGCAATGGTAGCGCGTCTGACTCCAGATCAGAAGGTTGCGTGTTCGATTCACGTCGGGTTCAATCCCCCGATCAATTAGATCGGATCCTACATTTTTTACTCTCTTTTGTTTTGTCAATATATACTCTTCTTGATTCTTGTTTCATCAATTTTCAGAATCACCCATCACTTTTAGTGGTTCTGTATAGAAATGATCAATGCATAAATATAAGTTACAAGGAAACTCTAAACAAAAGTGAATATGTTTAGAGTCAGAATCTTAAAAAGGAAAAATATATGTATCATACATATACTAACAAATCCAGCAGAGAACAAAGTTACTCATTACAAATCAACCATATGCAATATATAGAAAAGTCTCAACTCAAGTACAAATGAGATTATGCCATGTAAATGTGCACACCCATAGCTAACAAGAAGATGCAAATAAGGCAAAAGTAAAGAATAGAGTGAACCAAAATAGATAGTCCACTTGTTTGGAAGCTACCAAACTCAATGAATCTGTTATTCCCTGGCACTTGGAATAGCAAACCAGGTGCTAGCAAGACATAGAGCACCACAGCCACCAACACTGGACCCCAATTATCACTCATCCTCACTCTCTCAAAATTTTCACAAAATAATTAGTTTGATGATTCAATGTGTTGGTGGTAGAAGGAGGAGTATGTGTTTATAGAGAAGTTTATGCCTTCTGGAGAGAAGATGGTGAGGGAAGTTTCAAACTTGTGAGGATGGTTGCTTTGTCTCATAGATTATTTTAGATTCTTGATTGGGTAATATACTAATTTTCATGACAAATGGAGCTAAATACGTTACATTCTCTAGCTCTTGGATATAATGTAATAAATTAAACGATTCATTACACTACAATGCATGCACTTTTTATTCATTGCAAAGACTATGAGTACAGAATAGCCTTACATTTCATGCCGGCCAACTCGAAAATGGTATGTCAAAAGTCCATGGGAATCCATACTTCATACTAAAACCAATTAGTTATAACTGACAAGATACGAATTTTACTAATACAGCCCTAAGGTATTATACAATTAATATAGGATCTCGTCTCAAAACGGCTTTTTCATATTATGTATGAAATGCATACAATTCAATCTCTATTACAATCGCTTTTGACATGAGCCTATTTTGGTCTTCTGGGGGTTCTGGCGATTGGGTTGTAGACTAAAAGTGAAAAGGAAAAGGACTAAATTAGTGATTGGTCATGAAGAGATCAGATTTCCATTATTAAAGATAATAGTCCTATATCTAAAAGCTGGAGGATATACTTTTGTGTGGTAGTCTACTAGTGTTAATGAACTTTTTCCTAGATCAGACCAGTGGGAAAAGGTTTACTTTAATAATGGAGGTTGGGTTAGTAGTTTGATTTATTATTTCATACTTCTACTCTTTAAATATAGTGAAAGTCATGAAGGAGAAAAGATTTCCTTTTTGTGTAGGATAATTGTTGGAGTTAGCATGCATTAAAAAAACAAAAGAAAACGTCGACAGCAGGGTTCGAACCTGCGCGGGCGAAGCCCAACAGATTTCAAGTCTGTCTCCTTAACCACTCGGACATATCGACATGTTTGAGTGTTGAGGAATTTATATTTTATTTGTTTTTCTGAGCTCAAGGCTCATTTGTTGCCATTCAACATATAGAAGGCTTGAATCCTCCTAAGTAGTCTACAAACCATCCAAACTGAAGTGAGGAAAACATTCTTCATAGAAATATATATATAGAAAGAGGTAATCTCATATCAGTCATTTGTATATCCGAAAACATGAAAATAAAATACTAGTGAATAAAAAGAAAAAGAATGTCGAGAGTGGGATTTGAACCCACGCCCTTTCGGACCAGAACCTTAATCTGGCGCCTTAGACCAACTCGGCCATCTCGACTCGATGGAAGATCTCTTTATTTTCTAATACCATCTCTTTTTTCCGGGAGGAACATATTTTAATATGCTTTCTGCAAATTATTAAAACATGCAAAAAAATAACTGCTTTCATAATTTATGACAAAAAATATCGCCAATAAAGATAGATACAAATAATATACAGTACATGGATATTAGAGATACAGATGAGGGCCAAAACATGGTAGTCATGATTACCTAGACTACATTATACTAATGATTTTTTGGGACCAAAGAAAGTTGAAAGTCTTTAGAAATTCCTTTACATGGTGGTTTCAGACCAGGCTTACAATTAAGTTGGATGATGCCTACACTAAAGACTAGTGACAAACAAACATCAGAAGCAATTACAATGTTTCGGTACAACTATTTTGCAAAGAGGATGCAACTACTAAGGAATGATCGTTAAATGTAGAAGATACATAGGCTGATTGCTGCATTTCCGACTCAAAGTTGATTTTCTGCAGATTAACCCACTATCGTGGCTGGAACAATGGTGACACCCTCCTCTTGACAATCTCTTGCATCTGTTCCGCTGACAAAAGTGACGACTCGCCTTCAAAATTTTCGTTCTCCATCTGTTGGCGAAGCTGCAGAAGAAAAACAAAGCATAAATCGAAGGCCAATCAAGTCAGAATTGATATAAATGTAAAGTCAGGTTGCTCACCATGTTTTGCAGCACAACATTGATGAGGAGAATAATAATAAATAAACAAACCACCTAGTTATCCATTATAGAGGAGGTTGGAAAACTGGGATCATATATATATTTCTTTTAAGGATTGAAAATACACTGCATATCCGCAAATTTTGCATCCCAGTCACTTTCTTTCCGAAGAGAAGTACACAGACAACCATTTACTACAAAAAGAAAGCAGAAAGAGGAAGAATGGAAGAAAGGAAAAAGAAACTCCGCTGATTAACATTTGTCTTATGTTATACTTAAGAGAAGCTAACACTGTACATGGTATTTAATTTTGTACCTTCTCAAGAATTGCAGACTGGTCATCAATACCAAAGTTGCGCATGTACTGTAGCATCTCTGATTGCTGTACAAAGATAAACTTCAGATACCATATAGCAACATTAATTAATCGAACCTTGAATAAACACACTGAATATCAACCTTCTGATGAAGATTCTCCAGCGCAACCAATCTTTCAGCAAACTTCTCTGGTCCAAGCTCAGCTTCCTCACAAGCTAACTCTTCCCTTTCAAATACATATGAGGAGTTCAGTTAAAGACGGTAAGTCTGTTTCCTAATTATTTGGCAACAAAATTATGATATAACCAACTTAGTTCAGAATAAGGTCAAGTTCAAAATATAAACAATTATAGCATAATTTTGACCAAAAGATGGGGGATGATCTCAAGAGAAAACAGCATGGTTGTGTTTTCCAGAAGTAAAGTAAACAATCACCCAAACAATCAATGACGTAGCTCATGCTAGCTCACTTAATGAATTCCCATGATGGAAGAAGGTCTTCTAATAATTATAAAAAAAACGTCAGGAAACAATAATAAAGGTAAGAGCAATCAGATATGCCGGGTCGCACGCAGCAGATATGTGCTTACTTGGCTACAAAACCATAGAAACGGATCATCAGATCCTGATCCTTGTCAAAAGCCATATTGATTTTGCCCAAGCTGGCCAGTCCAAAAATTGGATCTACATGGCAAAAAATAAAAATATTGATAAGAACACTGTTCTCGTTATTTTCGTTCAATCTATGAAATGCATTTTCTCTTGCAGTGCCACTCTCTACTTTCCCGGTTTCCCATGGTAATCTGGTATCAGTCAGTGCCAACTATCTATTCTTCTTTTTTCCTTATTGCGGTTTGCCCGGATGATTCAGGAAATAATCAAATGAAATTGCGGCTTCCAGTAATTCATATCTGATCTGGGTTTTCTATCCACAAGAACAAATTAGCAGGCATGCTTTGCATAAAGTCTAAAACATTACGAGTTGAGAGTATTTGAAAATAGCAATAAACCTTCACCGTAAATACAAATGGGAGAATCCGGGAACATGTAGACATAACTACTGCTTCACCCGTTAACAAGCACCTCTAATCATGGTATTAGAAAGTGAAACTGAGTGAAGTAAAAAATATTGTCAGGCTAGAAGATGATATCTATGACTTACCAACTCCCATCTCCAAAAATATCTCCTCCTGAATTGTAGTAGTTACAGCAACAGCTTCCTGCATACAAAAATAATTTAATTCATTCGAAGTAATTTCCTGAGATATGGAACTAAGCAACAAGAAATAGAAATTGGAGGGGAGGAATAGCTTCATTGATTGCTCAAAAGGGTAGACAAGAGTAGTTCATGAGAGCATTGACTCTCTACATCAAAAGCCCAGCTTGATATCATGATATGCACAAAAAGAATAAGAAATGTATGGTCCCTATAAAGAGACGGAGTACTCAATAATCCTCCGTCAATTGGTTTTAGAGTGGAACCATTGATTGTTAACAAATACTACCAGAAACCATCCATGAAAGGACGTTTTTGCTAACAATTATTCTGTCTCAAAATCATTGAGAATAAGCCATCCTCGACAAATTCACTTATTCCCAACAAGATAATTGAAAATTGCTCCCTGTTTTCACTGCAAAAGGGGCCTATTATCCTCCTTCCGCCCCCTCTCTCTCCATTGTGACAAAACGCACTGTGCATATTGCCCATTAATTAATACTCCGTATTATCCAACTCGCTAATCGCTATTCGAGCACATTTAATTTTACCAATTAATGTGACCTTAGTACCCCAATTGTTAACAAATTAGTCACAAATGACTTGAAAAGAAAATAGAATATTCAATTATACCAAAAATTCAGTCCAATAGTTCAGCAATGGATAATTAACAACTACCCACAAACCTGATTATCATTTACAGCATCTGCAATGCGTTTCTTCACATCTAAACAAAAAATTGCAAAAAATTAAATTAAATTAAAATGGAGCTAAAAAAAAACAGATGCGATGCAAAATTATTATTGAGTTGATAATACCAGGTTGAGAAGTGAGCTCAGAAAATCGATCAAAAAGATTAATTAATTGTTCTCTTGATAGCATCTCTGTGCTCTCCATGGTTGTACCCTAACTTTTTCACTGCAAAACTAGGTTGTACTCTTTATCCTTGGGTATTTGTACCACAAAATGATTTTTTGTTTTTCATTAGTTCATCGCTTTAGTAATTGCAAGTTTGCAACAAGTCTAAACTTTGAGTGTCATCATTTTGATTAATATCTCGTAATTATAAATTATTAATGTGATTGTTTCCGATAACTATAAATAAGAAAAATGTTATATAATATACAATAAATTATAATTTAAAAATGAGTCTTAAACTTCAATAAACAACTTTTTCTATAATACTAACCTAATTTAAAATCGATTAGACCTAAAAGTATGATTTGTCCTATTCTAGTGAATTGTTAAACATAAAAACCAAAAGGCTACAAGTAGGAAATTGAGGTGAGCTAAAGTCATATAAAAAATTGTTAAAAAGGGGGTGAAATAATTATTTTACCTCCCCTATTTGTAAGTATAGTTTTTGAGGAGGTTTCATTTAGAGGTAAAATAATTAAGGAATATTTTAGTGATTGTAGTCTCGATTTTGAGGAAGTTTCTTAGAGGTAAAATAATTAGGGGTACTTTAATAATTTTTAATCTTGTTAGAGTAAAATAATTAAAGTACTTTAGTTTTTAACATTTGTTTTGATATAAGATGGTCGGACTCTAGGAAGTAGGAACATGTCAATTAGGCTAACCAAGTGGTAATTGCAAAATAGTAACTACTATTTTTTCTTGATATTTGATATTCCATTTTCAATACTACATTGATTATTAAACAATACAATGTGAATTAACATAGAACACCCACAAATTTGCATTAAACAATAGATGAAACAAACAATAAGAAAGCACATTATTACACAAATTAGGCCTTGTACAAAACAACATGCTAAATCCTAATTATACCAATAGCAGAAAATAAAACAATCGAAATTCAAAAATCTTCATCGAGCCTCAACACATGAGTATCACCCCCCATTAAGATTCAAACTAGACATAACAGAAGCCATTTGATACTCCCCAACTCTCCTCTCAAAGAAATTAGTCTTCCCTTGAAGACTAATCAACTCCATCCAATCAAACGGGTTGGAAACATTGTACATTTTCCCATACCCTAACGCACCCAACAACCTATCCGCGACAAACTCGATGTACTGACTCATTAACTCCCCGTTCATTCCCACCAATGCACACGGTAACGAGTCACAAACGAACTCCCGTTCGATTTTAACAGCATCATCAATAATTCCCCTCACCCGTCCCTCGGGTAACTTATTATTCAATAACCCGTACAACAAACACGCGAAATCACAATGTAGCCCCTCGTCCCTCGAAATGAGCTCGTTTGAGAAGGTTAAACCGGGCATTAGCCCCCGCTTTTTTAACCAAAAGATCGCGCAAAAACTCCCAGAGAAAAAAATACCCTCCACACAAGCAAACGCGATAATTCGCTCTGCGAAACTCTCTCCTCCATCTATCCAACGTAATGCCCAATGTGCCTTCTTTTCGACACAAGGAATCGTCTCAATTGCTCGAAAAAGTCTACATTTTTCATCAGAATCTTTTATATAGGTTTCCAAAAGGAGACTATACATTTCAGAGTGGATATTCTCGATAGCGATTTGGAACCCATAAAATGCGCGTGCTTCAGAGAGTTGTACCTCCTTCATGAACCTCCCAGCTAAATTCTCCAAAACAATTCCATCCGACGCTGCAAAAAACGCCAAAACGTGGGTTATAAAATGGCGTTCGCCATTCGAAAGATTTTCCCAATGGCGTTGATCTTGAGATAAATCAACCTCCTCCACCGTCCAGAATGAAGCTTCGGCTTTCTTGTACATTTCCCAAATTTTGGGGTATTGAATTGGGAACATGCAGAATCGATCTGGGTTTGAATAAATATAACTTCAAATTATATAAATTGAGGGGCGCGTAATTTGAATTTTATTTATTAAAAGAAGCTTGCGGGAGAATTTTGATTTTTTTTTTAATTTTGCCGCCCTGGATTTTGGATTTAATATCATATGCGTCATAATTATGATTTACCAGCTAGAGTTGGTCTATTTTCGAATTTCAAAATTGAATCTTAGATTCTTTGAATGTGTATAATGTTATGTTTTGACATTAATTTTGTGTTACTATATATAAAAAAAGATTAATATCAATATTAATCACTATTTAGTATAAATATTGTGATTTTAATTTATAAATGTGATTATTATATTAACATACTTTATTACTCCGTATAAATTTGTCAGGAGATCGTGTATAAATTTTATTTTGAATTAGATTGCTAAACTAAAAAATTACTCCTTGTCTTTGTGGTCATTGGAGTATAAATTATACCTTTGCAATTGTTTGTATGTAACATACTCCATCCGTTTCAAAATAAATGATTGTTTAGATAAAAATTATTTTATTAAAAAATAATGAAAAACTATATTGTAATTGTAAAAAACTACATTGAGATTATAAAAATGTATATTAAAAATGCAAACAATCAACTATTCTGAAAAAAGTAAATTTTTTCTAGATGATCATGAATTTTAAGACGGAGGAAGTATTAATTTTTATTTTATGGCTCTTAAAATAATTATTTTTTAGATAATGATTTTAAGCACCAGCGGGACGATTATCTCTATTTTTCAAGGAAATATTTAATAACTTTCAAAGTATTTCAGAGAGTAATGAAAACAATCAAATTTGGTTCGTCACTTAACGTTCATCATAAATTATAGAGCAAGTGATATTAATATTGCAAATAATACTCGTGAGATGTTATTTCTCCTAGTTTAATTCTCTTTTCTAAAATGTATTAATATACGGAGTATATCATACGAAGTATTTAGTTTTATATTGATAGAATAATATTTTCAATATCTTCCAAATACGTCTATGATTGTTTGTGCTATACTTTCATGTTGTCCATTAAATTTATGATACAAATTCATTAATAAATTTGATATTGTGAATGAATTAATCATCTATTTTAATAATCTCGTTGACAACAAATTTTGAAATGTTTGGAGCCATGGAGATTCAAGTATGCTCTCAATACAATTTGGTGTACAGCACTTTGAAGAAAATATGCAAAAATAAATAAGGAAACTTGTCAAATCGGACTGGTTAAAATTAGAATTCCATATGGAGATTAAGTCTTCAATCATTAGTTTCGGTGATAACAACTAACAATTGAATAAACGAGCATACTACCTCTAGACTCTAGTTGTTTCAGGGAAAAAAATTGGGTGAAATAGCACCATTTGATCAAGTTTTTTACAGTAATATTGGAAAAGACAACTCTAACTCATTTGAAATTCCTAAAACACATTCCAAATCGACCTGAATAAATTAGGGAATCGAAAATGGAATTTCTATTCTCGTTGATTTGGAAGGGTGGTCGACATGAAATAGTTATTGGATAGACGACTCCTGCTAAGTCCCTCCAAGAGAGTGAATGAGTGATAACAAAATATGATAAAAAGAGATGTGGTTTGTGAGATCGTTCAATGAATATAATAATGTCTTTTGTTATAAATATAGCCAGAATAATGTAAATAGGCAGGAAAGAATAATAAACAATGAGGAGAATATTTTTTTTATTCTTTGTGTTGTTGTGTTGTATACAATCTGATAGTGTCACATTTATATCTTTCAATATCTGATACGTATAAATTCTTGGTAAGGAGTGGTCTAATATCTTGATAGGCCAATCTATCTGCGCTTCTTCTTTAGACAAAATTAGTTTCTCACTTGACCAACTATATCGGGAGTTATATAATTTAGCGTAATGCGAGAGCGAGTGGCTCATTTATATAATTAATAACGTTTTCGATGATCAGTGGGATGTTAAATGTAATTAGCGTCTTGCATGTGTGATCGTGAGTTTACCATAAACTCATCAAGTGTGACATGGTTTATTATTTCCTTGATAGGTCTCGATTAATATTCGATTGATAACTGCGTAAATGGCTAAACAAAGGATGAGTCTAGCAGGTTATCTTAATAAAATTTCTCACAATTCTCGACTTCCGTTTGACAAAAGTGTATTTTTGATATGCAACGTGTTTGTTATTTCGGTAATAATATGTGGCTCTTCGGTATTGATTGATTTTCTTCTGGCTTTTTGAAACAAATATTAAAATTTCTTACGGGCTTGGCTGTTATGCCGATGTGGTAGACAATTTAACACATGTTTTGGCTTAGTTTAGATTATTTTAGACTTAGACTAATATGAATTAAATGCTTGAATACGTATTTTGATCTTGTGATCTGTTATCTCTTCGAGCATTGATCAATTTTGCCTTTGATATTGTAATAACGCTCGGCTTACGTATTTATTAGGCTAAAGAAAAAATATTTATCTTTTTAAAATGGTATGAGTTGTTGCTGTTATCTATGAGACATATTATCTTTTACCCGTTGTTGGTAAGCGATCCTATTGAAATTGAAAGAATCATACATAGGAGTAAGTTTCGGGGGAAAGATAGGTGTCTTGTAGGCTAACTTAAATATCAAATATTTTCTTAGTAGGAAGCCCAGAGCTTAGGCGTGTATAATCGCGTGCAAAGTATGATTAAGGAATTCATTATTCCTTCCAGAAATGATATGTTGAATTTCTTTCGGACATTCGATTAATTTTATTCGCCACACTTTCTGTGGCTTTCAGCGATTTCGTTCGTATGGTATACGGACCTATAATAAATTATAGGTAGTAATTAATCAATAAAATTCTATCCATTTAGCCGAATACAAGTGCCCCAGGTATGAGTCTTACAGTCTCGTAAGTGAACTCATACAATTTAGAGTATTTTCAAAATAATGAGGAAAATGATAGAAATTCTTTTGGAATATTAAAAGCCGCTTAATTTAGATGAATATCGATTCTAATAGCGATCTTACGGTAGTGATAATCAAAATCATATTTGCACTAAATATATGGCAAATGTTCTTCAGTGCTACATCAAAATCATATTTGCACAAACTAAGTCAATGTTATAATAAGTGCTTTCATATTAGTTCTTGAACATATATATAATGAATAACGAGATATTGCATTTGTTTCATTAGATAATCATTAATATAATCAAATGATTGGGCATTGTTATCTTCAGGACAAGAATATATATCAAATGTCTTTTTTGAATATTAATATCAATCACATATTAGAAACAAATGAGACTCGATCAAGTATCAAATATAATCATTAATAAATCTTGATTTAGGTCAAGTTTAGATCTTCCGTGATATTATTCGCGTAATACGGTGAACTAATGTACACTCAAAATACATGTTGGTGCATCATATATTATATATACAAATGGGCCATGCAAATATATCAAATTAATTATCAATAAATCGAGATTTGGATTATTTGATAATTGTCTTTTGACTTATATAAAATATAAACCTATTGATTAGTTTCAATATATAATAGATGCGAAAATATCATCATAAATCACTATTAATAATTAATCAAACTAATCATCTTACATTTTAGAGCGTTATTGCTTAGAGGTAGTCAGTATGCACCTTCATTAAAATAAAATAATAAATAATAGGACCAAGATTATAATTAAGCAGATGATTGCTTGAACGATACTAGTTAATAGGGTGAAGTAATTCAATATTAGTATGAATAAACTCAACGGTACTACTATTGTAGAAATTATACATGTGTAATTGAGTAATTAGATCATCACATTTATTACATTCACTAGTTTCTGAAGTCATTTGCAAATTTTAGAAAACAAGTTTAAAAAACATCGATCAACTCTGAGAAAGGCGGAGTAAGGACTTAATTACTATGTAGTACTATGTATATTCAAGGTAAAGTATTACCTCAGGTGTTGCCGACTCATTAGCTCCAATTTAACGAATATATATATATATATATACCCGCCATATATATATATATATACGTGCATGACGTGATAATGTTTGAGCTTAGATTAGGTCCTTGCACTTCTGAATTGATTGATATACAAACTTCGATTGGAGCGTATGTCGTATTAATAGTGTTATGAATATAGCCAAACGATGTAAATAGGCAAAGAGAATAATAAAGCAAGGAAGAATATTTTTTATTCTTTGTGTTGTATGCAATCTGATAGTGTGTTTATGGAAACACGATATACAATACGTATAAAGCATTCTTGATAAATAAATGTCCCCAATATCTTGATAAACCAATCATTTAAACATTACTAGACAAAATAACTTGGTGGACAAAACATCCACATTAGTTCCATAACAATATTCTTAATATTCATAAAATTTGATTGAAACATGTCTCAAGTTAATCTCCTTACGAGCGAATAAACATCACAAACGCACCAAAAAGTCAACTGACAACTATAAATACAGGAGTTTGATATGGGTTTGTATTTGAGGGGGTTTACAAATATATTAACGCACCTAATGTAGTCAAGAAAATCTGGGAACAAAAATATTAGATCGGCTTTTTCCGAGCTACTGGTTTCGAGTTCCTACAATGACAAGCTGCCAAATTGTTTGTTCCAAGCCTCATAGGTACCGAGTTCGTTCGCCGAAACAGATGGTCTCACCTCTTGTAAAGCATCCTTAAAATCCTAGATAAAATCACAAACAAAAAAGTACATCATATAGGGGCTATAGAGCAGAGGAGACAATGCGGCAATGCCTTCCTAGAAGTTCTTCACAATGCATGTAGTCAATTAAATTTAGTTAGTCGTTTAGGCATTTCATCATTATGTGAATGTGCCTTACCTTGAGAGTTACTGGCCTCATGTCTTCCTTCTCCAGCTTTGTGATCTCAATACCTTGTCGTAGAGCCTCCCTTAGCGGACCCATGGAAGCGTCCTTCACCAAGTTCTTCATATCAGACCCGGAATACCCTGAGAGCCCATTGGAAAACTAAGAATCAGGGACAAGATAAAGAAGGAGGTTGCAAAATGGATCATGTGCGCCAAGGAAGTACCTTCAGTTATGTGGCATATCATATCGATGTCCTCTTGTGAAAGCTTAAATAGACCATCTTTCTCCAAAAGGTTCCGTATAATCCAGGATCTTGCATCTACACAACAGACAGAAACTTCTGGTTTTATGAATTCAATAGCACGGAAAAAATTACATGTTTATAGATATTCTTAATTTTATATACTTTGGCACCTGAGGAAGGGAGTGGAATATAGAGTCGCTTGGTAAGTCGCCTTCTTGCAGCTTCGTCTAGTTCTTGAGGCCTATTTGTTGCCCCTGTATGAAACCACCAAAATGTGGAATATTGTAAAAGGAACCAAGCTAATCCATGAACCTTAACATGGAAAGGCTGCAATCAGAACAAAATACAAAATTGAAAAAGCTTTCTACGATACACATCTCTCCAGCTGCCTCAAATTATCCATAATTAGTACATTACTTTTTAAGCAATTCTCACCAAGGAGGAATCTCTAGTGGGTTCGGAAAAGATAAACTCTATCTTGGACATGCTTGAAGAAGTTTGACAAATTACCTACGAGCAAAATTTGCTCACTGCCACTATCAAAGCCTTCCATTTCAATGAGGAACTGAGTTTTGAGTCGCCTACTTGCCTCATGCTCTCCTTCTGATTTGCGCTGCATTTAATTGATTTTCATAGTGAAATCATTTTTTATAGCAGCAAACCAAGAATCTGAAGTATCAAGTGCTTCTTTTGTAGGAATAAATGAATAATGTAGAGCAGACTTATTCTGAAACAATTAATCTCAAGTCCATACTGAATAAAGGAGAGGCATTTAGTCTGTCTTGAAGAGAGAGAAAAGAACTGTAGTCTCTTATTTTATAGACCAGTCAAACCTAATTAGTACATTAAACATCCTCCTGAAGATCTACCAAGGTCTACCTATTAGTAGACTTAGTGGATTCTTCTGCCATCAAGTTACTAGAGCTCTAGAACCTTGAGAAGAAGATATTCCCATCACAGAAACATTTGTAAGGTTTTCAAACAGCAAGACATCAGACGCTAAAGGAAAATAAATGAAAAATTCTATATACTTATCTCCGTATATATAATTATATATATATATATGTATCCACTCAAGAAAAGGCATGAAGTTTCAACCATCCAGATATACCCAGCAGGTCATTTGCATTATAAGTCGGGTTATACAAGCTATGACTTGGGGTTATCTATATATCTAGTTCTTGCTAGCATGTAAATATTATAATACCTGAGATAGAAGTGAATCTATTTCATCCACGAATATTACAGCTGGCTGGCGACAACTTGCAACTCCAAAAAGTGCTCGGACTAACTTTTCTCCCTCACCAATCTACAATCACTTAAACAAGATTAATAATAGAGAGAATTGAGCAAACATCAGTCATTAGAATATGAGTTGCAACAAAGCATTACATAAAAAATATTTACACCCATCTATTGAAGGTATAGTTCTGCATAGAACATAATTTTCTACTGGTGTCCTAAGGTTAATTTCTTGCCATGTAGTCAATATAATTGAAGGAGCTCAACATTATTGTGGACAGAGCATATTTTCATTTGGTTTGGTTATAATAATACAGAGTAGAACAAAATAGTACATATCTATAAACTGGAACTAGACATACCCACTTGCTTGTTAAAGAACTGGCAGATATGTAGAAAAAAGTCGCTTTAGCCTCTCCAGCTATAGCTTTCCCTATCATTGTTTTACCAGTTCCCTGCAGTAATGAATCTAATTAAGTAAACAGTGAAATCATATACTTTGAACTATTGAGTTGGTAGACTATGGACTCACAGGAGGACCAAACAGAAGAAGACCTCTGCCTGGAGAACGACAACCTTTGAATATGTCAGGTCGCAATAGAGGCCATATAACCATTTCAGTGACACATTTTTTAGCATGGTCCAGACCAGCTGAAATGGTAGAGGTCAAAATGCATGTCACATGAAGAAGGCGAATAACTACAAACACATTCAACATTATAAGTATTTGACATACCAATGTCATCCCAGCGGACATTAGGATCCCTGTCCATTATTTCATTGCTGACGTGTTCAAGAAGTCGAGGTTCCAGATTCCTCAATTTCTCTGGAAGCTCGCCATCAGGACCACATAGCAGTTCCAAACTAATTTTCATAAGAAGAAATATTATTCATCAGTAGTGATAATCATGCATCATGAAACTTTGATGATCGACAATTTTTCCCTTGGCTTTATGATGTTCTCATATTGCAGAGTTAGTAAGATTAGATATTCTGGAATACATATTTAGATTCCGAAAGAGACCAATAACATCTAATACGGAGTTGGTATGCCCAAAACACATTTATGCAACTCACCATTTTCTCGTTGAGTCATCTAAAGCATCTTCTCCTTTCCCCCCAACACGCGAAGTCAAATTACCAGTGTTATTACTGTTAGACTTGATTGGAGGGATAAAATTACCGCGCAAGCCTCGCCGGGGTAAATTATAAGATCTGCCACCATATCCTCTATTAGCAGCGAAGTTATCACTTTGTGGAGATACAGATGTGTTTGGTGATCCAGCTAAACCTCGCCTATTCTTCGCATCCATTTCCTGTAATGGGAAAAAATTATAATGTGACAACAATATCCTTGGAAAAAATAACTATACACTCATTTGGGTTGTTCTAAAACAATAAGAAATATGTAGTCTATCCTACTGTAAGTTGGAGGTCTGCCTTTTTTCGAAAATTTAAGGATGCAGGAGTTAGGTGTGTAGTGACTAGTGAGTGACAAAAAAGCTTAAATATGAAAAAGTTTCAGAAAGCAAGCCTCCTACTCAAATTGGGCAGGAGGTGGTATATAAAACTAGATTGAAGGAAGATGATATGTTAGTCTCAGTCATGTACTTACTACGCCCATGATTTCTGTTGATGTTTTGTATAGATATATTCTAATCGCTTTATCACGATGATTTCATTACAAAACATCACTTCTCTAATGCAATTATGAAGTTATAGTCACACAAATAAATTGTGAATTTAGATATTATTGACAACTTTATCTTTACCCTATTGGTATGTATTCCAAGAATTGGAAAAAAGAAGCACACATGCATGACATCAATGATAACTACCAAAGCAGAGTAAATTAAAAAATGCTGATCCTGACTTGATGTAGGGAAACAACACAATACATGAGATATAAATAATTCAGAATAGAAAGGAAAATACCAGTTTAGCTCTGGCGGTAACAAAACTATTGCCAGAAGCATCTGCATCACCTTCGTCATTGCATGATGGAGATTTCGGAATTTCATTTCTTGGACTACTAACTTCTACATGTGATCGTTTGGCTCTAAAACCATTTGCCCAACTTTTACTATCCTCTTCAGTTTTAGCATATGCAGATATGGAATGGTTCCCAGAGTAGCTGGAATTTTTATTAGGTTTCTCAACAACTACGTAGTCCTCTGAGTTCTTATTTCTGGTAATGCTTTTATCGTTTGACCTAGGTAGGTCTCCATAAAAGGATGTCAACTTTCCTTGTGTAAGAGATTTCGAATTCTTGTGATCCAAAGTTTTGGACTGGTCACCTTGGTTCCACTGAGAGAGACACAAAATCAGTCCGATGAGTTCTCTTCCAGCATTTGATTATGGCATTGCATTTTGATATAATCGATATAAGAAACAGAGTCGCATGTATAGAATATTCAAATAATGCTCCAAAATTCATATATTAACAGAAAGATTTCTTCTGAGAGGAAGCCGATTATAGTAAATGCAGAACCCACATGCAAGACTAAGAATGCCTTATCTACTTTTCTCGGGTTTAAAGTTCGACAAAGGAAATGTCCAATCAAAGCACACTCTACTTACAAGTTCATCAGCAACATTTCCTTTGCATTGCTGAGGAAGTGCTCGAAAATATTTCGACTGCTTAATCTTATCAATGTTAAAATTTCCTCTCTTACTAAATAAGATGCCTGGCTTTTTTCCAGCTTGCTCAAATGCTTGCCTGAACGAAAGTCCAACGAACATAGTAAATTAACTCGAACAAGGAAGTTTAGTCATATAGAGAATATGAAACAACACTTCCTGAGTTTTATGCTATACCTCTCTTGCAGAACAAATGTGTAACAACTTCTCGAATCTAATTACATTTCTCAATTTCACTAGAGACCTAATTGTTCAAACTCTTTAAACTTCTCAATTTTTTTTATTATGTAGTTGAACGATCCCAGTAAGTTTACAGTTCAGCAAAAGAGGCTGTAGATCATTTTCACAATTTCAAAATATTCATCTCTAAGGAAATGAAGAACGATCCCCTACAAACAGACGAATACCTCTATCGATCAATTTGTCATAAATTACTGAATTTTGTTCTTCGTATCATTGAACTTTAACGACATATATACAACTAATGAAGCAAAATTACAACTGCAACACTAGAAACACTTGCATATACAACATTTACAAGTGTTATACTCCCTCCAATACACTTTACTTAACATTTTCACTTCCGAAGTCAAGCTTTAACCATCGACATTCTCAATTTTTCGTAACATAATTAAGATAAATATTATGTCAAAGCTTCATCTCAAACACAAAAAACATCAACTAAACGAATTAGATAAAGTACATTCTAATTACTAGTATAAATAGCTAAAATGCTAAACTAAATAAATTTGTACATATAAAAACTCTTAAAATTAATAAACTCTCTAATTTTTTTCGATCCCAATATTAATAATCTCTTTCAATTAACACTCGATAATGAATGACTCTATAAATTAATAAATTTTACATTATTAATTTATAGAGTTTTTAATGTACATCAAAGTGAGTCAATGCTTGCTTATCAGAGTTCGGAATCAAGGCGCGCCGAGCCGAATCGAGTCTCGATAAAGCCTGGTGTCGAATGGGGCGAATATAGGCTTGATCGAGCTCGGTAACGGCTCGAGAATCGAGGAAGCCGATTAGCGCTAACGAGAGTACATGAGCCGAGCCGAAATCGTGGTTCTCTAAAGCTAAGTCGGCTCCGAAGAGGAGAGATTGGAGGCGTTTGAGGTTTGTGTCGAGTTCTTTGCGCCAATTCAGCTCCGATGAGCTTGAATTTGACTCGTTTGTGGCTTCCTCAGTTCCCGCCATTTTGTGTTTTGATTGATGGTTTGGTCTTGAGGTTTGAATGATTTATTTGGGATAAAAAGGTTGATTTTGTGTTTCTCGGCACCGCCGGCCGATAACTCTCTCGAAAGCTAATTATCGAACTCGATATCCGCCGTACCGACTCGTTAACAACACTCATTAAAGCTAAAGGTGGCAAACGGTTCCGATTTAGTTTTTACTTGTATTCATTATGCCCACTTTCAGACATTAACCGCTAAGTGGCGAAGTGTATAAGGGCGGATTTTATTATACTAACTGATTAGTTCCATCGCTCATTAAATTTCATCGCGCTGGCCCGACATGCTCCACCCATGTCACAATGCTCGATAAGCGCAGGCTGACGCCGCTACATCGAAACGAACACATGTTCGCTTCCACAGCACGCAGACCGCACCTTTACGGTGCCATACATATGTCAGAATTAACTAGACGTCAACTTTCGAACTAGTTACCCGCGAGTCAATTTGATTTACATTTTTGAGTCAGTTACCATCGAGTTTTTTCTATTCAATTTTTGAACTAAGTACTTGTGAGTTTTTTTTTTGAACTGATTACGAGTCAAGCTTCATCTCTATTATAAAACAATCATGTCAAATCGTGGTCGAATTACCAAGCAGAATTTCTAATCCTATGTGAATTATTTTACCAAGCTTATCATTAATTGGGTCAGCCCTGGACTAGGACATTAGCTAATGCCCTAATGGCAACTCATCAATTTTGGGCTTGTCATCAAACATTGTATACAATTGTTGATGAAACCCTAGGCATCCATCATTTTCGAACGTTAACATTCTTGAAACACCTTGTGCTTTCGCTATAAAACCAAATGGTATGTCTCATAATCTCTCATTCTTTTGCATTCCTTAAATCTGTTTTCATATATTTTTACTCATTTCCAAAGAAAAGTTGGTAGATATATAGGTGTTATACTATATTACTATATGTTGTATGAGTACCATCTTTTTTTAACATAGAGTGCAACTATGCAAATCTTTTTTGTTTTTCAAAGCTTGAATGTGGTTTTTCATTAGTGTATTATTAATCCTGATGAATACATGAGGCAGAGGCTTGTTGAATAAAATGAACAATCCTCTAGTTATCATCAGGTAAATGGACTGGCAACATTTTTGGGTGAACCTCTATGATTTCCATTTCTCTGAGGTTCAGTAAATGGTGCAACATCTCATTATTATCCAACTCTGCATGGTTGAAAATTATATGGCTTACAGAAACAGAACATTAGACTAGTTAAACAGAAATACGGAGTACTTATTAGAAAGAACATGAAAGAGTGAAAGTGAAGGAAAATCTACATATGTATGGGAGTAATTATCGCTGGGCGACAGCCATAATCATATACTCTAGTGAACAACCATGAACTTATTATGCTAAGAGGAGCAATTGAACAATGACCCACGACACGGCTTCTCGATTTTCATGAACGTGGTGACGCGCCTTTGGAACGATTTGAGAAGAACGACTAGGCTCATATTCTATTCTTTCTGTTTGGTCATCAATCAGGCCATCATAACACAACAATTTAGCAAAAAGTGACAATGTTGAGTCTTGCTGCTATCAACAGACTTCCAATGCAATTCACTAGCATCAGGATCAGGGCAACATGTGTATATATCCATAGCAGTAGGGGAAGATCCGATTACAAGAAGCTCATTCTCTAACGACTTAAATGCGACACCCCAACCTTTTCTTGCATTGGCTTTCACAGGGACTGGCCCTAAAGGCTTCCAACTATTCATCTTCTTTAAGTAAACCTTTAACTGATTTGATGTAGCCTCGAGTGAGTAAAGCTCATTGTTCACAACAGCAATAAGAGGTGGTGCATGGCAATTTTGAACTGGATCATCTATCAACATATCTGTTATTAGTTCCCATTTGCTGTTTGATTCATCATAATATTCCCCACATGTGAGCCCCCCTTCTTCATTTCTTCCTCCTATTACATAGAATCTGTTATCCATGAAACACCCTGAACAAAGCTTCCTTCTTTTGTTCATTCTTGGAAGAGGGGTCCATGTTCTACCATCAGGGTCATATTTCTCAGCAGAATCAGAAATTTCCCCCCCAACAAATTCCATTCCACCGGCTACAAAAGCAGAGTTTCCATAGGAAGCCGATGCGAATAAGCATCTTGGAATGATCATAGAAGGACCCTTTTCCCACTGATTTCCAGCCAATTCATACCTGTACACCACAGATCCTTCTACTTCTCGCCCTGCGACGAGTAAATGAGTCCCTGCACAGAGGGACTCTTTGTCTCCAGCGATAAAACATATATCGTCTGAAGGCAAATCTGGGAGCTTTCGACAAGATTTGAAGTCTCGATCACTTGTCCACCAGGCATTCCCACCACTCGGTGACATGAAAATCGAAGGCTCTGTGAACCCAATTTCCCTCCTGATCTTGAATAAGTGGCTATTTTTCAAAAGATCCACACATCTCTTGTCCAAAAAGAACAATTTCCAGTACTCCAATCTTGGAAATCTTGCCAAGATTAGAGCTTGTAGCTCGAAGCTAAGAGAGTAACCAATTGAGTCATAATCTGCATCCTGAGGTCTTTCACCAGAGGAGTCTTGATTGCCCTGTGAAGGTTCCAAGAGGGCAAGAATACCATCTACATCAAGATTTGGTTCATCTTGTTGTTCCATTTATTTCCAGGAATTTGAGAACTTGAATTTCCTTGAATGAAAACTATTAAAAGTGAACTTGCTACAATCACTGCAACTGATCATATGCTCAAAGTATATTTCACTGGTATAAATCTTATCAAGACCATATGAGATAAGATTTTGCCATGCTAACAAACCTGGATAACAAATGGATGGAGAAAGAGGAAATAGCACTTCTCCTGATGCATGCAAACAAATAAATACAAAAGAACTTTTCAAGAATTCATTGTACTTGACATACACACAACATAGGTAGTCAGAGAAACATACCTTTCCAAACAAAGAAACATAAAAAATCACTGAGATAAAGAAGAGCTAAAAGACGAGATCAATCAAGTGACTAGAGATTTATTGAGACAACCCAACTAAATGAGTTCTATAAAGAACCCATAAAACATCACAAAATTCTTCAATATTTTTTCACACACTACTAGTATTTATATTGCATGAATCTTAGAAGGCTAAAACAATTTGGTTGTCCCAAAATAGATTGTTTTATGCAAAAAAAAAAAGTGTACGAAAAGGGAAAGATGCTTCCATTATAACTATTTTAAGGGGAGGTATATTCTTTAAACCTCCCTCGTTTGCTGGATTAGTGTTAAAATATAGGGAATTGTATATGAATAGTAGGATTAGTAGCTAATGGGACAATCTTAACAGGAACAAAAAACAACGTTAATTACGGGAAAACAATATCATGTCTTTCTATTTTTATGTACAATGAATGGAAGATCGCGGGAAATGAGATGAGGAAAGATATAGATATGCTCCATTTAAATAGTTGAATAATAGAAGGGCATTAGATCGTGTATTATACTTTTAGGTGCTATTTTATATGCAAGTGTTGCTTTATATTAAGATTGTTAGGACAAATATGGGATTTATTTTTATAAATTAGTTTAAAAATAAAATATGAATCACGATTTTAATTAGTATATCATAGATTGTCACATAATATATAACAAATAATTCAAACTTATTGAAATTGGAAGAGGCGGGCTTGCATGTAAGTTTTACTTTTTAGGTCAATTAGTATAATTTATGTTAGAACTAGCTAGAGCAGATGATTCAGACTCCTAATTAGAATGGTTGGAAATATAACGGGAAGTGAAAGGAGAAAGCGATATAAATTAGGTTATTATAAAGTAGAAGTAGTCATATATGTTTCTGATCGAATATTATAAAGAAGATAATATATATACGTGTACAATATATAGATGTGTATAATTGACTAAGTTATTAATTAGTTATTACCTATATTCTTAGATTTGTGTGTGGAGTAATGAGCAAATAGCCAAAGGAATATCTCAAGCTTTATTGGACCTACGATGAGGGGAAAAGCGACCAATCACAACAACATTATTAAGAGTATGCATATCTTGGACCATCACTAGTCACTACTCTCAAACTCATGGCATACTTAATTACATTGAATCGGTTTAGTTAAAATTTTGATCATGAATAATTTTATTTATTAATTTCATATTCAAATAATTATAGAATTCTTATAACCTTGTTTATAAATATTCTCATAATTTAATAACGTTTTAAATGGAAAATAACTATAACATTGTTTATGCAAACATTACCTATTAAAAATGAAAAATGACAATTGATTCGAATAAAAAATGTACTATTAGTTTTTGTTAATCATCCGATCAACCATGGGGGATTTTGACACGTCGAGCGAGCACATTCAAGTGGAAATCTATTGGATAAACCTCTCTTTTCTAATGTGCTAATGTTTTTTATTCAAGATGGATCTTGTGTGCTCTCTTCTTTCATTTATGATTAATTTAAGTTCGTGGATTTGCCTTTATTTCGTTTTTGTTTCACTTTCTTGAACTAGCTAGAACTGTACTACATTGGTACAAATCTCATTGTCACAGCCGAGTAAGATTTGCATTTGGAATGCACTCTAGTAGTATTGTACAAATAGTTTATTATGTATATGGGGATTTATTGAAAATTATCGAGGCCTGATCCCAGATGCAGTATTGCAACAAATGTACACATTAAACTATAAAAATTAAGTAAATATAAAGTATAAAATATTTAAACTTTAATTCGAATGAATTGAGAAAACCAAAGTCAAACCAAAATGGTTTAATCACCCCGTTTTGACAATAAAAAATAGTTGGATAATTTGAAGCAACTCTACTCATATTTGATAGTCGAATACATTACAATGGAAATGGACAAAATCACTTAAAAAGATACTCGTATTAATCATGTAAGAACTCTTTTAAATTTTCTATCAAAGTGCTCTTTAAAAAAAACATGTACTAATTACCAAATAGAAGCATAGTATAGTTTAAACATTTGTGTGATTGCACATCAAGAGATCTTGTTCCAATAGATAATTTATAGGAACTTCGATTTTGGTGATATTCTCTGTGAAGATAATACGTTGCAATTGTCTTGATATACCATGCCTGAACTTCCACAATTTGATTTCACCTCATGTATCCCTGCAATTCGACCTCTCAAACAATTCCACTTTTCGAAATTGTTCGCACGTCTCGTAGAGAGTGGAATCACTAAACTTGAAAAAGTACTTCCAATAAAAAAGTATTAATCATAATATAGTGTCCACTGTAATAAAGAAAGAAGAAAAGGAATGCATGACAATAAATATACCAAATTTAAGCCAAGGAAAACAAAAAGATCAATCATATCCAATATAGGTTTACCAAGAACCAAATGAAAGATTTACATACAACTATTATTGAGAACATGTTCATGATCTATAGTAATAATTTGACCGAGCCTGGAGCCAGAGATGTCATATACTACGATTCATAGGATTAGTTCTTGACGATGATGAATCGCAACCAGAATTGTGATACATCATTGTTTGTATTCCAGATAGAACTCCTAGAATGAAAGCATCTTACTCAGATCACCATCTCCTTTCAAAAAGAACTTGAAGAGAGATAGGGGAATTCTTGAATTATTATTCCAAAACTAATTTGTCAATTAATATGGTGATAAAATTTTAATACCTTCACTTTTGGAGCAAGATATGCCATGAGAGTTGCAACAACAACCGAGTTGGTTATAAGAAAGATATATTATAAGATGAAGAGTGGGGGACATTTTTTGATGTGGAAGTCGAGTACTATTGCAAGATGAAGAGTGGGGGACTTTTTTTTACTAACCAACAATTTAAATAGTGAAAACGGATTATTGCACTAAATTATGACACGTGGATAGCCTCATTGAAGAGATAGGCTTCACCAATCTCCCACTTTATAGTATGGATAGATACGATTCGATTCAGATGCTAAAATAACATGATATTTAATTACGATGTTTATCCGTGACCTAATGGCCTAATAGTATTCGGCCTAGCATTAAATTGATATCAATTCGAGCAATCTCCTAAGAGCATTAAACTTGATTCATAATCTCCGTCCTTTGGAAGCTAAAAAAAATTCCATCAATCACTTTATAGCATGCCATCCATGCTAATAGAAAGCTTGTTCAATAAACTTGGAAAGTAAATTTATTGAGAATAAATTGGTTTTCCACTAAAAGGAAGAAAGTTTTGGGCCGTCAAATACGCCGGAATAGCTGAGTTACATACCATCAGCATCAGAAGTTTATATCTAAAGTATTATACATGTATGATCAAAATGGAAAAATATCATTGCAATTGGTTCAATGACTTAATCGAACTAAATTAAGCCTTCTGTTTCATTCTATTTCAAAAGCTTCATTCAAACAATAAAATTAAATAGACAATCCATTTCGATACAAAAATTCACTTATCTAACTTTGATTTTCTATCAAAACATTTATACTATTAGATAATTTGAGACTCAAATTTAGGACCTCTTGGTTGGAGGTCTGGGATGAATGTCACTAGACTAGTCATGTACATATACTATTAGATACTAAATACAAAACATGCATGCATACATATACAATAGAAATTCTTTAAACTAATAATCGGTAAATTAATAAAAAATTTCGATCCTGAAGTTAATAAAATTTTTAAATTAATGCTCGATAAATTAATAACACTATAAATTAATAAATTTTTCATGTCCCGACATTATTAATTTATATAGTTTTTACTATATATATTGTTTTTTCTATTAGCAAGTTCCATTCAAAACACATATATGTTATTAATTTTAAAATATTTGAATATTATTTATACAGATCCAAATTGACTTTTTAATCAATAATTAAGTAAAATCTTTCTATTAAATTGAAATGAATGCAGTATTATTGTATTAATTATGCTACACAATCGAAAATTAAAGAAAATGGACCGAAAAAAAGGAAATACATCAAAGCTTAACAAAACAAAGATTCACTAAGAACACTTGTAATTGGTGTTAGAGAGGAAAGAATAACTTTGTTACAACAGTTTAAAGATAATTCCATATGGAACATTTTTCTTGGTTCCTTGCGTATTATTGAAGAAAGTTTAGCAAATCTGAAGTATTTAGTGCATGGAGCACTATGTCCACAATGATATGGGTCGAATCACCTTTAGAGCAAAAGCATAGGAATATTCAGGAATCAGTTCAAGACATTGAAACACAGATAGAGTATGTACTAAAATAAAGAAATGAAAGTACTTCCTAGTCATCAATATTGTGGCCGAACTAAATTTTATATAAAATTGATACCATATCAATAATGAAAAATATTAAAAGTTGGGGGCAAATAAAATTTTATTTGATGAAATGTAAAAAAGAATTTGGTGATTCAATAATAAAAGTTTATTTTTCAAAAATTTATGAAGAGGTCAATTGTCTCATTCGGCCACCTTAATTCTCCATTGAGAGTAAAGGAATTTGTAGTATAAATAATGAATATTTACAATATTTTGAACACTATTAACTCTCACTTGTAAGATCTTAATCTCTATCGATATGCTTCACCTCCGATCACTACTAGAATACAGATCAAAGGCGACGGAGTTCAGGGACCGACGCCAACTTTAGCGTCGGTAATGAGACGGTAATACGTGGAGAAATATTCGGCCGGAGTATTTAAATTAGGTAGCTTGTGGCTTGTCAGTTAGAGCGGGTTTAGCGTCGATGTCCAATAAATTGTAGAAAAGTTAAATTCAAATATGAAATAAAATCACCAGAGCGCCAAACGAGCTACATATTAGGTAAAAGCTTTGACTTTTGGCATCGGTTAAGCGTCGAGGGTTGGTTTAATATATTAACTATTATAAAAATTATAAAAATAAAATATAGGACCCGATGGCGTCGCGTCGCCATTTTATCGTTTAATTCGGAAAGCTTGAACCCCCCCGCTGCCCGCCTTGCCCGCACCAAGCGCCCAAATCATTCACTTACACTGCGACCCACCATGTCCACATGCCCTCCTCGCTCCCTCGATCGATCAGTCCTCCCACCACTCATACTCGGTCGAACCCCCCCTCCTCCCTCCCTTAGTCGACCCCCCTCCCCTCATCCTCTCTCCAAGATCGAAACCCCACCATCCCCTCCCTGGTCAGACCCCTTCCCCACCGTCCTGCTTTCAGGTGAGCCCACTCCTTTCTATCTAAATAATAAGGTTAGTTTTTTATCTATTGTTTTTATTTAATTTAAATGTTTAGTATTATTAGTTATTAATTAGATTCTTTATTGATTATAAATTATTAATTAGATTATTTATTTAGTTTGATTAATTAATTAAATTGTTTATTTAGTTTTAATTATTAGTTAGATTGTTGATTAAGTTTGAATTAGTAATTAGATTGTTTAATTATTAATTTTGGTTGTGTGTTGAATTGCTCTCTCCCATTCGGAAGGTGTCATTTGAATTAGGGATTTGGTAATTGTGATAATTAGAGGTTTTTTTTTGTTTGGATTTATAATTTGTCGAAGTTTGAACTATGAATTTACTTAGTTCGTTATAAGATTAAATAATTGATTTTGTTTGAATTGATAGTTTGAATTATTTATAGACTTTGAGTGAGTGAGTTGGAATTGATAGTTTGTTGAAGTTTGAATCATTACTTTTAAATTGGTTTAATTTAATTTTATGATTGAATTAGTTTAGGATGTATAAACTTTAAGATTCAATTATATAATTGATTGATAGTTTGAATTTAATATTGAACTTTAAGATTGAACTTTTCGTTTAGTTTGAATTTATAATTTGTCGAAGTTTGAACCATTATTTTAAATTGATAGTTTGAATTAGTTATAGACATTGAGTGTTTGAATTATTTATATGTTGAGTGTTTGAATTGATCGTTTGAATTAGTAATTAGATTTTTGTTTGGATTATGTCGAAATGTTGTTATGAATGTTTTGTATATCTGCTAAAATTTTCCTAATTTGATTGTATATAACTCATAATTGGTAACTTCGAGGAAGGAAGGCCCAGTGAAGGATAGTGCGCCTTATTGCTACATAAAGAAATTTGAGGAGTTCTGGCGTCACGGTATTGATAGAGCAAAATGACTCCCCGCTATACATGGGCGGCGATGGCTCCCCCCCGCCTCGGCGTGAGTTTGATACGCTCGGGGGCGAGGCGGTTGTTAAATCGATAAAATACCCAGGTCACGGTCGACATCGAGGCTTGGCTTCTTGCGGGTAGTGGTAGTGTTCGAAGACACCGGGGGACGGCCCAACCCATTCCAGCAGCATTTGGATGACTTCAGGCGGCAGGATCGGAGTCGGGGCGAAGAGGAGGAGGGCAGCTAATGGGACACGTGTTGTACAAGGAGATGATCGTCCACTCGCGCTCTGGCGGTGGCGAAAGAAGTTGGGCTTGAGATCTTCCACAACTCGTAAGTCTGTTAATATTGTTTAAATTGATTGAATTAGTTATATTTTTTATTTATGTTATCTAATTTTTTTCCCTTTTTTTCTTTAGGGTGATCGGTCATGAAGTTAACATGATATTCTTGGTGCTTGATTGAAGTGGGGTCCTATCGAGTTAAAGTTGTACCTACGATCGATCGCAAAGGATGACATCCCAAATCATTAGCAGTTAGTATATAAAATTTTGGTTGGATTTAAAGTTTTTAAAAAATATTTTTAATAAATAGATCTGTAAATTTTGTTTATTTGTCTTTTCGGGATGAATGTCGTATTAAGTAAGACACAAGCTCGAGGCGACACATGTTCGAGAGAGATTGCGAGAAGAAGTGGAGAACTGTGACGGCCAGAGGAGAACCTCGAAGGTCAGTGGCGAGTTGATCTACTTAAAGCGAGATGGTGTACCCGCGCATGCCAATTGAGGTAGTATATCCGACCTTTGGATGAAATCTGGCGACATGACATCTCGTCTGAGGCGAGTTAGAAGATATTTATAGCTCGAGGGGCTAGCCAGATGGCGAGATGGCGTCGCATTTGCTTGGGAGTAAGTCGATGCTTACCCGGTTGCATGAGGAGGTAAGAAATTTTCTCTTTTTATTTAATTCAAATATTTTGTTTAAATCCTAATTAAAGTTTTCCTAATTTGTGTTTCAAGAGAAAAGGAGGCGGAAGAAGGCTTCTTATTGAATTAGCCGTATGGAGCTAAACGAAGACGAGGCAGGTGGTGACATGCAAAGTTCACACGACCCGAGGGAGTGGGTCGATGCATTTGTAAAATATATTTAGTTTGTTTATTTATTGTTTATTTTTAAATATCCGGCCACTTGTGTGAATGTGTTCGAAATTCGGGAAGCGTCTGAGCTCACTTCCACGAGATGTTCGGAGAGGATATGAATGCATTGCGGTATCCCATTGAGTGAAGTCGTGGACACTCCAGCGGGCCGTTAATGGCGAGAATTTAGCAAAGGTAGGGTTCTCGTCTGGTTAGCTTCGTTGCAGTAGCTTTGCTTGTGAATGATCCGATTCGCAGTACCGCCGCCTCAGCCCTTCTTGATGTGATGAAGGAGCTCGAGCCGAGAGGTGCGAGTCGAGGTGAAAAAAGATTTTTATATAATGTTAGAGTCGGTTTGGCGTCGGGTGAAAAAGTTCTTTATATAGTGATAGCTTCGGTATGGCGTCGGTTAAAAATAAATCAAAAAGAAATTAATTAAAATGTTGGCGTCGGTTTTAATTAAATAAAAAAGATATTAAATAATATTTCGCGTCGGTTTGACCTCGATTTGTACTTAACGTTTGACCAAGATGTGGACGGTATGGCGTCGGGTAGCCGAAATTTTAATGAAGTGCGATGTGAAGAATGATTGGCGTCGGTGTATGAATTAGCAACGCCCAGAACGCGTCGTTAAGATTCCGTAGCCAAACCGTTGCTAAATTGATTGTAGCGTCGGTATGGCAACGGTATCGGACGTCGCTATTGCCCTGTATTCTAGTAGTGAATCTAGAGGTTAAGGATTACAATCATCACAGGATAAATGAAGAACCAATAATAATCCGTATTTTAAATCTTACTCCTTTCTTTTCAAAATAGATAATTGTTTAGATGAAAATTGTTTTATTAAGGGATAGTGAAAATCTACATTAGGATTATAGAAAGCTACATTGGAATGTAAAAAGCTACGTTGGAATTGTGAAAAAGTATATTAAAATGCTTGATAAATGTATAATTATTTCATTAATCAGCAAATCACAGGGTTAAAGGTAGTATATTCTAGCCTTAAAGAACTCAAACTATATGTACTTTCTTTTTTTCTTTTTACTTTTGCAATCGATGGATCTTTAGAAAGAAGAGTAGCTATTGGTTCAAAGCAAATCAACAGTACGACAATCGTTGTCGTACTTGAACAAATTTCAAGTGGAATCACAAACGTGTCTATAATCGCCAGTATAGATAATTGGTCCCCTAATATCAGTAATTTATACAACCATAAAAATATGGTTTAATTTTGAAATACATCCGAGTTACTCCGTATTATTTAAGGTAATATTAGTCCAAAAAAATCTCATATTTGATCAATTCCGAAATTATCGTTATAGAAAATGAATTTCCCCAATGTAAACACAAAAACAAACGGAAGAGAAATTGAAAAGATATAAAGTTGGGAAGGTAGATTAAAGATTCGAACATAATTTTGGAGGCTGAAATTAAGCATTATATTCTATACATAAACTTGCAAACTAAATTTTTCAAAATTTAGGTTCTAATATCGCTCTTTTCAAATGGTTGGAGAGGTATAAATCGTAATTACGTTAACATATAGATCATCTTGTTCAACCACATTCTCATTAATAACATACAAGATAATCAAAAGAATCAAAGAATTTCCATAAATATGCAAAATAAGTTGCGGATCTATGTTCAAAGTTCGGGATCGTTCCAATATTTTCACTAAAATGAAATTTGTACATACATTGTTATTCATACAACAATTTAACACATGCATCTATATTTATTTATCAATTAGTATTTGAGTTATAATTGAACAACTTTGAACGTAGAAGGGTCCGTCCATGTACAAAATCCATTATTATGCCAAGTAGTTTGTCGTTCTTTCAATTAATACTCCTATTAAATTACATTTTCCCCTCAATTCTATAAAATTATAGAATCTAACATGAAAATAATCTATGATACAACACTTGTAGCTAATATGAAATTATGAAATCAACGTGAGAATAAATATAACACTTGTAGTAGGCTGTAGCTTATCTGAATCATTACCTGCAAATAAATCTAAGATATAATCAAAAGTCAATGCCAAATTTGGTATGGTGGAACACTCATTTGTAATTGGTATAGTTGAACACTCACTTTAATTTGATCCAAAGTCTTTCCGTTACATACCTATATCGATGAAATAATTGATTTTCTCTGATCTACGGAACCTCCAATTTGGTTTTCAAGGGAAAAAGAATTAGGACATAAGTTTTGCCAACTCTTCCCCGCATATCACGACTTAATAACAAACAAGTGACGAGGCAAACTCCCGTTGTGGAGTGAACTATTATGAGTCTTTATCTATGAAGATAGATATAGATTCGAGTATGAACTTAAAAATGGAGAGGGTACTAATTTATAATATGGAGAATGTATTGAAATTTCTAAAATTTGACTACGAAACATCCCAAAAAAATTTATTTTTGAATTTATAGAAATAAAATGGTAAGATAATTTCCAAATTACTTTGATTTCAAATAAATTGTGTGAGTTTCCAACTTTTGTTAGATAATATTGTGTATTATTAGGAGATAAATATTGTAGATATTGTTATGAATTATTTTGATATTGAATAGATTATAATTTGTTGTTTCAACTAGATAGAGGTCCGTATAGATTGAATATATCCGGACCGATCCGATAAGGTTTTCGGGCAAAAATTTAGAATCGGACCGGACCCGATAGTTATCGGACGGGTACCCGGTCCGAACGATAACCAAATTAAAAAAATACAAAAACCCAAATTGAAAATTACCAAAATCAAATCACTAATTGAAAATACAAAATCCCAAATTAAAAATCCAAAATTAATATTTCTAAACCCCAAATCAAACCTCAAATCCAAATTATATAATCAAAAAACTAAAATTAACAAAATACAAATCGAATTTATAATAAACATACATAAAAAAAAAATTACTAGCAGAGAAGGGAGGAGGGGGGAGGCGGAAGTGCGGAACTACATCCATGGTCATGGACCATGGTATTTCAAACTATATGTCTGGATATCTCCAGAAATAAAAGAGGTTAGAAAAGGAGGGTTTGTTTTTATACCGTAGGGTAACTCTTTGGATCTTTGGATGGGATGCATTTAGGTTTTGATTTAAAAGGACAGTTGAACTTCGCTATAATTTTTTCGAGAGTAGGGTCTCGGGTGGTTATCGGTTTATCAGAGGCGACTAACATTACTAGATAGAAGTCTTAATATATAAGTACTCGAAAATTTTCGGAAGTGCAAGATAATTACAATTGTCAATTAACCTCTGTATCGATTCAACTTTTGTATATTTTTAAATAATATGATACCGTTAATTATAACGTATATAAAAGTATGAATAAAGGTTTGTTTCTTCGCTTTTCAAATTATTAATTACTAATTACTTTTCTCTCTAAAAATCTAAAAGTTATGAGTTAATAGGAATTAGCTACTTCTTTCACCGGTTTTTTAATTTGGCGTTTTTCGTATATCGAGGTTGAACTTTGACAATTAGTTATTATTAAACTATATGTTCAAAAATTATAAGAAAATAATATTATGAAATTATTTTCAAAGACGAATCTAATGATTTAACTTTTATATTCATTAAAATAATAAGTAATTAGTAATTAATCGTCAAAGTTTCGCTTTCGATATACAAAATGTGAAAATAAAAAAAGCGAGGTGGCTATTAAGTATTCATCATACTTTATACTTGCACGTTATTAAGACTATCAATTGAAAAAGAATCGTGCTTTTATACGTGCGGTTTGAGGATGATACGTCATATACATTTGAAATATAAATACTTTATAATTACCGTGCGTCCGACTTTATAATTAGCTTTGTTTATCATCTACAGTTGCGTGTTTAATGATTCAAATGTATACATTGAGGAATAATATAATAATTATTTTACTCGATTTTCGCAGTATAAGCTTTGTGATTGATTCAACTTTGGAATAGCTCTATATTATATGTTATTATTTTCATCGATATGGTTTTTCACAAATTTATATGTCAATTTAGTCTTTAATAATTGAGTAGTTAAATAATAATATATTTTATGTAAAACTATTGTTGTTATTATTATTATTATTATTATAATAGGTGTTTGTTAAATAATTATATGTTTTTGAATTATTATTATTATTATTATTATTATGTAGAACTATTTTTATTATTAGTAATATTGTTATTTAATTCATGCAGATATGAATTTTATATATTGGGATCTGCAAAATTTAAATTATACTCCCTCCGTTTCTAAAAGATTGTCCACTTTTGACTTTTGACTTTTAATAGTTGAACTTTTGACCGTGGAAGTATTTTTTATTTGTGTTTATAATATTTTATGAAAAGATATCAATAAAAATACTTTCAAATTCTTTCCATTGATATTTTCATCAAATATTATATAATCTGGTAAAAATATTTATGATCAGTTATTTATTAAAAAAGCTGATCGAAATTAACAATCTTTAGGAAGCAATAAAATACTACTTA
Source organism: Lithospermum erythrorhizon (assembly GCA_019722365.1). Classification (NCBI taxonomy): domain Eukaryota; kingdom Viridiplantae; phylum Streptophyta; class Magnoliopsida; order Boraginales; family Boraginaceae; genus Lithospermum; species Lithospermum erythrorhizon. The sequence continues at coordinate 2,780,409 of JADFUC010000243.1, read as the reverse complement.
AATACCAATTTAAGCTGACGTAAAAGCAAATAATTCGATGATCTTATATTGATGACAATTCGTCAATATATTTAATCGAGTATATATAAAATTAAAATAATTTTGTATCTACCGATAGACATCTCGGTATTGTATAGTATCTTTCTATAAACATAAATTATTTTATTCTAATTTTTATATCGTATTTAAAGAGTTATTTGTGATCGAAAGTATCACTTCCAAAAATATAAATATTAATTGAAAAAAATCGAGGAGTGTAAGTTTTACATAGCTTTAGAATAATTCGAATTAAGCTAGATGCGTCATGTAAATCCTTCTTAGTTTTATTTAAAAGTTTAAATTTTCTTAAAAATGTTATATATCTATGTTTAAGGATATAACATTAATTTCAAAAATATTTTATCTTTTTATTTTCATTTAGTTAAATGAGTTGGATATTTAAATTTGTTATAATATCTATGTTTAAGGATATATTTTTAGTATATAAAACTAATCTTGAGGTTCCAAAATTTCACATCGTTTCTTAAATGTTTCTGTTTCCGAAATGTTTATTACATTTATCATTCCGAAACTATGACCGAAAATGAAACTTTGAACCATGATCGGAGAAAATGAATGAAAAGGCAAAATCTGGTAATTTGGTAAATATATTTACTTAATTATAATAGTTGTTTTAGTACCATAAATTCTTGATTGGGTTCTCTCTGTTTCTGTCTTCATTAATATACATCATCATCATGAAAACTTTATGATAACCATATATATTAACCAACGTTGTGTCCTGGGCTTAGCTTCTTCTTCCTTCCACTATAACTTCGAACAGAAAGCAACCTTGGCATGCAACACTGTGCGTATCTAACTGATGTGTCATCCGGTGTCCGTGCTCCATTGGAAGTTCTTTCGGCACTGCAAACCGAGATTGCACCAGAACCATAAGGAGTTCCAGTGAGCGATTTATCATTATTGTTATCGGCTAAATCTTGGTCATCAATGTCTTGGTGCTCTCTTAAACTTTCTTCAAATAGCTCAGATAATCTCTTCTTTGGCGATGGCTCAGGTAATGGAACAGGGGCTTTCTCCGGAACAATGATTTTACGCTGGAGGGCAGAGGAAAAGCTATGATGGACTGGTGTATTCCCTCGAGAAGGTGTAAAATCTGCAGTAAGAATGTGGCAATGCACATCAACGATACTTCAAAACAAACAAGAGGGAATCCCACTGTCCAGGCAACAAAATATTGTTTCACGGTTCACCATAACACATAATGAACTCCAATTGCAAAAGGAAACGTATTCAAACTAACAAAATTGTGTGTGTGCCTGTGTTGGGGGCGGGGGTGTCAACGTACCACCATTTACACTGTAGAAATCATCTTCACAATCAGACTCTAACCAAGGTTGAGAATCGAAAAAGAGCTCCTCTTTGCTCCCTGCACAAAGTAAAGCAGTAAAAAGGTCAACCTTTCATGAGTGCCTTTGGTTCTTATCATTCAGAAACCAACATTGTGCAAACATTGAAAGGTGCTTCCCACTATTTTAAACTTATGCTTCAAGATTGATAACATAATACTAATAGTTACGGAGTATAACAAAACCTTTCATAGCTTAAATCTTCACACAAAAGGAAGTCCATTCTATGCATCTATACACAAATATCTTAGGTGCTGCCTGTGAGATATAATGTTACCATATTTATTATAGAGAATAAAATAGCGTAGCATAACAAGAAAAGGGTCCTGAGGCTGTTGCCCGCCGTTGCAACATAGCATAGCGTGGCAAAAAGAACACACAGAGCATCCCAGCATTTTATTTTTCCCTAGACTTTCACATAATAACCTTCTCATGTAAGATTACAGTCTTGCACTTTTGTTTGCTTGAACCAACCAGAAAGCTCAAACAGGAACTTATAGAAAGCTTTAGCTAAAAGTCGTAGTTTCAAAACATACAAGTATTTTGCAATATCAGAGTAAGTGCTAGAACATATAAGCAAGGCACCTGCATCGCCCACAATTTGCTTCAAAAGTTGTTTCAGAAACAAACAAGATGGCTTTTATCATTAATAGAGTCCCCAACTTAAATTTTTTGCTAACATACGGAGTAAAAGGAAATCAGAAATTGAACATGTATAAGTCTACAAACAATAAAACCCCCCAAACAAACACAAATTGTGTGATCCAGTTTCAACAAAAGATGAAAAGTATAAGTAACAATTTCATCATTTCAAAATTTAGTCTTTATCACCATAAACAATATCACAAAGACAGAAAAGGAATAAGCAATTTGTTTACATAAAGTCAATTTGATGAAGAATCCATAAAAAAATCTACCTGCAAATAAAAACAATTCTAAAAGTCTGATAATCAACTCTTCTGGCCTTTTTATATTATTAACATCAGTTGACTTCACAAAATTAAATCAATATTCTTTTCCTTTGGTGGTAATTTTTACATCCAAATTCCCAGACTTGAAAATTTCAGAGAATAGAACTACTTTCAACTTTCTATTTAAGAATCCAAAACAAAAACCAAGTTGACTCTGAGTCCTCAAAAGATTAAAACCAGTGAATTATTCATTCATAAATAGTGCTTTAACAAAAAATAAATCTCCACCCTAAACCTCAAAAGAAAAGCTAATAAGGAAACAACTTTGCAGCCAGTAGACATGGGTAAGTATTAAGTGCACAACAAACCTTAATTACACTTTTTTTCCCTTAAAAAATTCGATCACTCGAAGCCGGACCTCGTCATTACCAATAATAACTTTGTCACTAGTTAACTCTAGTGGTTATTGATTATTGTTGATCGATTGTAACAAACCTTAACTACATAAAACAACAAAAGTACACAAATACAGTATAACAAAAACCCAAAATTAATTAAGTTTCAGAACAACAAAAAGACAAAAAACCAACATACCATAGCTTCTGAAACTGGTCTGTGTTTTATCTTTGACTACAACATCAGACACCACCAAATTGTCACCATTCATCAAAGGCTTCTCCTTAATAGGAGATGGAATCAAGATTTCCTCATTCTTTGATGACCCAACTGAAAAACGGAGCTTAATAGCTGAAGTTGGGTCTTTATGAACTGAAACACAAGAACCCATTTTTACCAATAAAACAAAAACGATAAAAATCACAACTTTATTATCAAAATCAACAGTATTTTCATCCCTTCATCATATCACAACCCATTTGAACAAAAAATATACTCTAAAGGTAATGGAATTTTTGAGAGAGAGAGTGGAGTAGAAGAAAAATGAGGGGGGGGGGGGGGGATGGGGGATTAACAGTGTTATCTAAGCGTAAAGCAAGAATATTAAAAAAAAATGCTTAAACAGAGGAAAAGACAAGAAAAAAAGGAAAGTCACAATAATGAGTAGATTGGTCTTGAAATGGAAGTTTTTGTATGGGACACTAAAAGTGGGTCCTTATTACTATAATGGTGAATGATTATATTATTTAAAATTTGTTTTTGGTATTATATTATTGTTTAACTACTTCCATAAATCCAACATAATTATAATAGTCAATAACATGTTGCATTGATAATTTTGGATCATTACTTCATTCATCTCAAAAAAACTGTTTAGTTTTAAATTTTGATAGTTAATTCAAAAGTTGGATCAAAATATATTTAATTAAATATATCCAAAAGTATTATGTTTTACTATTCCATATATTATTAATATGACGATTTTTATTCAAAACAAAATCGTGAAATTACAGTTAAATTTATTAATTTTTGATAGTGAAATTAGAAATAGGAAACAATCTTATTACTCCATTAAGGAGAATGTAGTATTTTACATGCATATCTTTGGTATAACTACGATGGCGCTCAGGAATTTATGTGTAATACGGATTACGGAGTATTTTAATTTGGAGTATCTAATTATCTAATTTGATTTTGGCTTGTTTTGTTATGGTTAATTTTTTTATATATAAATTAGCTATGAAAGAAAATAGAATATATATTATGTCCCCAACAAGAATTAGAATAAAGTGCTATAAAAAATATATAAATTACTAACTAAAGACAATTAGAGTAAAGTGTTATAAAGAAAGTAAAATATATATTATGCTTAACAGAGTTGAGCTGAAAATTAGCCGTGGAAGTTTTGATAAATGTAGTATTGGCCGTGTTATGATTAATAAGAAATTGACTTGAAGACTTCGGCTCATCTGTTCATATTCTTTGTTGTTTTGGAATTTTGATTCCCTCAATTCAATAGAATCCACCAATTCTTAAAAAGATTGTTCATTTTTAATTTTTTAATAGTTTTATTTTTTTAAATTTGACCTTAAATATTTTATTTATATTGTATAATATTTTATGAAATATATCGATGAAAATATAGTGTTACAGTTATTTTATCAAATATTATATAATAAAAATAAAAATATTTGGAATCAAGACTAAAAACAAAATTATCAAAAAATTAAAATAAATAATTTTTAGGAACCAGAAGTGTAGTTGTTACTGACAAACATTACCGTGTCGTGGATTTTTGCATGCTCTGATTAATGCATGAGTAACGGATGTATGTCACATTATAGTAATGTCTATTTTAATTACTAGAATATGACTAGCTACTTACCAATAAGAATATGGGTTTTGGTCATGAGTGCATTATTGCACTTGTTGACCTAGTTAGTACATCTTGTGTGGTTTTATTAACACCAAATAAAAGAATGCCTAATTATCATTATTTATCAACGATGGATGCATAAACATAAATGTAAAGTACTGTAACAAATATCTAAGAAAGAGTATCCATGTTCAAATATCCTCAACCCTCTGTACATTTCTTCGTTGTTATTCTCTAAATCTCTAGTGGTGCATGAAAACGTGAGATAATGGAGTGTGACATACACTTAATGGATAGTATAGACAGAGCCATAGAAGTACTAAATCGGGATTCATTTTATAAACATGCATCAATAATCATCAAATCGGATTTTTTTTTTTTTAATAATGGTGATTGCATGTGAATTTAACAAACATTATTGATAGATGTTCGAAAGAGTTAACACAGTAAGTCATCAGTAACAATTAAAAATTTAAAAGTGTTGTTCTAGTAAGATTGAGCAATTTATGTGAAACAATAGAATAATCTAAAGACATATTATATCGTGAAAATGCCTTTAATTGATCTTAAGCAAATGTGGGACATTAATCTCAACAAAACTCATGTGATTTCAACAACAAAAAAACACATGGTTCTATACAAATAAAAAATAATTGTATATACTGGTCGAATTATACTCGTAATGAACTTCTATATATGAGGATACCCCAACTTAGCTAGTCGGAACTAAAACGTTTCAAAGTCTTAAGTTTGTGATTAAGATAAAGGTCGTTCAATTTGCACAATTATTTTGATAATTGAGGAGCAGTAATTGACGACTCAACAACAGCCGACATTAATGCTGCTTCATAAAAGTTAGATTGAATAATAGTGACCACTACTAATTTCATTTTCAATACACAAAACAAATTAGGAACTTGTGGTTCCGGAGATGCTCACAGTAATGTAGATATGGACACCTAGAGAAATAATAATGAAATGGCCAATTATGCTTAGCTTGGATGAAGATATTTTTTCTCCCTTTCATTTGCTAATAGCTACAAACCACTACTACTACTTCTGCCTATGCCTTAGTTAAAATCCAGAAGATAGGATAAGGATATATCTAGATATGAAAATGGATTATTATAATCGAATCATATATTTTACATATGTATGTTATTTGTAAAGTCAAATATCGTAATTTTGATAAAGATGTTTCTTGGAATTATGGGGATCTTTGGTCCACATCATTATTTTGTTTGATTACCCATTTACCCACATAAAAAATTGGGACGGAGAATAAGGATCAAAGCGGCGTAATGTCAGTGATCGCGTCCCAGTCATTAGCGAATCGGGCGGCCCGGCCTCTTAAGCAGCAAACCGGCCGATCGACATGGTCGGCCAGGCCCATAGCCCATCAACCCAGTAGGGCCGGTCACGATCCCGTTAATAGCCTGACCGGTTCGAGACCCGTGTATCAGGGGCCGACGTGGTACCACTGATTTCAAACGGTACCACGTTTACAACTATTAATTTTTTTTTTTTGCCTAAACGGTACCACGTTGGAATTTAACGGTGTACCGTTTGAACCTTAAAATTTGGTTAAAATTGAACAAATAACATTTGCTTAAAATTGAACAAATAACATTTTAATGAAATAGCTTTTTTATATCTTGAAAAGAGGCTATTTTAGATACAAGCCTTTTCATAGCGTTCATACCGTACAAATGGATAGCGAAGACAATCTGATGATTACGTTCGGTCCTTCGAATGAAAGCGCAGAAAGTTACAAAGTCGCCCAACGGTTGTGGCGTTCATGGTCAGTTCACCGTCCGTAGGTAAACTTGTGGTTGTGTTTTGATCGCCATCCGGACGCTTTCATTTTTCGATTTTCACGTCATACAACTTGTCGTCAGCAGTATACAATCACCTTGCAAAAAAAGTTGACACCCAGCGAACAAAGCGAGGTAGCTTGATTTTCGGCGTTTGGATGCATGTTGATAGCGAAAATCTCTTGCATGACACTCCCTCTGGAATTTCTTCTCTTGGAGGCATGGTGAACTTGTGATTTGTGAACTTGCTATTAAGTTGATACTTACGGTTTGTGAACTTGTGAATTGTGATTATTAAATATGAAAAATGGTCTATTTATAGATGAAGAAAAATATTTATGCATTTTACGATACAACGGTATACCTTTTAAATAGAAGCAGTGCAGTAATTCTAGCGGATGAATGAGCTTACGCAGCATGGCGTGGTACATTTTGGATGGCTTGGTACCACGTTAATGTTCTTGACTCACCATTTGAAATTTTATGATCGGGCAGTGCTTGTTTGAATTAAGCGGTACCGTACTAGTTCAGCGGCTACTCCCCTTAATTGGCCTTGATCACTGGGGTACCGTTTGGTTGAGGCGGTACCCGTTTGTTCCCAACGGATAGGTACCTAAAGTGGTACCGTTTCATCTAAACGATACCACGTTTAACACTAACGATACCGTCCTTCATTTCTCGCAGCCCTTGATGAAGAGGCTCTATAAAGGCAACACCTCCTTCCATTTTATACAACTCGCAATCATTCTTAAAAAGCGATCTGACAACAGCAATCACTTTCTAAGCAATTACAATATTCATCACTTGTTTGGCTTTTTGGGGCATTCGTTTGCAATCAGCAATCTTCGCTTCTTTCGTCTAGATCCGATTATTATCTATCAACTTTTATAAATTTTGATATTTGTTCCCCTAAATTAATGGCGTAGTATAATTTTGGTAAAAATGTTCAAAGTGATAGTGCTAGTATGTCTAATAATTTTGTTAATTTAGAGGATGATAATCATATGGATAGACTACCGTTATTAACTCGATCTAGTGCAACGAATACTATTGAAAAGAAAAAAACTTCATGGATTTGGAAATATTTTCATGGGAGACCGTGAAAAATGGCAACCAGCTTTTGTTTAAATTGAAGAGTACTCTATCATGGAAGCGGATGGGGATAAAGGAGACCGGTCATCTTGCTAGACACTTAAAGTGGTCATAAGATCACTTAAAGATAGTGGTGGGGAGGGTGGTACACAAGGAATAATGATACTTGAACCGACAAAATATTTATTTGTAGTATTTTTGGCTTATAGGATTGAAACTGAAATTTATGTCGGTAGTTCTTTTCTTTTAATCTAATTGTGATGAATGGCGTTTCACTAAATGGATTCAAAATGTAGTTGTCACAGAAGCGATACGTATCTAGATACTACTTTACGAACCCTATGCTTTAAATATTTAAAAATGAAAAGATACTAGGTAAAACTCTTGTAATTTGCGCTTATAAAATGTGTTTGACTAGTGATATTGGTGTCTTTTTATATTTTGATATAATGCGTGTAACATGCCATTAGATTGATCATGATTGGGTCTTACAAAGGAGAATTATATTTTAAGATCGTTGCTAAACATAACAATATTCAAATTTGGAGTATACTGTTATGTGCGATGATTACAAATGTTTGAATAGGATGCTTCAATTTCATTTGATATCGTCCGCTAATCCGTTTGAATTGAAATTAAAGATGCCTATTAAGCAGGTTTAGTGAACTTTTCATTAAATGTTTATGTCACGTCCTTCAATTAGTTGCTAAAGATGGAATAAAAGTTATTTGGGATGAGTTTATTTTACCAATTCGTAAGGCCGTTAATTTTGTTGTTAATGGCGGGGTAAGAAGACATGAATATAAAAAATTGGTTGAGGCTTCGGGTAAGAAGTTTAAAAAATTAATTTTGGATTGTGATACTAGATGGAACTCGACTTACGATCTACTAGTTCGTGCATATATGTATAAGGAGGAAATCACGACATTTTATGAGATGCATGCTCCGATTGGTGAATATTATGTTCCACTCACATATAATAATTGAAAAATGTGCAATTACTTAAGTTTCAAACCCGCAAAGATTATACTAAAGTTTTTCAACTCAATATGAACCAAATATCCATGCTTGCTTTTAGGAATGTGTCGTTAATTTTTCCATTCGTATGACTAAACATAGAGATGGTTATATTTGTTAGGGATATGGTTCGAATATGGAAGAGAAGTTTTTAAAATATTTTCATCATATACCACATGCATGTGCAATTAGTATAATCTTGGATCCCTATAGCAGCTAGAATTAAGTCATTTTAGTTTTTATGTGAAATCGTATTATGAACCATTAGTACCGCTTTAATCCCGGGCAAGAGTTTGATGTTCGAGAAATGAAAAGATGGAATTGATACGTTATATGTATAACATGTATAGCAAATACCAATTAAGTATGGACAAGGTAGGTCGTGCCACTACAGTGAATGACACAAAGTTTTAATGTCTTGTGAGGTTGAAATCTGAAGTCAACATGATCACCATAGAAATATTTTACAATTATTAGATGAAACCAATTCAATCGCTCCACAAGACACTAATGAGTTAACTCAATATTTAACTACTAACTTTGAATTAAGTCAATATAATGATAAAAATCTTTTTGATATATTAAAATGGTGGGCGAGTAAGGACCCTTGTTTCCGGTATTGTCTAAGATGGCAAAAGAAATATTTTCTATACCAATGTCTACAATAGTTAGTGAATCCGCATTTTGCATGTGGCTTCACAATACACTCAAAGGCGATCAGACTTTCTGAAGCTCGGCCATTGAAGTATGTGTGTATCGAAGGATTGGACTGACCGTCGAGCATAGGATGCAAGATAAAGATTTCAATCATGGAAGGAAAGTAAAAGATATGTTCAATGATCTTAGTGACATTGAGGAAGAAATTGAAGAAGGCGAAGAAGCTGACACAATAGAAATATACTCCGACAAAGAAAATCCGAAGATGAATTAGTTTATGATGAGATGAATTTGGCCTAGTTTGTACAATTGCGATTGAAGGAAAGTAAATATAGCTCGCCTGCAGTATAAAGCGTGAGCTGCTTAATAATAAAATATCTATTTTGTTTCAATTTGACAAGTAATATACATTTTTAATACCTCACAATGTGTTAAAATGTCATACCGCCTCTACATAAGCGATTACTGCAGCTTTAGTTAAGCCAGTACGTTGTAAATCTGATACCACGTTTAAAATAATAAACGACTTCTACTCTCTGGAAGTTAAACGGCCCACCGTTAAAAAATAACGGCCCACCGTTTGGTATTTTAAAATGGTACCGTTTTGTTAAAACGGTATCACGTTGACTTGGAATCTATGATAAACTTTGCAGCAAGTGAAATGTTGTATGGTTGAAGTAACGGTACTGCACGTTTATATCGGTTAAGGGTTTGAAGAGACGGTGCCTTCATCTCATGCTTCCACAAATTTTCAACTTCCAAACCAAAATCAACCCATAAATTTCTTTTAAGTGTTCTACTTACAAATCTATTGATTAACACTTCAATTTCAAAATGGCACCAAAAAATAACAAAAAGGGCAACCATCCACATGAGGCCAACGAGGAGCACAAGGACAACGAATATCTAAGAAGAGAGAGCTAGACAACCCATAGTGGAGAAGAAAGAACCTGTCGGTAAGAACAACAACATGTAGAAGTCGGGAGGCCAAAAATGAGGATGTTGCTGGGGTTGTCGAAAGTGGAGCACAAATGCAGGGCAAGGGTATACCTGATAAAAGCGAGATCAAGCAATTCACGGGTATTCTCTTATTAATATTTAGATGATGATAAATTAAGTGGAATTTGTATATTTAGGCGTGAATGGTATCTAGATATAGTAGTGCAATTCTATAACGCCGAACTAGATAATGGTGACCCTATTATAGGACTTACATTTAATGTCGGTGTACAGGGATGATAACCGAGGTTGAAATTGAGTTTTTATGACTATGTATGAGAATGATGGCGAGGGGTGTATAGAGGATTGTATCCGACTAGGAGGTGGTGTGAGAATGACCCATAAAATAAGAAAGAATGTGCTAGATTCTTAACAATAATCGTGAAATACACGAATCCCCAGTTAGTTTATAAGTGCAATTTAAATAGGCGGGGAAGTTTGTATAGAAAGGTGGTCAAGGGATTTTGTTTCCCTTTACTAGTCGAGCCACATAACTTAGCGCAATACAAATGTTAAGCTACTTGGGCGCTCTTGAATGATCTGAGAAGGTTAACTATCCTCATATTATTCTGACATTTTTACCATAAAAATAAAGAACACCATGATAACTAAATCTATCCATTTGTTGGTAGTAAAATGTCCTGTTTTAGAATGTCATAAGCATGAGGTTAATAAGGGTTCGATGGTAGGAAAAGCCTCAATTGCTAAATTTGAAGTTTATTTGTGGGAGAGGGCGTTGCGTTCTAAGTGGGAGATTTACGAACAATTTGAGGAGGTTATGCCGCAGTTTGGAATTCGATAGATCTTTAGCCACGAGCCCAGGCTCGATAGGGTGGGTACACAAATGCGGAGAGAAGTCGATGTGATGAAGGACCGGGAAAGAGAGGAGTGTTGAAGCGATATGGCGTCGATGAGGATCGTATAGATTGGATGTCCAGGAAGCGGTCGGAGGATCATATGACATTTTCTAATGACAGTGAGGCTCCCAGCTGATGCCCCACCTCATCACTTTGGACCTCTTGATGTCTTGACCTTGATCGTCGAAGAAGGACGTGAAGAAACACATGAATGAATGTGTTTATATATTCATATGTATGATGTTATGGTGTTTGAAGTTGAACAATGTTTTTTATTTACGTACTTTGATGTTTGAACGATTTACATTTCATGTTATGTTTCAAATTGTTGGTTTTAAGTTTAGATTATTATCGTACGTTGAAGTTTGAACAATGTTTATGTTACTAGTGTCGCTTATTAACTATGTTTGTCGGACGTTTTAATATGTTATTTCTCAGTAGTTTGATATGTTTGATATGTTGTGAATGTTGTGATTTGTGAATAGTGCACTTTCTGCACTATAAGCGTGGTACCGTGTGGATGGAGCGATGCAATGTTTATAACGAGAAAAATTTCGTGTCTTTGGTATTAGCAGTGAATGCAGTTTCCGACAGTCTGCTTGATTAATAGGGGCAAAAGGTCGAGCAGGCCAGGGCGAATACTCACCGAATATGGTGGGCTCGAACCGAGATTCGAGAGTGCAGGGCCCCGATCCCTCGGCCCGTCCGACCCGCTCATGCTTGAATCGGGGATGGGTAGGTGGGCACAGTGAGCCGGTCGGTCGGAACCTGCTGCTGGGCGGACCCCAAACTGCCCAAAGGTCGGTTCGGTGCCACGTCTAATCACGTCCACCTCAAAATTTATTAGGCCCAACACAATTGTTGGCTTTAATGAACCAGCTCACTCGAGTATTCTCATTGTTAATTTGTATTAGCCTAATAGGGTGAAGTCATTAATCATGCATTATCTGTCGGTCATGGTTCAACAAGGCGGGTCTTAAATGGCTGCTTCGTGATGTGAATTCGAGGAGTAAATACAGTGTTAGAGGCCCCAAGTATTAAATTGGTTTAATTAGGCGCGTTAGTAGTCCTCTTGTGGAATTTCGAGAGCTTACCGTTTGTGTGGCGGTTTAGCTTTGATGACTCGCCATTATCTGAGATCGGTTTAGATAGAAATACTTTATAATATTGGAATGCATTAAACTCGATACGTAACAACATAATGTTTGTATGTATTTCGAAGATATTGGATGTTGATTGTTATTCTAAATTTTCATAATATAGTGAATAATTAATAAGTTATTAATGATTAACTTTGATAACAGAAAATAGAAAAGGTGGAACTAAAAATGAATTTGTAGGAGTAGGTTGGTGAAGGTTGGAATATTTAAAGCACATATAAGTTGAATTGGAACGAAAGAATTGATCTGATATCAGAATGGTTTCAGCGAAAATCGCACCCTCAATGCTTTCATCTGATTTCGCCAATTTGGCTTCTGAAGCCCAACGTATGATCACCTTTGGCGCTGATTGGCTTCATATGGACATCATGGTAAAATATTAAAGACGTTGTATTCATATAGTCGATACTTTTAGTTTTTATCGAGATGAATCCAAACTTTGTATTCATATAGCCCACCTCACTTAGTTGAATAAGGCTTGGTTTGATTCGGGTTGGTTTAGTTTTTCTTGTTGTGAAACTGACAAATAGAGGATATATAGAGCTGCTGTGTAGTTCATTCAGCTTTGTGTATTGGATCATTCTTCAATTACTGATCGAATTTATTTTTATGTTTTATGAGTTCAATTAGAAGAATCTTTAGTTTTTTTATTCAAAGGAGTGTGGTTTAGTTTACGAGGTTAAATCAAGCTAAAGATTTTATTTTTGTTTCATGGTATTGCAGTTTAATGGATTTCACAATCTGAAATTGTTCATTGAATAAAAGTATTGTAAAAGAACGAATTTTGTTGAAGTTATATATCCTTGGAGATAATGAAAATGCTTGATCGTTGATCGATAAAGTTGATTTTCCATTGATATTTTGCATTTTTTATACTTTCTTGTTTGCCATCCTATTATGATAGTTTAATTTCATTTCGACTGAGATGATTACTTACATAAGTTATTAGTGAACAAACAAGGATTGCATTGAGCAGGGAACCTATTCTTCTTAAACCATATTAATCGATCATCTGCACTCAGTTGATTCAATTTCGGAGTATAATGGTTACAACGACTAGAACAAGCTGCCGAACTAATCTTCTTTAACCTTATTATTAGATTCTCTACATTTGGGTTTCTAGATGTTTATAGTTGTTGATTATCTCCTACTCGTTATGTATTAGATACAGTGATTCAATCTTGATATTTACTTTCCATAGTTGGCATGTTTTGCTTGATTTGAGAAAGTTAATCAGAATGTAATTGAATCTCTTTTTCTCTTATTGCAGGATGGGTAGGTTCCATAGCTTTGTCAAGCTTTAATTGAACTTGCCATGCACCACTTTCAAATAACATCTAATTACAGCAATGACTTATATCTGATGCATTGAATCTTCAAGTCAGCATTTGTTGTTTATTTTGTGTACTGAATACAACTTACACTTGTTTGTAACTCTGTATTGCAGTCATTTTGTGCCAAATCTTACAATTGGCGCTCCTGTCATCGAGAGCCTGAGGAAGCACACAAAGTAAAATCGTTTGGCCCCAGCTACATCTAGATAAAAAGTTGTCATGTGAGGGGTATGCCTTTGATTTTAAACGAGACTGATAACAAAGTTTTTTGTATTACAGGGCATATTTGGATTGCCACCTTATGGTCACAAATCCTCTTGATTATGTAGAACCAATGGCGAAAGCTGGCGCATCAGGTTTCACGTTTCATGTTGAGGTTTCAAAAGGTTAGGCATTTCTTATTGTCATTTGAACTACATGTATAATTGGACTGATTGGTTTGCTAAATGAGGAGGAACACACTACTTTACAGATAATTGGCAGGAACTTGTTCACAAGATAAAGTCAAAGGACATGAGACCTGGCGTTGCTCTGAAACCTCAGACACCTGTTGAAGAAGTCTATCCACTGGTATAGATTTCCCAATTCTTTTGTGGATTTCCTATATATCTCATTAATTTGTCATCCAACAATTAGTTTTTTACTCAAGGGTTCCTCTATTGTTAAGACTCATGCAAATACTGTAACAATATTTCCTCTCACTGCAGAATACATACTAAGGGAATACAATTAAATGCTTTGCTTTACTATTCAAACTTAAATGCATACCTAAATTTTACTTGATGCAATATGAACCTCACTGACGTGAGTTTGTTTGAAGCATGAAATTGGAATTAAAAATGAATTGGAGATTTACTCAATTCAAGTTTTGAAAATTTGTATAAGGTTACCTCCAATTTCATTTCAATTACATGTCTCAAACACACCATTAGAGTAATTTACAGTCATCAAAAGAGATCAAATAGAAGGTTAATTTAGCTATCATGAACAACTATACCCTGTACTGGTACAAACACTGAAAAAGTAATGGACTTTAAACAACGATATATGGATGAGGGGATGATGAATTGCATTGTATCCAACAACGAGTTAATTTCACTGTTCACAGCTTGACGGTGAGAACCCTGTGGAAATGGTACTGGTAATGACTGTTGCACCTGGATTTGGTGGGCAGAAATTTATGCCAGAAATGATGGATAAGGTGTCACTTCTTATTATTTATTCATGTTTCTCATTTTTTAATATATTGAGTATTATCTCTTTTGTTCTGTTTCATTGAAATATTATGTAATGCAGGTTCGTACTCTGAGAGATAAGTATCCATCACTTGACATAGAGGTGAGTTAGTCCACCATCAGCTTCTGTGATATATGCATCAATACCGAACTTTAGTTTGCTACTAAGCAATATTCCTAAGCGGGGGGACTTTTCACTTCCTTTCGCGGCCAATTAGGCAGCTTTTTGTTCAATTTCTCATGGAGTCTAATTTTCAACAGTAGGGGTCAAGCTTTGTCCTGCCAAGAGAGATGAAATTGTTTCTATAGGGCTATTTCTACCATGTTCTCCTATTGTTGTTGACATAGATTACATTCATGTAATGCAGGTTGATGGTGGTTTAGGGCCTTCAACTATTGATATGGCAGCAAAAGCCGGTGCGAACTGCATTGTTGCTGGAAGCTCAGTGTTCGGAGCTCCAGAGCCTGCACAAGTCATATCTTTATTGCGCAAAAGTGTTGAGCAAGGTCAGAACGAGCAATGAGTTAAATTATTATGGTTCTCCTAATATGTTCCTGAATGCATTTATCATTGCTGCCTCTTAAGATCTTCAAAAAATTTAGTGCCATGTGTGTTCAAGATAGTGGCATTTGTTAATTTCCATTTGAAGTCACAGCATTCCTCTGGCAGAGTTATATATGAATTGAGAATGTCAAAATATATGTTTGCTTCAGTTTTAGGACATATCGACTCCATTGTCTCTATGAGAATATAGTTTTGTTTATTGAGTACTGATTTCTAATAAAACTGAATAATGTTTATCTTCCGTTTCTTTATCGTGTATGTATGCTCTTCGAATTGGACCTTCTTGCAGAATAAAAATCGTTGAGTTATTGGGATCTCATTTTCTGTTGAGATATTGATTAGATACTAAGATAGCATGAGTGAATGAATTGCCTTTGAGTTTTAGTCTTTCAAATACTGACTACACCAATCTTGCTTATTCCAGATGTGGAAGAAGATAAACTATGTATTTCTTTGCAAAGTTCCCTTTCTTTTTAGTAAATTTTCTAATTTACAAAGGAAGTCTTATTTAAACATTTTCTTTTGTTCATATCATGGTACATACATTTTTTTTTGGTTTAACCTTCAAATCATGATACATACATTAATGTAAGTCAATTTCGACCAAAATCAAAAAGACATCATAACTTTGAATTCCTCAAAGTTAAGGACACCATCCCCATTAAGATCAAAATTAGCAATCATAGTTTTGCATTCATTCATTGACTTAGATTCTCCAAGCATACTTAACACCCTCTTTAAGCTCTTTGGGGTGATATGGCCACAACCTTCCATTTCATACACCCTAAATGCTTCCTTCAAATGATTATCCTCCTCTTCTCCTCCTCCTCCTCCCTCCACTAACTTAACGAATTCCTCTAAGCACAACGATCCATCCCCGTCCGAGTCCATTAACAACATCGCTTCCTCCACCTCGTCCAGTGACATCTCACTGCCCATCAACATGACATATCGATGCAACTCGATTGCTGATATCTTTCCGTCCTTATTTTCATCCAAGTAGCTAAACGCGCGTTCAAGTTGCTCCATTTTGTCCATGATAACTAATTTGAAAAAACAGAATTCAAGAACAATGAAATGTTTGTATCTAATTTGATAAACAACAATTTTGATGAATGCGTTTGGTTGTGTTAGTATTCAGTCCGAACAATTGAATTTATAGAAAGGAAGATTGTCACAAGATGTTGACTACTAACTAAATTTAGTAATAGGCAAATATAAATGTAAGTTATTCCATTTCTGAGTTTCTTCCATAATTGTTGGAAAACTCTAGGAAGCATCTTGTTTCAAAGTCTGTATATTGTGGAAACGATGCAATTAAAATTGCCGTCAAAGTCTTCAAAAGACTAGAAAAAACAGGAGAAATATAGCAGAAAACAGAAAAAAGTATACTTGAAACTTGACAAATAGAAGCATATAATGCTTTGATCTTTGGAAATAATATTTTCAATATACATTATTATTATTATTGACATGATAATTTTGTTTCGAATCAATATTGAACATTAAATAAATGTCGCAATTTTTTACTGGCAATGTTTAGAACGTGTAACGTGCTCTTCGCTCGACATCTCATTTGTTCTGTTCCACAGCAACCCCCCTTTTGTTGGGTTGGTGGGGGGTCTTCTTCCTCTAAGCCACAAATTGACCCAAAATAAAAAATGAAAAATAGATAGCTCATAAAAAGAAATTGAATAACCCTTGAAATAGGAAACCATTTGTAACTACACTGTATTCAATGGCTAACATAGAATGCTAGAGATAAAATTTGTAGCGACTTTTATTTGAATGACCAATCTTGATGTTCATACATTTCTTCCGATAACATCACCTACCTTCAAAACAGCTCTAAACATTGTTCATATTTAACAAGTAGAAAAGATAATTGCTACTACTAATTTCAGGGACTAGAGAAACGTCGTTAATAGCGAAGAGAAGTCTCTATCGATACTTATCCCCAACGTTATACATTGCTAATGCTCTTGAGGAGACGCTTGCAAACGGCTTCATGATGGAGCACCGAGATACGATGCCAGACGTAAAATGTCGCTAAAAACTCCACCTGCTGTCACTGCAGCCCCAGCACCAGGACCACGCACAATGAGCAGATCCTCGTTGTACCTTTCTGTCTTGAATGCAATGATATTGTCCGATCCCGAAAGCTGAGCAAACGCATTGTCTTTCTTGTAACTTTGCAATTTCACGGTTCCCTTTTGGTTGACAACGTCTACCACCCCAACGTATCTCAAAACCTGCATAGTCCGAGAAACAATTGTGAGAAAATAAAACGTGATATTTCCTTTCAAGGAGATTTGCTCCTTGTGAGCTCCTAAAACAAAGTGTAGTTTTCTACTCCAATTAGCTATAAATTCCACCCTAGAAATAATAAAAGCAGCTGCCACACAAGTGAATGTCATTTTGATCTTCCCATTAGGTATATTTGTTGATATTACTATAGTTATATTATAGCATATGCAGGTAGAAGGTTGATTTGCGACTGTAACCATATACAAATGCCATAAAAATCTCCAATACTCACTTCTCCTGCATCTTCCGCTTCCTGTTTTGTCCTAGCCATGTCTTGATCAAATTGTGGTAGCTTTTCAAGAAACTCTTCTGCTGATGAACAAGTCTGAAAATATTCATCACATTAGTGAGACAGAGTGGTGCCGTGGTGGTATACTTGAGAAACTACAGGAATATATGAAGAACTAAATCTCAAATCTTACCCTCAGAGATTCTGGCACCAGGTTTTCAACAGAAATATCGGCAAGTTCTAGATTTAAACCGCACTCTCTTGCAAGAATAATTACCTGCCACGAGATCATTGGATGAGAAAAATACTTACCTGTCTCATATGCGTAATTCAGAAATAAAGATTTATAATATCTGAAAGAAAAAGGGGGTATCAAGTTTTATTGACTCTCTAAGAAAAACGACATCACATAATACGGATGTCAACTAAAAATGGGTGGTCTTAATTTGAGGAACAATAAATTATCCAATTCTAAACATAGGCAAGCCCATTGAATTGCAAGTATAAAATATGTTTCCTTTTGGAAATGAGCAAAACATGATACATATTTTTCCTCACGTAGACAACAAATAAGATAGGAGCATTGTAGATTCGTAATGCATCATTTTGGGGTACCTTTCTGGCTACATCTGTACCGGAGAGATCATCTCGTGGATCTGGTTCGGTGTAGCCTTTTTCCTTTGCCTCCTTCACAACATCACTAAAAGAGCTTGTGCCTTTGAAGTTGTTGAATATGTAACTCAAAGTCCCACTGCATATTAAGTGCAGTTAAAATATTAAGGACAGTTCATACTTCATAGTAAACAATATACACTGATACATACAAGGGTAATGAATTGCTTTCGACACCTTGACCCCTTAAATCTTGAGTTAATGTAGTTAAATAAGTTATGCACAACCAGAAGTGAAGGCTATGAGAAATGAAAAGGATCAGCCTCCCAGCACGGCATCACCAGAATTTCTAACCTGAAAATGCCTTCAATTAGCAAAATTTTGTCCCCAGTTTGCAGAAGATCTTTCAATGTGGTAATAATTGGTAGACCAGCTCCAACAGTAGCTTCGTAGAAGTAATGAGTATATGATTTTCTTTGTAAAGCTCTCAACTTCAAGTACTAGATCATGATAAATATAAAGATAAGTATTCAAATATGTCAAGCAATTACAATATTTTTCCCACATGATAAATTTCAGATAAAACTGCAAAGGTCAAAAGGATCTAAGGTAAAATGGAGATACTGAGAACAGAGTCAGGGAAAAAGTTGCAGGCAACTACAAATTAGCAATTCAGCACAAATGGTAGCTACTAACGACACACACCTGATCGAGTGGTCCTGAATTGGCCTTCTTGTTAGGGGTAATTACATGTATTCCCCTGAGTAACCAGTCATGATAATTGGTTGCAATATCTGTATCTGCTGTGCAATCTACCAATACAGTATTTGGGATGAAGTGATTTTCATGCACATGTTGGACAAATTTCTTCAAGTCAGCATTTTCTCCCTTTTCACTTAAGAGATCTCTCCATGTGGCCAAGTCGATGCCCCTACAACAACAACATTGAAGATGAAAGATGATTGAGATCCAAGAGTTTTAACAATAACTTCTACCCTCGATAGAAACAGTGAACTTATGTGGTAAGCCAGGAAAATGCCAGACTAATATGGCAAGTAATCATTACCAAACAATACCATGTTACAATTAAAAAAATGGTAAACAATAGATAAACTAGGAAGAGGGATAACAGTTGAACACATGACATTAGAGTTGAGGTGCATAGGTATGAAGTTCGACACAAGACATGTGTCCAGACATTAGAGTTGAGGATGCAGTTAAGTAAATTATATTTAGAGATTTCTCTCATCATACTCTAGAAATCTAGGGAAATAAAATAGAAGTAGGTAACCACTTCCCTGTTATTTCATTCAGACTAAAGTTTATTTTTACCAGTGAGCAGAAAAGAGTAATGTAATTAAGTAGTGGTAAATCTCGTAAGGGTTTCAAGAGTTTCAAAAAGTAATGAGAATGTATGCTATTGCATAGCATATTAATCTCCATCAATATGACATTTAAAAAGAAATAAACCAGAAATCATATCAGGCACAGATCGTATCTTAGGTTCAAATTAAATCAGTTGTGGAGACATACGTGTCACTCAAAACCATTTTTCTTGTTCCAGTTACACCCATGACACGGAGGTCTATGTTGAATTTTTCCTTGAGAATAGCTGCCTGGCATGATAATAAAAAAACATGGAATATATTTAGGTGGAATTGCAACTATTGACTCTCAGCTTCAAATTTCGAACATGGAAATCCATATAATATAGATTACAAGACTTCTATATACGAACAGAGAAACATTGCCTTCAATTGAAAAGGACTAGATGGAATGCCGTAACCACCTCAGCTTTTCTAATAGATATGGAAAAATCAAACAAGAAATAAACGTGTCGAACTGTCTACTACCTGCTTTAAATATTACACAATCATCAAAAGTAATTTGCATGCAGAAATCATTAGGTTGCAATGGAACAAATGGACACAACCAATCTAAACCTTTTTCCTAGTACTTTGGGACGTCTAAACAAGTGAACTCACAAGACAGAACCAATCAAAACTGTTATCTGAAGCCATCAGAGGCAAGAGCAAACATTGATATTTCATTAAGCCTAAAAAGAGAAGAAACTAATAAACTTGGGGTAACTGCTTTACACGGACAAGGAATACTAGGGCTGAAAAAGAATGGAGAGATTTATAGGCGGAAAAAGAGAGGGATAATTAATTAATAGGAATATTACAAATATTAAAATATAGTCTAGAAAAGAAGAGCAAATTGCCTGGTCTCTGAGCTGGTCAAGTAACGTGGCACCAATTAAACCAGGTCCAATGATGCCCATTGATATGGTGGTCCTTGACAGGTAAAATCTGGAATGCACTGCACGTAATGCCCTTACACAATCTTCTCGCTTCACAACAACAGTAATATTGTACTCTGAACAACCTTGTGCTATGGCTCGAATATTTATGTTAGCCTGCATTCATGTTAATGTAAGCTATAGATATCATCCTTTTGGGAACATAAAACAATTAAAAAAAATATTGTTGCCTTAATGGTAGTATCCTCATAAAGACATAGAAGTACTTTTTTAATGTATTACTTCGTTTTCATTTTTAACATATCACACACTCTCAGTTATTCTCATCAGTATATCAGTGGGGTTACCCAAATTGTGAACCGGTATATAGCGGACTTTTGGAGCTTCGGCGCTGCGGACCGCTAGATGCTATTCACAACTATGGTGAACCCCCCATGCATATTTTTCCTTAAACTATACTGAATCTCATTTCTATGCATAGGCTGGATCCCTCGACCTCCATATTACAAGTTACCCACAAACCATGCATATTAAATCAAACGTCTCGATTAACAAACATAAACCCCAATTGATTATGCGAATATACTTAGAATAAAACCACTCAACCTATTCACATATAATTTTGTCTAATATACATATTCTTGTTGGTGTTGAAAATGATCGAGTAGGAGTGTAGGACCAACAGATTTGTTCGTGAATTCTGGTGTTAGATTCATCTTTGGGTATCAACTTCGATTGGATACCTTGGCAAGTGCATTAAACAGTGTGGCACTAACACCTGGAGTACTCGCCATCTTCTGTCCAACTGTTGCCAAAATGCTACAATCAGGTAATACGGCAACCTGAAAAGAGAGGGAATTGTGAAGAAAAAAAGAGTTACTTTCCTCTGTCTGGTGATATAGTTTAGAAGGAAATATTAAGAAGTAGAGGAGTGAATCAGATATAAAGTGGAAACATAAACATATTGGAACACGTTATTATTTGATTCCATTAGACTTTTGGATCTGAAATTGTAACAATATCCTAAATTGTTCTATACATATTCAGAAAGGCAGAAAGCTACAAGGATTAGTCCTGCTATATCAATCTATAATGTTAGAATATTGAGAAGAGATTCCCATTAATAAGTTTCCTTCTCCATAAGGTTTACATGTATATAACAGGACTCCTCCATCATTGGAAATACACACAAAATACATACAAAGGTACTACATTATTTACATGGTATTAGGCCAGTCCGTTGATAAATTACATATAACAAATTTAAATAGACATAATGCAAAAAGAGAGTCATGAGAAAAATCAAGACAAGGTGCAGGTTACTTTAATTATGGTTTTCTCTTTCTTGCACTTATTTGAAGATGCATATCGCATACTGCCACATAGAAAAGACCATTCAACTTTGTCAACAACTTACGGTTGTGTGATGATCGGTGTTGATACGCTAGCAGCTAACTAACAAGGTATAAAATACTCAGAAAAATGTACAAACCTGAGAAATGCGGCCAGCATGCAAAGCCTGCTGGAATCTGGACTTTAAGGCCTTCTCGACAGCTTTGACTTCCTTCTCAGGCACAGCGAAGCACACTGAATGTTCACTACTAGCCTGCCTCCCCAAAAAAAATATCAAGAAAGTATGAAAGGTTACAAACCTCATGAAAAATGCTTAGAGCATTAACAAATATAAGTAGACAATAATACCTGGGATATCATAATCACATTGGCACCAACATCTTTCACAGCACCAAATATTGCACTAGCAGTACCAGGAACACCAGCCATTCCCGTACTGCAGGAAACATTTCCAAAACATAGAAATGAGATTCATTGTACTCAATATTTAAACATTTAAACTTAGATAATGAGCAAGCAGTCCTCCTCTTTGTAGAAAACACGTTAGCAATATTGATGGTCTAGCTCACCCTTCAACATTGATGAGAGCCAGATTATCAATTGTTGCAAATCCTTTAACAGGTGTTTCTAACCCCAGGTCATCTTCATCCTCACCAGCAGTTGATCGGCATATCACTGTTCCAGGTGCAGAGAGATTGAATATGTTCCTTATGACAATTGGAATATCATCACGCATCACTGGTATGATTGTGCGAGGGTGCAAAACATTTGCTCCAAAGTATGACTGCACAAATACTTGAATATCAATGTCAGAATTATGCACACTAAACACAACTAAATACACTGGCTCATCAAGTCATTTGTTATTACCATTTCCCAGGCTTCTTGATATGACAATTTCTGAAGGATCACAGCTTCACTAACTGGAAAGGAAATTGTAACAATGGCTTACAAGCGTGAATCTAACTGAAAATTATATCATATCACCACTCCAGAGAGAAATAAAGCCCAGAAAGATATTCTGGAAACATAGTTATGTAGGTTTATGGGTCATACTATTCACTGGTCAAGAGTAAGGAGTAAATATCATGCATAAAGAAACAAAACCTTTTCTAGGATCCGCACTATATACTCCATCAACATCTGTCCAGATTGTCACTTGACGTGCTTTTACTAAAGCGCCCATGATAGCTGCTGAGAAATCACTTCCATCTCGCTTCAGAGTTGTGGGGATGTTTTGCGGTGTTGAAGCTATAAAACCAGTTGCAATAATTGTTTCTGCTGAATTACGAGAATACCAGTCCTCAAGCCTTTTTTCTGACTCCAGGAAGTCGGGATCGACTTGATTAGAACTTACAGGATTAACAACAAGGACTTCTCGAGTGTCCATCCACTTACAATTCCGACCACTCTACAGAGCAAGGACACAAAGGGTAAGAAAAAAACAAAAGCAAATTCTACAGTATCTTAGATAGGATAGATTACAGCATGTCCCGAATCACAATATGTAAAGATGCTGAAGTTAGTACGCCAATTCCATTATCACAAGGCATGGCAGAAAGTGGTGTTGGCTGGAACAAGAAAAGGTACTTGTTCACATGTAAAATTACCTTTCTAACAAGAGCTGCCAGGATTTGAGCAGACCACAGCTCCCCATGTCCAACGACAAAGTCTGAGAAAGATTCCGTCACATGACCCGCTGGTAGTTGGCAGAAAAATTATTAATACATTACATATATAAGCAGATCATTAAGAATAATTTTGAAAACTATGTTTTAGCTACCCGATCTAATAGAAGATAACATTGTTCTGTCGTATAAGATTAACTTATCTTACTATCGTAAACAGAAAGTCTATTAAACATAAATTTGCTACATCAGTGGTGTAAATCATCCTAATAATCATACAAACTAAGAATGCCACGGCCATAAAATAGCTTACATATCATTAATGAAGAGTTTGAAAGAAAAAAATACCTATATATATGGCTTGAAGCATAGATTTTAGATCACTGATATCTTGATGCAAGCGAGATAAGAAAATACTCAAATCATCTCCATCCAGAAGTTCTCGAGCTGTTGACGTGTGTTTCTCTAGAACAGCATCCAGTGCCACAATATAATTATCATTCCTGGATTGTGCCTTGTAAATGAGGTCATACATCATATCTGTTACTTTTGACATCGCAGAGACGACAACCAATTTTCTTTCTGATTGATCCTGTATTATAATATCTGCTACATTTCTGATTCTTTCAGAATTTCCTACACAGGTACCCCCAAATTTATGGACAGACCAGGTCTGACCCTTTTGAAGACGAACTTTTTCGACCTCTTCATTGACCAAAGGAACTACCACATATCAACGTAAGACATGAACAGTCAGTATCACTATATATCAAAATGAGTTCTGTATCCAGGGAAATTTTCAGTCAGGAAGTAACTAAGATCGGCACCTGTTACAGAAGCAGATACGGTAAACTTTTGCTGCTCCTTTCTATTCTGAGGACTACATCATCCATAATAAACAAATCAATAAGGTTGTTACTCGAGAACAATAGAGATGCAAACGAAATTCGGCAGTTAACAATAAAATTGACCGACTACCTTATGGTCCGTGACAAACTGCCTTGTTCTAATCTGAGGTGATGCAATGAGCCAAACGAAACAAACGGAATCCATATACCTTTCAACGAATAAGTAAAAAGCAGTAACATTAGTAGAAAGCAATGTCAAATTTGAAAGTCATTATATGATGAAATCTAAAGTAACTCGTAAAAAATCACCATCCAATGAAATAAAAAGTAAACATAATGTTATTATACAATTATGAGTATACAAAGCACTTTGATGATTCATGAAGAATGCATTGTAAACATATAACAATGTGGTACATTAACATGAATAGAAGTGGAATAATCCAATCCTAAAAGTACCAACTTCCTCCATTACAAAACAAACATTGCAAAGTTTTGAACTTTGATGATTTAACTCAAATATATATGAATATATTATAAAGTACTTATTGAAACATATTAAAAAAAACATTTTTTTAATGTAATTTACTATTAAATGATACTTTTGATTCAAATCAAACGTATTATGTATGTATGTCAATTAAATGCATAGTTTGTTGACTTTGATGATTGCAAATCAAACATGGCAATAAAGGGCATTAACTTATCCAAGCAAAAAAGCTCAAACTATGAAACAGCATTATAACATTTTTAGTATCAATTGAATATGAAGAAACTGACCTTTTGTATAGTATGTTTGATTCAAAGAAAGACAATGCAAACGAGATGAAACCAACATGTTGGATTTGGAGTTGGAAACTACTCTATGAGGGGGTACATGGGTACTCAAACAACCAACAATGTGTCCACCACAAACCATATTCTGAGCTTCACCTTCAGAATAAAATTTTGAGATTCTGAAGCTGAAAAACCACTTGATTGTGGCTCAGGTGGTGGTGGTAGGTGGGGTGGGGGAGGGGGTGAGAGTGTAAGAGTAAAGAAAAGAAGCAATAAAATGATATGGAAATAAAGCTGCGGCGAATAGGTTTTGGAGGCGTTTGATTAAAGATACAAATGTACTTGCGTTCACTACCTAATCTGCTTAAAATTTTCTTACTTTCTCCTATTTTTCATTATTATAGATATTTAATTGTTGATTAATTTTTGTTTTATTTGTTTATAAAATATTTACATAATATTGATGGAGTAGTATTTCCAATCTCAAAATATAAGACTTTTTTATTTTCGTATTCAACTTCATCATCAATAACTAGCTAATCAGATAATAAAAATTTATAAAAATCTACTTTTATGAAAATATATTTATAGACAAATTTATTAATGTCAGCTTTTTATATTTTTTCGAATCCAAAGAATGTTAAATAATCATCATTAAAATGACACGCAAAAACAAAAACGGTTTATAATTTGAATTGGAGGTAGTAGTAAGTTTTCATAATATAATTAAAAATGAATTGATAATTTATCTACGACATAAGAAACAAACACGTAAATAAAAATAACCCCGGACATAGCTCAAGAAGCTAGCTGTGGCCACACACCAAATTTCTACAGTTATAAAATGTCAACTCCGTGAAGAGATGCTACCATCTCGAAGCTTATGTTTTCAGAAAAAGAAAGTAGTTTCAAATGTACCGCCCAAGGCATATTCATGATTTACCTCCGTAATGCTGTAGCGATTTCTAATGGTTTTACTTACCCTAATGATCAAAAGCGTGATTGCTTTTTTAAAACGTAAATAAAAAATAAATTGGATTTAGTAATGGAATTATGTTGATTTTTTTGCTCCAACTATTGAAAACATGTTCCATCTAGTTGTTATTTAGATCCATTTTTGCACTATATTAAATGGTATAGTATTTTCAACCGCTAGAGTGAAAACGAGTAATTAAGTTATAAAGATAGATTGATGGATTAAAATTTAATACTCAAGCTTTTTATAAGCATCTATTATATAAAAAAACAAATATATATACAAGAAACTTATGTGCCCGATGCATATTCCAACAATCGGAGTGTGATAAAAACATATACAATATTTAAAAAACTTCAATCGAAAACAAGTAAATGCAACTGTCCGGGAACAATTTTTCAGGGAAGATTTAAGCTAATTCAAAACCCCGCCAGCATCATAAAAACAAATATTAATTCATATTGTAAATCACCTTGTTTCTTTTAATACCATATAAAGAATAAAACAGAATACCACGAATACGGCCTCGGTAGGTACAGTAAATGATAAAACATTTTGACATGAATAAAAGAGAAACTTAAGGTTCTCTTGGTCATTTTCACTCTATGAAAATTGTTTCCAATGTCGATTGTAGATCGACTATATATGATAATGGCAAGTAATTTAACGAAAGTAGATGTCTAACATGCAGAAGAATGTAAACTCGCGCTTCCTAGCCAATGCTCTGATATCGAGAGCAGAATGCCGATAAAAATCGTACTATATAGTAGATTTTTGAAAAAGAAATTTAATAATGATAAAGATAATGTAATTTTATTCCTAGATTATATGAATCGAGATTACCAAAGTGATTATAATATGAAATAATATGTGAAGTTGTATAAGAAAAATATAGTAAACATTATCAAATTGACGACAATTCCCTTGATCGACTTTGTCGAATCGCATTAGCTCAAAGCTAAGAAATTCCTCCACTCTCAGAATCTTTAACGTCATTCTAACTCGATTGAAACGAAAATTCCATCCGTGCAATCTTCTTAAACCTATCCACACCTGCTCGCTAATATTAACATGAATCTCATTAAACGCAGGAATCCTGTCCGATTATGCAGTTACATCCATCTCAACAACATTTTCGACTTGGACATCTAATAAATTTGCAGCCTCAATCTTAAAATCATCAATGGTATCTTTAGCAAAATCTATACCTCGTAGGTAGTGAATCAAAGGATTATCAATCACCATCGAAGGGATATCAACTGGTAATTCTAAAAGTAAACTTCCATTAGAAACTCCTTCGACATCATTGGGATTCTCTAACTCACTAAGTGCTTTGACCCCCATGACATGCCCAATATTTGGATTATCGCGGATAACCATAAATTCTCCGCCTACTTTTCGCTTTTTTCCTCTTAGGATAGCTTTTAACTCTTTAATTAACTTTTTACGCTTCATGAGCATGAGACTCAACATAAAATTTGAAGCACTCAACAGTGGTTTCAGAAGGACAAAGAACTTTAGCATCAATCTCCATCATATCCATTTGAACATCTTTGTTCCAATACCGGGTACACTATGAAATAAATTGCGCTGAGATATCACAAGATACTAACGCGGTGCTTATCATCTGCCGATCCTCCCGCATTTAAGTGGAACAATATATGTGTGAATTACATGTTGAAATTGTTCTCGCTATCGATTAAGAATTTAGGCAACCGGCTGAATTCTGATAACCATCATGAGGTGGCTGAATGAAGACCGCCCCGCTTGTCCACATCGCTTTCTCGAGAAGCGGTGTAATTCGCTTTGTTTTTGGCCGATTTCGACGTAGTATCTCCTTCTAAATCTAGCCTTGTCAACATCTATACTTATTTTGTAAGACTTCTTCGTCATCTCTATTTCAATCAAATCAGTTAATATTACTGGTATTGACCAAAAATTTCAAAAGATATTATTAGTATTAATTATTATTATTACTATATTAGTTTTAGTAATAACCGAGTACTGTGTTACTATTATTACCATAAAGATTTGATATTTAACCTATAAATACGGAGCCATTGCCCATATATTTCACAGATTAATCAATACAATTTACATTACTCTATTATTCTTAGCACAAATTTTTATTTTAGTACGGTGATTCCTATTTCGATATATGCTGCACCATTTTTTAACTAGACAAATCTCTTTGATGAGCCCTTTTATTAATTGGTACAACATGCGAAATTTCAAAGGTTTTTGTATGAAATTTCGGGTGATTGATGGTGGTTATGGTTTAATTTGAGGTGAGATTAGGTTGTGTTGTATTTGTTTGTTGTTGACTTGTGATGGTGATTGAGGAATTTTACCACTAAGTTTTCTTTTCATGAGTCTAAATCAGTTGCTTCATTTTTGTTACTTTATTTTGTTTCTTTGGTGAAAGAATATAAATAGAAATATGCAAAGAGATGTGAACAATTTAAAATACGGCTTTTATTAGTTAAAATGATTCCAAAGTTGGTAACATCAGCTTAAGGTAATTACATCAAAATCAGCTCTTGAGTATCAAATTTAAGCAAGAGTTAGATTAAGATTTTTTTTTTTTTACTTGTATACTACTTGGTTCCCCAGAAAGGAATCATTACAAATACGGAGTATCAATAACTATCAAATAAATCTGAAACTATAACTAAAGAGAGTAGACCTTATGGATCTTGCACCAATTGTTGAGTCATCATAGATGCACCAATTGTTGAGCCATCATAGATAAGACGGAGGCCAATCTAGTTGAATCGTATTTAAAAATATATACTAATTTTTTATCGATTTCGATGTTCTAACTGCTAATTCAAATAAAAATATTATATTTAAATGAACATTTAATAAGCAAACAAAATATTGTAAAAAGTCAGTAGAAGAAATAATATTTAGAAAATAAATAATTTAATAATCAAAAACGAAGTCATATAAGTCTATAACAAGAAATTAAAAAAAGTTGAGAGTTTTTAAATCACAAAAGAGAGCCTTAAAAGTTAAAAAATTGAAGTTATTAAGATTAACAACCCATTTTGACACAATTTTATTACTAACCAATTGAAATAAGACGATTGGCTGGCTGCCGATCAACAACCACGAACAATATAACATCCGCCCATAATCATATATGTGTGGGATTTAATAAACACAAAACCAACATCCATGCAGATTTCATAAGCGTAAAAGGCATGATTCAACATGTAAATACGTACCTCCGGCCCTTAAATGTTAAGCATTTCGATTTTTAATAGCTTGAATTTTGATCATAAATATTTTTATTTTGTACAGATAATACTCAATAAAAATATATCAATGAAAAGAATTTAAAATTTATTTTTATTGATATATTTTTCATAAAATAGTATAAACACTTAAAAAATAAAAAAATATCAACGCATCAAAATTTAACTATTAAAATTCAAAAGGGTCAAAATGTAAATCTTTTTGGTGGACAAAGGAATGATC
This sequence comes from Lithospermum erythrorhizon, assembly GCA_019722365.1. Lineage (NCBI taxonomy): Eukaryota > Viridiplantae > Streptophyta > Magnoliopsida > Boraginales > Boraginaceae > Lithospermum > Lithospermum erythrorhizon. Next base: position 2,750,611 of record JADFUC010000243.1, on the reverse strand, counting down.
TATTTAATAGGCTATTTGAATATGTGATGATGATTGTATGGATATACTCATAATATTACCTTTTATTTCAAATTAACTTAAAAGTTTGTATTCAATATTCGATCAATCTACGTTGATCAATTTTTAAATCGCTTAACTTTAATTTTCATCGTAATTTTCATATCATTATATTCTCTACATAATATACTTTCATATCAATATTTCATATACCTAAAATATATTTATATAAAATTATAAGCAAGATAAAATACCAAACGCCTCTCAAAAATAAACCCTCGTGTTTAATTAAACTATAAGATGTTGAAAAATTGTGATTCCCTTGGCTCTATACGGGATTCAATTAGAGCAATATGCTTGCTGGGGTAAGACGTGTATGTATAAGAGAGAATCAAAATACTTCAAATAGTAGCATTATTGTCTATTATCAACAATGGACAATTAGAGGCAGGTTATGCTCTGGAGGGTGCCGAAAACAAACTAAACGGAATACTTGTGCTATTGAAGGATCAGTTAAGTATAAATAAAACATCTTCAGACATTTCTATCTTGATCGTCTCTTATACGAAAACATCCACAACTTTTTATTCGGTCTACCTCTAACCCATTTATGACTATCCCTTTTAATCGTTACATCTATTTAATATCTTCTTATACGAACAAATCATTCTAAACGATTCTCCTAAAGTTCTCAATTTGGACAATCTGTATTTCTCCAAATGTTATTTGGTTCATATTTGTCTTCAAAATATTTTCATCATGATATTTCATTGTAATTTTTATAATATAACTAAAACAAGTTTGGCACAAAATGAAAACTCTAATCAAAATAAATTTGAAAACTAGTATAATCTTTTCCTCTCACTTCATACCATATGATAGAGCTCAATCCAATTGAGTGTATATTTATATTTCTACTTTTGATAAAAAAAAAGAATTAATACAAATACCATAGGATAGGATGTTGTCGTAGAAAGTTATTAATAAGCCGAGTTGAATCGAGCTGCCTCGTTCGCCCATATGGAGTCGAGTTGTTGAAGCTGACTTTAGACTCGCTGATCGAAATAGAAGAAAAAATTCTTCAACTCTGAAATGACTTCGCTTTAATAACAACTCTAGATAGTGTAGACAAATGAGTTTTGTCACTTGTTAGTTGTAAGTTGTAAGGAGCAGTTTTTAGTCCTGACTCCTCAAGAGGAGAATGAGATCTCCTCGAAAGCATAAGGGGAATGATTGACCAGGCCATGTCATCGTAATCAAACGGCATAAGATGATAAAAAATAAAAGAAGCGGACCTAAAAGTCCATATCCAATACGCTTTAATTTCAAACCCCCAAATAAACCTTATCTTTTTATCTCTCAAACCCCCAAATTAAGTCAAACAATTAAAAGTCCAATTACAAAAAAGCCCAATTCTCTCTCTCTCTCTAGCAAAACCCTAGATCTCACCACCTCCAAGCCGTTGACTTTGCTGCTGACTTTATCAATTCCATCATTTTTCTATTTACTATTTCAATTCAGGTACAATTCTCCACCTTGATTCAATAATTTTAATAATTTCAATTTTTTGAGTTTGTATTTTTTTTTTAATTTTCGTTGAATTACAGATTTTTCTATCATGTTTGAAATTTTTTTTTGTATCTTTTTTATTTTTAGTAAAAAAAAATTATTTTTTATTTTTGTTTTCAATTTTTTGAAATTTTGTGCTTATAAATTTTGGCCAATTTATATTTTTGTGTTAATGGGTCGGAATAATTGATTTTGAAAGTGAAAGTTGCATTTTTATGTATGTTTGTGTGTGTGTATGTTCTTGTTTGTTGGAATTTCATGTTCTTGAGTCTTTGTTAATGTTCTTAGGAGTTCATAAAGCTTATTTATGCTTGATTTTTCATTTTCAGTGATATTTTAGTTCAAAGTATTGTAATTCAGCTATAAAAATTCAAACTTGACAACTTTTTTGGATGGAGGGAGTATTTAAAAAATATATATATTCATATATTTACTTTAATTTTTTGGGAAGAATTATGAAATTTGGAGAATATTTGGGCTGTAATATTTGGAGATCTGTTGAAGGGTTGAAGCCCAGATTTGAAGAAACATGTAAAAGTTTATTTTCCAAATTGTTGAATTGTTAAGTTTAGCCCATGGGTTGTTAAATGTCTATTATGTCCCTATCTTTTTAATAAAGCCTCATCATATATTATTTGGCCATTGAAACATAATGCCTTTGGATTTATCAAGGTTCAGCCCAGTCAATTTGCTTTAGAGTCTTTGGACTTTATACTTACCATTTAGATATTGCTATTTGCTATTGAACAATAAAAATGGAGTCTTTCTTTCTGGGTTTCTTTGTTTTTTCCATTTTCTTTTTGGTTTGTGTGATACAATGTTAGCTAATTGCACAATAAAAATGAATTCTTTCTTTCTGGGTTTCTTTGTTTTTCATTTTTTCTTTTTGGTTTGTGTGATTCATTGTTATTGTTGGGTTTCAATCTTTGAAACTGTGTAATGGAGTATTAACGAAATTGTATAATGGAGTCAAAGATTTTACGTTGTCCGCCTCTTGACTATAATGGAATAAATTAAAATGGCGCATTACACTAGCTATGTTTCTTATCTGTTGTGAAGTAATAGATAGACTTTGCACTCCCTCCCTGTTATGACAGGGGTAATGCAGTGTATTATCCGACCCCTCTTTACCCTGCTTGGGGCATGTTGATGCTGAATGAAATTGTATCTCTCTTTTTTGATTCAGCAAAGAGAATTTGTCAACATGGATAAAGCATGAAAAAAGACACTAATGTTGTGATATTTGTGTCATGTTTCTGAATTGGAGCTGATTTTTATTGGCCTTAATTCTGGTGTCATGTTTCTGAATTCATATGCATTCAGATATCCTGAATGTACCCAGATGATCATATTTGTGTATCTCCAAATTCTTCAAGCAATGTGTTAATGGCATTATGCAGTATCCATAGCAAGATTATTACTTTAATGTTTTTTTGTTGGTGGTGTTTAGGTGAGCTGAAATGATGTTAAGAAAAACTAGCGTGACTGATAAGTGGGGAACTGGGAATTGGTTCTTTATAGAATTGAAGAGACGAAAAGGGTTTTCAGTGAAGTAGTTACTTCTGGATAAGTGGTCATATCTTATTTAAGTTGAAATCTATTCATTACATATATGTTCAACTGTTTTTCTCACCCATTTTGTGCTGGTGTTATTGGGAATCTGATTGTTATCTCTTTCGTGCCTGTTGAATTTACTTTTATTCCTGTCGTTTTATGATGAAGTGGCTTCTTTCTAGAAGAAATGGTATATTCTATTGGATACATTATCTGAATTTGCCTAATGCAGCACCATCAAAGATACTCAATGGAGCTGGATACCCCAACCCAGAACAATGAAATAGTCCCAGTTGAAGAACCACAGTATAATGATGAAACTCAACCTACCAGGCGTAGGAAAAAGAAGTCAATTGTGTGGGAACACTTCGTCATCAAACCTGTTGGCTTAGGATCTAGAAGAGCTTTCTGCATACAGTGCAATCAATCATTTGCTTATAGTACGGGAAATAAAGTAGCTGGCACCAGTCATCTCAAACGTCACATTGCTAAAGGAGCTTGCCCACATGTTCTTCGTAACCAGCAAAATGATCAATTAACCCCGTTAAGCGCTCCTTCAAAGATGGGTGCATATACTGCCACACCAAGACGACGGTTCCATACTCCTCAGACACCCTACTCGTCGTTCAACTCAGATCATTGTCGCCATGAAATCGCAAAAATGATTCTAATGCATGACTATCCTCTTCATATGGTTGAGCACCCCGGATTTGTGTCTTTTGCTAAGAGTCTCCAACCACGATTTGATATGGTGAGCTTCAATACAGTCCAAGGGGATTGTGTGGCAACTTACCTCAGTGAGAAACAAAATCTTCAGAAGGTATTAGAAGCAATGCCAGGGCGTGTCTGCCTCACGCTGGACCTGTGGTCTTCATGCCGCAGCGTTGGTTATGTGTTCCTAACAGGGCACTTCATTGATAGTGACTGGAAAATGCAGTCGAAAATTTTGAATGTGGTAATGGAGCCTTACCCTGATTCAGATACTTGTTTTAGCCATGCTATTGCTGCTTGCCTCTCCGATTGGTCCTTGGAAGGGAAATTATTTTCTGTTGTTATCAATCAGCCTCTTAGTGATGCTTCGGTTGAGAATTTGAGAGCTTTGCTCTCTGTGAAGAACCCTCTGGTACTTGATGGTCAGTTGTTGGTTGGGAATTGCCTTGCTCTTACATTGGGCAATATTGCACAAGATGCATTCACGTCTGTGTATGGGACTGTTAAAAAAGTCAGAGATAGCGTTAAGTATGTGAAAACATCAGAATCCCATGAGGATAAGTTTCTGGAGTTGAAGCAACGGCTTCAGGTGCCTAGTTCTAAGGTTCTAGCTCTCGACGATCTAACTCGGTGGAATAGTACTTATGACATGTTGGTGGCAGCAGCAGAGTTGAAGGAAGTCTTTTCATGTCTGGATACTGCTGATCCAGATTACAAGGGTGCCCCATCAATGGAAGACTGGAAGGCAGTTGAAACTCTCTGCACTTATTTGAAACCTCTTCTGGACACTGCTAATATTCTGGCTTCGCCAGGTGTTTCCACCACAAACACATATTTCCATGAAGCTTGGAAGATTCAACTAGAACTGGCACGTGCTGCAGCTAGTGAGGATCCCTTTGTCAGTAGCCTTACCAAGTCTATGCAGGAGATATTTGATAACTATTGGAAGAGCTGTTGCTTCATCTTAGCCATTGCAGTGGTTATGGATCCTCGGTTTAAAATGAAGCTTGTTGAGTTCAGCTTTCAAAAGATATATGGAGATGAGAAAGCTCCAGAGTATGTTAAGATTGTCGATGAGGGGATACATGAGCTCTTCCTTGAGTACACAACACTACCCTCTTCCCTGTCTTCTACACTTGTTCAGAACGGAAGCAATGGCACGGTCAAATCAGAGGATCACCAAGGAGGAAACGCTGAAGATAATGGGGTTGAGCTTATGGATTTTGACATGTACATCAAACAGACTAATAGCCAAGATCCAAAATCAGAGCTGGACCAGTATTTGGAGGAATCCTTACTGCCTAGAGTCCATGAATTTGATGTGGTAGGCTGGTGGAGACTGAACAAGGAGAAGTACCCAACTCTCTCGAGGATGGCTCGTGATGTATTGTCTGTCCCTGTTTGCACGGTTGCTCAAGACTCTGTGTTTTCTAATGTCCCGACGGAGATGGATCGTTACAGAAGTTCCCTGCGCCCAGAGACTGTTGAAGCTCTAATATGCGCGAAAGCTTGGCTCCAGAGCCCCATTGTAGAAGACTCGAAGGCCATCGTTAAGATGGAAACGCCTATTTAGGTTATATTTTCATAATAAAATTTGGAACTGGTCTTGGATATTTTTATTTTAGGATGTTTGGTAACTTTTAATTTGCGTTATCGTTAATGTAAAATTTGGAACTGGTCAGTTTATTACTTAATGTAAAATATGTTGGAACCCTTAAATGAGTCATTTGTATACTGCATTCATGTCTCTATTTGTCTTGTCTAATATTTATAGCCTTATTCCCACTCCGGTTATGTTAATATCACACAATGGTGGTTTGAGAAATATACAAATATGAGTCTACCCAAGGATTGAACTAAATTTTGTTTTTATATTTAATCTCACATATTCATCGTATTCATATGGCCGATCTCATTTAGCGGGATAAGACTTGAGTTTATTTGATTTGGTTTTATATATTGGTCGACATCTCTTATACAATACATAGTTGCATGATATTTTTATATATTTTATATTTTTACTAGGTACAATCTGATATGAACGTTTCATGGTATGAATTATTTTGAAAGAACAATTCCATGAAAATCTTTGTGACAAATGTTATCCTTGTATGTTTATGGCACCTTATCTTGTCAAGATTAAAGAATATGCAAGCTTGTTCTGAAACTCTGAGATCGGTTTCATAAATTGGTATGGCCGGCAAACAAAAATATTGGGTGCCATACTACTACCATGTTTTTGGTTTATTGTTAAGGGTGCAAATAAAGAATGGACATTCTGAATTTCTGATTCTGGTTCCCAATTGAAGCAAAAAAAGAAAAAGAAAAAAATTGTGTAAGTTACTGGGTATAATTTATGAAAGCTGGGTTAGTTATTGCAACTTTAAACTCTTATGGCTTAATTTCACCAGGCTTCTAAAATATGTGTATAATTTCAATTTACACCCTCGACATTCTATCTTTCAAATGAGTTCAGTTCGGTCTGTACCAAGTAGACGTATTATCAAATCGCTTGAATAATTATCTGATGTAGAATGTCGACTTTTTAGGATATGTGTATTATCATACTTGAATAATTATATGATGCAGAATATCGACTTTTTAGGATATGTATAAGTCTATAAACGAATCGTGTTTAAAACGATTAGTGCTAATAGTTCATTCGATAATATGTAATGTTAAGAGTTTATGGGGGTCCATACTAAAACCAATTGGTTATAGATGAATAAAGCTCATGACCTTGTTAATTAATCCGGAAAATGTTACACAACCAATGTGAGATTGGATCTCAATATGTAACCGTCCAACATTACAGATTTTTGGGTAATAAACCGAATTACATTTCTGGTGACAATGTGACATCCATTTTTCAGTTTAGGAGAAAGAGAAAAAAATAAGTTATTTGCTTAGATTAATTCTGATGTTGTCTTCGTCTTTCCTCAGTGGATGCTTCATTGGATGCTTTCTCTTTGGAAACATGCATGGAATAATATTTTGATTTTCCTCAGATCAATAATGCAACTCTTAGATCGCTGGATCCTTGACCTATAGCTTATTATTGAATGAATCTCCAAGCCAAATATACAAATAGATGTACCTTACTCAAAACAAATCAGTGAGCCCCCCCTAATTTTTTTTTATATATAAATACACCTCAATGAAGATTAGGAAGACAAATAATAATTTGTCCGAGGGTTACATCACCATTAAGACTAATTTTCAAACGACAAAATAAACCAGACATCTCATCAATTGTCTATTGTGAGCTACAATCATGACACCGAAGATATCAAAGAACTAAAATTCGATGCAGCTACCATGTATCATAATTATTTTTTCCTTTCCATTCAACTTCAAACTTCCTCCAATCTCCCGCGAATTTTTAAATGCGCAAAAATGTCTATATACGCCTGCATAGTTAACCTGCCGAGCACAATGATAATTGACTCATAGTTATCCCTTCCAATGAAAAAAGCTTCAACAAAATACTTGAGAGCATAATCTCCAATTCTCTCAAGATTGCTAAAAGTATGAACTTGCTGATTAATTTGATCAGAATTGTTATTCCTAAGAGAACCCATTGATGAGCACAAGATTTTTTGAGAGAATAATGATTCTTGATAGAGATAACCCAGTTAGAGTCTGAGTCAGCATCGAGAGTTGAGATTCCAATACAAAGAAAAGTAGAATTGTTTTTCTTATCCCCTGAAATGGAGATTTAAAGAGAGTCTCGCAATAGTTGAATGTAGATGCATTTGTAAACAAGTCACTAGGAATAATAGCTTGAGAGTTAGTATTAATAGCCAGAGGACAATTTGAGTTAGCCACTTTAGAATCTCGTAAGGTTGCATGATTCCAATAATTACCTAAAATCTGAGCAAGTGCTTTTACCTTTTCAACATCAAAGGAACAATGATTAAAATTGATATCATTCCTATGAAGCCATAAACTCCAAATTAAACTACCAATTCTAATAATGTTCTCTTTAATATGTGATGATTGTATCCAAGGTTTCAGAATCCATGAAATAACTAGGTTGAAAAGATTTTCATGATTATTTATTGTGGTATACACAAAAAAGGAGGTCCAAATAATTTTAATAGAGGGGCAATTAAAAAGAAAATGAGAGATATCTTTCTTTGCATGATTACAAAAAATACATTTGGTGTCAAAGATTTTTTTTTTTTTTTTCAAGGTTATCCTTAGTCGGAAGTCTATTGAGAAGAATCTTTCAAATAAAGATTTTAATTTTTTGGGGTAGCGAAAATTTCCAAAGATATTGCCAGAGTTTACTTGGAACAACATGAAATCGAGAGGATTTTTTGATAGAGTTTTGGAAAATTTTGTTGAAAGAAGTATGAATGTCTTTTGTACGAATAAAAGGTTTAGACCAAGTCTTGTAATCTTCTGAGTTTGACAATTTAATTTTCAAAATATTTTGAACAATCTTTGACGGAAATAACTTGTTAATTAAAGAAAAGTTCCATGAGGAGTTATTAATGGTAAGATCTGAAACCATAGTAGGATAGGGGAGAAGCATTAGGTATGTAAAATCTAGCAAGATTATCCATATAATTAGGAACCCACAAATCACTCCAAATATTAATATTTTCACCCGAATTGACAACCCAAGATATATGATTCTCAAAATTGAGACCAAGATGTGATTTCTCCAAACCCAATACGTATCGCCTTATGGCGCTTTTAAAGGGAGACGATGTAGGATAATATTTAGGCTTTAATATTTATCGCAGCAAGATTGGGAACCCAAACAGATGGCAACCCATTCTTAGCAAGATTAAAGCGATGCAATGTTTGAATCCCAACCCACCTTCACGCCAAGCAAAGACGCAAAGAGTCCCAATTAATCCAATGAATTCTACCCGGATGATCCCCACCCCAAAGAAAGTTGGCAAATTTTTTATCAATTTTTTGAAGAGACCCGAGAGGAAATTTATAAAGTCTCATTGGATAAACAAGAATGGATTGAAGAATAGATTTTATCAAAGTAGATCTCCTACCAAAATTAAGAAATTTACTTTTCCAATAAAGAATCTGCTTTTTAATTTTATCAATAATGTTAATGAATATGTCATACTTAAATGTCAAGAGGAATACCTAATAATTTACAAAGTGGGTGGATTTTTAATTTTAAGAATCAGATGGAAGAATTTTTTAATATTAAGTGGAGTTCGAGGGAAGAAGATTTTGCGATTTACCATTTATAATTTGGCCGTAATCACTCACAATAATCTTTGTTAATCGTAGTTACAAACTCTTATCCAAATGAAGGAAAATATACGTATCATCCAGAAAAGATTGTTTATGAGGACTATCCCTAGCAACGAAACCCTTTGATTTCCTTTTACGGCTATGTTTCAAAGATAAAGAAGCTGGATGTGGCTTCAAAGGCATTGAAAAAGTATCGAGAAAGGAATCCCTTTGTCTAAGACCACACCAGATCAAGACATCATGAGACTTACCATTAACCAAGACCGAAAGTACCGAATCGAGGAAATACACTTATAAATAAGATCAATTCAGTTCCTGGGAAAACCCATTTTATCAAGGACATGAATAACAAAATCCCATCTAATCCTATCGAAAGCCTTGCTCATATCCATCTTAATAGTGCCAAGCCCATGTTTTCTACTTTTAGAGGTCTGTTCGTGAATTATTTTGTGTTAGGGATAATACCATCATGAATCAATCATATTAACAAACCTGCTCCGATACTCGAGATAATAGACCATTAAGCATTTGTGCTCGTTCACAACTAATATTTTGGGAGGGCTACTTTATATAATGGAATTTACATAATTATAGTTCAAACTAAATTGCTAATGGTTATTTGTAACGAGCAATAAAAATTGTTGCCTTTTAAGAAATAAATTTTGGAATAGAGAAAATCTAAACCCATTTAATTCAATTCATCCCCAAGAGATCCCAATTTGTTCTGAAGAAAACCCTCCTAAAACCATCCGGCCTCGAAGATTTATCTCAAAGATCGAAGAGGCTACTTAATCATCATTGGGTAAAGTGGTCAAGTGAAGATTTTCAATTTGCAAATTCAGATTTTGCCAATGATGTTATCAATCTGTTTTAAAGGAACGAGAGATCTAATTGTGAGGAGAAGCGATTATAAAATTTTGAAAAGTATGAAAAACAATGATTTATAATTTCATTTTCATCCGTGCTAAGATTGTTATTATCATCATTTATTTCGAAGATAAAGTTAATTTTAGTCTTAAAGCGTACATATGAATGATAAAATTTAGTATTAACATCCCCATTAAGAATATGAGTCAATTTCGATCTTTGATACCATCAATGCCTCTAACTAAATTATGAATGTCTTAATTGATATCTAAGACTGGATCTCCAAATTACTACTGTAATGTGGGACTTTTTTTTACTTTAATTTGAATTTGAATGTAAAATAAATTTATTTTTTAATTATAGGAAAAGCAACAAGCATTGTGGGAACATTGATGATCATGTATAGATTAAAAAAAAAAAGTTAGGATAACGCTTCACTTGTTGTAGATCAAAATAGCTTAGAATGAGGATTACGTTAATTTGAAAATGGACCACCTTTTCATAGATTAATCTGGTTAGTAGCTTGGAGTTTGGAATTTTCAAACAAAAGCAATGCAAATAGTTAGACTTGTGTGCTTTTTCGAATGTCTCCTTTTGTTATTAGTCCGTTATTTTTAATTTCATGCCAAATCTAAACAACCGCGACTTTAGCTATAGGTTATCATGATTAACGAGGTTAGTTGTGGGATTAGACAATGTTTATTGTAATTGCAGATTTATATGTTACTATATATTTATATTTTCAACTTAATTTAAAATTCATAAGTTATAATTTTCAATTTTTAAGTTTTTTAGTCAACTACGAAATTATTTTAATTATAGTTAGAATGTAACTTTATTTTACAATTTTTGAATTAAATTATAAACATATAAATAATGACACTTGTGATAATTTAATAATAACATGTATCACAAGGTATAACAATTAGTCTCAAATGTGAGGTACTTTTGTTTGATAGCGCTGGTTATTATTATTATCTTGCAATTTGGACATGCAATGGAGTTTCCATAATCCAAGATTCAAGTGATTCTTAAGTGAATGACATACACTAAGTTAACAATATAAATTAGCATTATTGTAATAATGACATCTCTTGATATCAAAATAGATAAAATTAAATACGAAATATTTGAGATTAAAAAACTTAAGGCAGATAAAACAAGAAGCTAGTGAGACTTGAGTGTATGTGTACACACTCACATGGATGAAGCATGCATGTGTCTCCTCTACCGTAGATTGAATCTTTCTGCTTAGATTATATATTGTAGATCGGCCGGTCGGGCTCACGTGCCGGCTCCCGCTCTTCACATTTGGCACGTGGAGGATATTGACCGGGTTTTATAGGAGAAAATTTAGTGGAAAGTTACTGTTTATTAAACTTTTTGTTCACGTTTGGCTCAAAGGAATGCATTTTTTATGGCTCAAAATTAGTACTGTTTACTTTACAAAATATAATGTTCTCGAACTTATTATACATACTAGCTTAAGGGTCATAGATTACTCATTGAAAAATCAATTATTATTTTTAGGTATTGAAGGAACATACACGATTAGATGTTCTCAAAATCACTTGTAAGATGATACATTAAGAATCGGAGAAATTCTCATGCAAAATTGAAGCGGCTTGATTCACTGGTACAAATCCACATTCAATGCAGAAATGATGAAAAAGCTAAGGCCGTGCTTATGATCTGATGGTCAAGGATGGTTGACGAATATTTGATTGACTAGACTATGAAAAGCATCTGTGTATTATTGCAATGACTCTGTTACATATAGGACAAATGGGAATTGTCACCTTCTATATTTCACAACAAAAATGTGGTAAAAATTGTACTCAGTTTAATTCAACAACTTGTATGGTATGGACTTATTATTCACTCACCTCGTAACTCATTCGCCAGCTTTCATCTCCATAAATACACTTCATGAACTTCTCATTTCTCAATTAATTTGTTATTCTGGCCTTCATTATAACTAATATAAAATTATCCCCGATAATACGTACATGCTGAAAGAACCACCAGTAATGATGGAAGCTAGCTACTTTAGTTCAAACTTCATATTTTATTTGTATCTAGCTAAGGTTATGCTAGTCTTCTCCAGCTATCTGCAGATTCCTATAGTCGGTAATCGGTTACAAGTAACAGCTGGGGTTACGTATGTGTATATAATGCCGCCTGATCATTATTCAGCAAGTCCCACTCTTAGCTGACCTCTTCCTTTGCCCTTCCTACCTAATTTGGATTTCCGGTGAACCCAGTCGGATCCCACACTTATTTTTTTATTGAAAGAAATATTATGTCATCGCTTAATAACCTTGGGTCTGTAATCTGTTGTCAGCAAGTAATATCCATATTTATCTTTAGTTAAGGTAAAAAGAAATTGAAGGAAAGATACACTAAAACTGATCGAGATTGTAATGCAAAGAAGAATTTTTATTACTTATGCAAAGGGATACAAAATAAAATCCACTCTAGAAAAATTCTGAAACAGACATGTTTTATCAAATCGAAGAGGATCGATCATTCAAACTATTGATCCCCTAAGTTAGCTATTTGACGATTTCCAGGAGAGATGTTTTGGTTTGTTTGACTCATTTTGGTCTCTTTATAAGTGAGTTTATTTGGTACCACCTTAATTTGACTGACTCTAACATTTGACTTGAATTTGAGTTAGATCAGATGTGCCTCCATGAAATTGGATATGCGCCCTACCACTGACTCAGACCTGGCCCTGACTGATACGATCCGAGTCCTGTTCTCTGCAAGAACAGATTCCGCTTTTGGCTTTACCTGACTTTGGGGACGTATTTCCTGATCATCTTCTGTCTATGTCATACTTAATGGATTCTACCTGCATGCCTGTCAGACCGGGTCAAGAGGACTGATCATTCAAACTATGGATCCCCAAGCGTCATTTGACGATTTCCGTGAGATGTTTTGTTTCAATTGCCTCGGGTCTCGATAGGAGCTCGTACGAGCTCAAATTAATTTTAGACTCGACTTGGCCTCGATTCTGGACCTGAACTGAGTTAGATTGATAAAAAGTTCTACTTTGAAATTCTGACACGTGCCCCTACCACTGACTCGAGACTGGTCCTGACTCGGATATTTATCCGCACCTGTTCACGTATTCCGTGTCAGTCAGACCGGACTCCTCGTATCGGGTCTTGACCTGATTCGGTCTATGTCATACTTAATTCGAATTTAATGTAGTCATTTCAAAAAATAGCCTCGATTTAGACTCTCACCATGCGTGGATTCTGGATATACCCAAAGTCGGGGATCGTAAACAACGAACATTTTCAAGGGACTTAAAGAATAAGGCTACTTGTCTTGATTCATGATAGAACCCCACCACGGGTCAGATTAAGGATGACAATGTTTCAAGAATGACGCTTTCTTTCTTTTACTACAAATGTACCTTTAATGCAAATTATTAACAGAATGACCTAGATGCTGGACTTGTTTAGATTTTGCTCAATTTCAAGCTTTTAGCTCAGACTACAAATGGGTCTTAAGAGTCTCTGCTGATCAAGATGAAGCGGGATCGCCCGACCTTGTCAATGATACCGATCACTGCATGGGCCTTAGCAAATAAGTGGTTTCCCCGCCTAAATGCAAATGCATAAAGGACCGAATATTCAGCCAGAGTTCCTATATTTGGAACTCACTTAATCAAACTTGAGAATTTTCAGTGTTCATACAAGATTTATGAATAATCATGCTTTAGCTTATTATTCCCTAATATTCAATGTTCTTGAGAAATCCTCAGACGTGATTCTCACCGATTTGCTTTTAAATTATTCCCTAATATTCGAACGCTCTCGGTAGATCTCAGATGATTCACGTATTTTACTTAACTCTGAAGAATTATTGCTTTGTACAATAATTTTTATTTTAGCGCCCTATTTAGTCAGCTCGAGGTGTTTTTTCCAACCACCGTGGTGTTTCACGGTGGTTTAAAAGATTCAACCGGTAAAATTCTAAGGTTGTCTCTATATTTTCAATGCGGTTTTTGTGTATTTTCCGAATGGTAATCATAGATTTATTTAATTTAAAATAGCGGTATGGTATTTACGTGCTTCCTGCCTTCAATACTTCGTTGAATGGCCTTATTTTCACATCACAATCTTAACCGCTGAATTTCAGACAAGATTCAAACTGGCTTGAGATTTAGTGATTAATTCTCCATCAAGAAATCAAATACAGTCAAATACATTTTTGTATTAACCCTAACCTTTTGAAGTCTTCGATTACGAACTACATAACTTCGGGAGTCTCCATTTTGAACCCCGAAACTTTTGGAGTGCTTATTTTTAACCCCATAACTTCCATAACTTCCTTTCTAAATATTTGGCCGATTTTAATTAAATAAATTAGGCTACTCTCGAACCCTAAATTTAATTTAACTTTAATTGGCTGAGAGCCTCAGAAAACCCTTATTCATACGGAAGTGTTTCACATTAACTTTGTGACTCGACGTTAACTCTAAATACGTGTCATCACTTTGTAAAGGGCTCGATTTTAATTAATTACGTTTCATCTAATTATTTTAATTATTATTTAATAAATTTTCAATGTCTACAGAGATCATTGTTATTGTAATAACCTGAACCAAAATTTTGTTATCCAGAATCATTTGCACTGGCTATCATATAGTTGTTATTATAAAGCTGATCCGTGCAAGGGACGCGCGGTCCATACTTTGTTTTGTCTTTTTCCTCATGTGTTTGCCACCCGCGGTGAAAGCAAGTTGGTGCTTTAGAATTATTTTTTTTGGCTGGTTTTTTTTGGTTTTTTAAATTCGATAAATTAATACTCGATTATTTAATAAACTCTCCAAGATAATATTTTCGATGGTGTCTTAATTTAGATATATGCTAAATTAATAATTTGTGGTTTTTTCATTCCTTTTTTCATTTTTTGCAATTATCAACTAATTAAATTATTAAATTAATACTCATTATTTTAAGAAATTCTCTTAAAATAATATAGTTTGGTCACCAAGACTCCTGGTAGGTGTTTGTTTTATCCTACCTCGGTATAAAACTTTGATTATTTAATGTTTTCTAAGATAATATTATTTAAGAACTTTCAAGATAATACGTTTCAATAATCACGATTCTGCAGAGGGTGCTTGGTTTTTTATGTCGACTGGGAATAAAAACTTACTATTTAATGTTTCCTAAGATATTGTTTTGGTCTGCCCCTTAATTTGGTGATACGGTGCCAAATTAATAACGAGTCATTTTGCTGGATAATATTTTTTTGTTTTTTAAACTCGATAAATTAATACTGATTATTTAGTAAACTATCCAAAATAATATTTTGGCTAGTCTCGACTTGTGGATAAAAGTACAAATTAATAATCAGATTTTTGTTCCCTTTTCATTTTTTCAGAATTATCAACTAACGTAGTAAATTGATAAATAAATACTCGATTATTTTAATAAACTCTAAGATAATATTTTCGCCTCATTCCGACTGAGATAGGATGCTAATAAATAATTAGTCATTTTCATGCTGGAGTGGTTCAATTATTTTTTGTTGCTTTTTTTTGCCTTTTAAACTCGATAAATTAATACTCGATTATTTAATAAACTTTCCACTTTATAATATTTTTATCGGTCCCACTGGGATAGGTGCTAAATTAATAATTGTGTTTTTTTCGCTCCTTTTTCATTTTTTTGCAATTATCAAGTACCGTAGAAAACTCGATAGATTAATACTCGACATTTTAATAAACTCTTTAAGATAATATATTTAGTCGGGCCACGACTCTGGTGGTGTTTGGTTTTTTTTATTCCGACTGGGATAAATAAATTGATTATTTAATGTTCTCCTCTACATAATATTTTTCGCCCCATTCCGACTAGATAGGCGCTAAATTAATAATGAAAGTAATTTTTTTTTCGCTCATTTTCATATATATATATATATATCAAGCTTCAATTATCAACTACATTGGGAACTCGATAAATTAATAGGGGATTATTTAATAAACTCTCTAAGATAATCGATGATAGGATGCTAAATAAATAATGAGTCCTTTTATATTTTTATTTTTTCAATTATCAACTGCAGTAGAAACTTAATAAATTAATATTCGATTATTTAATAAACACTCTAATATAATATTTTGGCGGTCCCGACTGAGGATAAAGAATTAATAATTGTGCTTTTTTTCTATTTTTTGTCATAGCTATCAACCATAAGTAGACACTCAATTATTTAATAAAATATGTTTAAGCAGTCCCAACTCCTGAGACAGTGCTAAATTAATAATTGTGCTTTTTTTGTACATTTTTCAAATTTTTTCGTCAGAATTATCAACTACTTCTGAAACTAATATTTAATAAATTATCTAAGATATCTTCGGAGCGTTATTATAAAAAGTGGATCAAGGCCTCCCCAAAGACGAAGTCCACACACCACTAATAAGCTTTCACGCGAGCTGGGAGGAATAGTGGGTCGCTATTTTTCTTTTGGTTTTTTTGCTTTTTAAGCTTCGATAATTAATACTGATTATTTAATAAACTCTCTGATAATATTGATCCGTCTCACCTTGTGATAGCCCCCTGCGATCAATTTGACCTGTACTAAAAAATACTTACATATTGACGGTACTTCAAGTAGGTAGTTTTAAGTTAACAAAGATAAAATTAACTAGAGGAAATATACTCTAACTTGAGGTCATTTTGATTTCTTCAAGATCCCTACCATGCCATGGTATTGTGTTCACAGAATCAATAGTTTACGACTTAAAAAACCAATTTTTTTGGAAATACGAAAAACAAATATTGTATAGCAAGCACGTCATTCAAAAATCCTAACAAGACTTATACGGAGTATGTTACTATGTGTTACATTCTATTATAATTTTGATTTATAAATTAATTGATTAACAAAATATATGCTATTACTAATGGTAACATACCATCACTATTTGGATGTGTGTTTTGATGTTTTTTTTAAATAACTGTAATGAATTCACAGCAGCAGCTTCTCCTTCTCGCGCTCACTCCTTTCAATTTTTCACTTCTCTCTCTACATCTACAATACTTTAAATTCTTATAAATAAACAAGTACATTGAGCTCATCACTCTTCAACTAGTTTATTACAACAAAAACACAAAACACTCTCGGACAAAGTCATACAAAAATAAAATATCACTAACAAATCAAATAATCTTCAACTTATATATATATTTTCTCTATTTGTCATACTAATCTTCTCTGTATCGTTCCAACTTTTATATAGATATAAAACTATTCACGAAGACTTTTCTATACCATTCCCTCCGGCGAAGATGATGGTGTTTAGTCACACAACCACCATCGGAGGAGGCGGAGGGGGGTTTCTTACGAAGTCCCAACAAGTGTTTCCTATTGATTACGAAGCCGAGGTTTCGCAAAGACTTTTAGAAGCTACTTTAGCTAACGATATGAAAGCATTGAGTGAATGTGTTGAAGATCGATTTGTTGATGTGAACTACGTTGGAGCAGTTCGGTTGAGGATTAAGAAGGTGGAGGTGGTTTTGGTTGAGGAAGAGAGGAATGAAGTGAGGGAGGAGGTTGGAGAGGTCATGGCTGATGTTACGGCGTTGTTTCTTGCTGTTCATAATGGGGATGTTGCTCTCGTTAGGAAGTTGCTGGTAATCATGCTCATTATTCTTTCGTCTCTAAAAAATTGTTCGGTTTTGAATTTTACTATAAATTTGTAAAAATAATCGAGTTCAAATATATATGTATATTATTTTGTATAATATTTGTTGAAAAATAAAGCTACTCACATTTCAATTAACTCTGAGGTACAGTGTATGATTTAGCAATTAAAATTTTCAAATTTGAGCCGTAATATTTTGTTATTAATTTGTGACATGGTAACATATAAGTATGTATTGTGTACTATCTAATTTTATTAATATATTGATATAAATATAAACTTAAACGAATGGATTATTGATTCAAAAGTAGGTTAATTATTGTGTTGAATAAAAATCTCCCCGTTAAATTGAAATGGGGGCAGTGTTATGTACATGATAAGTTTGATTCAAATCAAGTAGCTTACACCTTTTGTTAATTTTAGCAATTGAAATATAATTTTTTTAGTTTATTAGTTCTTATACTATATGATCTTTTTGAGATGTAAGGTCCGGGGAGTAATTTTCATGGAAAATAGTTTAACGTTGGTTCCTAATTTGATTTGAAATTTGTCTTGCTTTATTTACTTTTGAATTAAACCATAATTGGGGGGTGATTTTTGTGAGTGAATTGTCTTTTTGTATTTTTCTCAGCTGAAAGTGGACAAAGCATTAATGTTTGAATTTGTTGTGTTGTGGGTTTTAAGCAATCTGATCTGCGTTGTAATTATTATCAAATTTGCCCACGCACTTGAGCTTTAATTCAAAATTTTGAAATCAAACGAATAAAAATGTTACTTACATCTTACATATATGGTTCAAATAATTTGTTTATTTAAGTATCCACATACAAAAATAAAAACGTGACAATAAATATGTAATGAAGGAATACTAATGTTGGTTTACACTATTGTAGTAGATAAAATATTTTTTGTCAAAATGATAACGATTTTGTCCAAATTTGTTGAGGGTTTCTCATTTTAATAACTTTTTGTTTTTATGTTAGAATTGATTGGCTTTGAGTATTCAAAATATTTAATTTGAATGAATATGGTGGGGTGGGGACAATGTCTCCACTGTCTACTTAAAGGTATGACACAAAGCACTAATTGAGTAGAAGACTAATTGCTAATTGCTATGAACATTCTATGCTAAAGTATGAGCATTAAGGTTAGAGATGCATGCTGGGCCACTAACCAAGATAAAGAGTTGAAAAAGGAAGGAGATTCCTGGTCCTTAAAGATTTGATCTTAGGTTTGAATGAATCATTCTGTTTTGACCCTTATCTTTTCCTTGAAGCATCCTTAGAACATAATCTTGGTTGTGAAGCCAACCTTTGTATACAATAATCTCGGTATTTTGCCCCGACGGGCATAGATTAATGGTAAAGGCACCTGCAGATTGAACCAAAAAGAATCCAGGCTTTGTCTAGTATGACCATCCGAATATGCTAAGAATCGAATCAACGTGCATGATTGGGTTCATAGACTCGACTTAATAACTATCAATCTTTAACAAAGTTACAAAACCGATGAAATATATGTATCGTTATCTTATATGAGGTCTATGCACCTCATTGTTCGTTTTCTTTGTAATTAAATATTATGACTTCACTACAGTCGGGCTAATTTTATGGACTTTTTATTCAGAGCGTTGGAGCAGACGTAAACCAGAAGCTCTTTAGAGGTTTTCCAGCAACAGCAGCTGTTAGGGAGAATCATTTGGAGATTTTGGATATTTTATTGAAGGCTGGGACATGTCAACATGCTTGTGAAGAGGCACTTTTGGAAGCCAGTTCTCATGGGTATCCAAATTCAGCCAAGCTGCTTATGGAATCTGATCTGATTCGCCCCAATATCGCTACATGTGCTCTTTTTATGGCATGCTGCAGAGGATTTGTGAATGTAGTGGACACTCTAATGAAGGTAAAAATAAATTGATGGAACACTAGTGCCTCAACAAATTAAAATCCTTTATGATGCATCTGGTTACATGCCATTAGATATACACTATTGTGTTTATATTCCCAGTGCCAAAAAGCTCACTGCGTGAGAATGACAAGAACAAATACTTCGCGTTTGGATTGTAAAAAGTCTTGCAGTGCCATTAGACAACATGATCTTTACTATTTAACAAAATTACTAACACTTATCATGTTTTAAAGTTCTGTTGTAATTTTGATTGGATCTTGGAATAGTTCATGTGGTCAAGTAAGAGTGGTGGACTATGCAGATAAACAGAAAGTCTTTCTATATGTGAAATGTAATTCTGACACTCTCTTCTACTTTGTTTATGACAGTGTGGAGTTGATCTTAATGCACCTCACCGTGTACTGCTCCAATCGATCAAGCCTTCTCTCCATGCAAATGCCGACTGTACCCCTCTTGTTGCGGCTGTTGTTAGTAGGCAGGTTTCAGTTGTGCGTTTGCTACTTGAGGTAAACATGTCTTACATCAAGAATCATGGAGTTTTCTTTCAAGATCCATAACTAACTCTTGTCAAGTTACTACATAAATATGGCTGAATGAACAAAATTTGTGACAACTAATTACAAGTTTTTTTCTAATGTAAGGCCGGTGTAAGAACTGACATCAAAGTGCAACTAGGATCGTGGTCATGGGATACAGCTTCAGGAGAAGAGCTTAGGGTTGGTGCTGGAATGGCAGAGCCCTATGACATTGCCTGGTGTGCTGTGGAGTACTTTGAAGCAAGTGGAGCAATCCTGTGCATGCTTCTTGAACACATATCGCCTAATATTCTTTATAGTGGGAGAATGCTACTACACCATGCCATTCTTTGTGGAAATGTTGGAGCTGTGAAAATCATTTTGGATAGTGGTTCTAATATGGAGTCTCCTGTCGAAACAACTCAGAAAACAGAGTTTCGTCCATTACATATGGCTGGTCGTCTTGGACATTCGGATATCCTTCGATGCCTAATTGAATCAGGCTGTGATCTAAATTCTAGAACCAGCACAGGAGATACACCATTGATGATCAGTGCCAGATACAAGCAAGTTGAGTGCTTGAAAGAATTGACAAGGGCCGGAGCAGATTTTGGATTAGTCAATTTAGATGGTCAATCTGCAAACACAATAGCAGCAACTTGTAAATGGAATCTTGGTTTTCTACAAGGAATATCAAAAGTGATTCAGGATGGATCATTGCCAAGGTCAAGCAACATGGCCATATTTTCACCTCTGATGTTTGTAGCTAAATCAGGAGATCTTCTGGCTTTGAAGGCTCTACTTGAGCATATAGACATCAAGCTTGATTATCAGGATGCTGAAGGCTATTCTGCAGTCATGGTTACTGCAATGGAGGGTCATGTGGATGCTTTCCGGCTTCTTGTTTATGCTGGCGCTGATGTCAAGCTTTCCAACAGGGCTGGTGAAACTGCAATTTCATTATCTGAGCAAAATCAAAACCGAGATCTTTTTGGAAAGGTGATGCTTGAATTTGCTCTTGAAAAAGAAAACAACAGTTCTGCAGGGTTCCTTGCATTACATTGCGCTGCTCGATATGGAAACCTAGATGCAGTCAAACTATTAACAAGTAGGGGATATGATGTAAATAGCTTTGACGGGGAGGACTACACTCCACTCATGCTAGCAGCAAGGGAAGGCCACGGACAAATGTGCAAACTGTTGATTTCTCGTGGAGCATGTTGTGATATAAAGAATGCCAGGGGTGAAACTGCTCTCTTGCTTGCTAAAAAGATGAACATAAAGAACAATGATGCAGTCAGCGTGATACTTGATGAACTCGCTCAAAGATTGGTGTTAAATGGTTCTTCCATGAGAAAACACACCAGAGGCGGGAAAGGAGCTCCGCACATGAAACTTGTTAAGATGGTTGCAGCTACAGGAATACTGAGTTGGGGAAAATCAACACGACGTAATGTTACGTGCCGTGAGATCGATATAGGACCAAGTCCCAGTTTCCAGAGGATAAGGCAAAGAAAGGGCGATGCTGACGAGCCAGGACTATTTCGGGTGATCACGACTAAAAACAAGGAAGTGCATTTTGTGTGTGATGGTGGTAATGAAACTGCAACACTTTGGGTGAGGGGTATCAAACTTCTAACAAAACAAGCTATGTCTAGTTAAGAGGAGCCAAACTCAACTGCAGAAATGTGTTCTTGAAATGTATAGAGAACTTTTGAGCAGTACTTCATCTCGAAGTACCATGAGATGTTTTAGTGTAAAGAATTTCAGTTTGCGTAGTTAATAAAGAATGTCAATTTTGTTGTTTTAGGAAGAGAAAATGGAAGCAGGATCATCCACATCTTGGAACAATTTTACTTTGATCATATTCCCCAAATTCTTGCTAATGAAGAATGCTTGTGTATATAAGCGCTTCAGATTCTCTCCGTCTTTCGAGGAGTTCTTCAATACTTCATGTTTTATATGATTGTACATCATCCATTATATCATGCCTTATACATCATGTATTGTATGCATTGTAGTGAGAGGCTTTTTTCGTTGATCGAAATTTGCCAAAGTAGAATGTGGAGATGATAAAATACTACTGCAGGAAATCTGAGAAACATGTCTTCAAACGGATCAGGTTAGGTATAAATTCATTAAAGATGTCTAGTGAGATTAATAGACATCAAAGAAGAGCTTTTCTGCAAATGAATTACAATTGCATTACTGCAATATGAACATCTTGAAAACCTATAAAATAGCTACAACCATAAGTCAGTCAAACAAAAATGGGAATCAAGAACCATAATTTAGTGATGGGAGCTAAGGAGCTAAACATACAAAGAATGAGGGAAAATCAGATTATGATCCGTCACTGCTTAAACGATGATACAAAAAGGTGAAACCAGGACAGATCATTCCAAACAATTAAGGAGCAAAACATACAAAGAATAAGGAATACGATTATGATCAATCACTGTTGTATCCATCATCATCGTCTTCCTCATGTTGAGTGACGACCTTCTCTATAAATCTTTTCCTGACTCCATCCATTACTTCATTTCTCGACTTCTCATGACCACCCTGGCCATCGTCCAGAACAGGATCTGATTGGCAGAGAACTACAGCCACACCTACAGATCACAAGGGAAAATAGAAAAAATGATATCAGGTGCATCGGATCCTTCGGTTCCGTGATGGAAAAAAAAATTCAACTGGGAGTATAGATCATAAGAGTATTTCCATATAACAAACTGAACTTGGACATCATATATCTATGACGGAAACAGCATAAGCAACATTGGCAATGACATGCATTATCCTTAAGTGTCTTTATCAGGAAGTGGCTCATTAAAGACAGTACCTTCAGGAGTACATCTTCGACCAAAAGCATGCAACCCAACATAATTTCCCTTAAGAGCACTATTATTGTAAACCAGCAAAGTAGGGAGATTGCGATCTGGATAGTTAGGAATGCATTCGGTTGATATAATCTTAACAAATTTTGTGCAAGGGTATCTGGTCGCCAGTTCATCTAAGCATTGCAGAAGCACCTGGCATCCAGCATATCTACAGTCACGACGCAACAAGACAATCAATTATCACCAATAAGATACAACCATTATCTATACACATATTCAAGCGAGATTAAAAGAGTCCTTATAGGATATATACACATACCCATCCTTGTACAAGATCAGCACAACCCAAACATCAGGTGGTGCCTGAGAAACTTCACGGACAAAATCTGATCCAGAAATCGGAATCACTGATCCAAACCTCACTATCTTGGCCTCTTCTTTTAGCTCAGCCAACCTCTTCTTCCTTTTACGACATATACAATAGAATGGAAAAAACAAAGCAATTCATAAAATCGACAAAGCTACTTGCTTCTCAATTAAAATTAGAAACTTCAAAAGAAAAATTCCAAATTATAGCTTTACATCATCATTGAGCAACAATACAGACTAGTAAAGGTGGAATTTTTATTTCTAATACAAAAGTTAATTCTAATTAATTTCTACCTACATTCTCACACACACAATCCACATTCAACTACACTCCCGATCCAAAAAGATTGTCCAGATTTGGATTTTTAAGGTTAAACTCGAGCACTTTTTTTTTTATATGTTGCATAATATTTACCGAAAAGCATATCAAATGCTAGTATTTTAACACATTTCACTATTAACATAATAATTTTGATTCAAATCAAGCTACAAACTTTGTTAATTTTGACCATGAAAATCAAACTAGACAATCTTTTTTAATATATCAAAATGATACTAATGCAAATAACATTATTTCTATTAAGAACATATTCCAACATTGGTTGATGTCGTGGTGCATCTATAACTAATTGGTTTTAGCATGCACTTATTCGAGACAGACTCAGCGTTCGACCTCCTCCTAGCCTAAAAGGGTTGTATATTGTTTAGACTACTATATTATTGTATATATAGGACAGATTGATCAATGAAATACACAAGCATTATCATAATCTTACATTAATCAATTTATTTAACTACACCAACCTGTATTCTTCTAAAAAGCGATCATCATCGAAATCATCCTCAAGCTCCTCCCCAGTTTTCTGATCAATCCAATGTTTGTTTTTATGCATAGAATCTTGATCCTCCGCCGGAACAAACGGTGGAGGCTTGAAGGGTGGTGGCTTTTCCGGGAGGTTGCCGAGCTTGCGTTGAATATCATCCCATTGGGTTGATGCTCCTTCTACGTCCTTGTATACAAAGTGGTAATCCGCCATTTTTATGGAACTTTGGATGTTTTCTTGATCAAATACTAGTTATAGTTAGGGAAATTTGTAATAATGCCACTTTTTGAAATTATTTTTGTAATTGTAGCACACATTATTAAAACTTATCAAAATAACACCCTTTTATATTTTTGAGAAAGCGCATATGAAGAATGAGCATGCTCATTAATGTCATTAATATTTATACGCATAAAATTTCAACGTAAAATTGGGTATACATTACTAAACGTATCATTCTAGCATTCAAGCATTGCTTAAAATCAAAAGTGTACCAAAATTATTTTATTCTACCATTAAAATTGCACTCAAAAATTGCTAAATGTTTCTAAGATGACATTTAAGCTTAAAAAATACGCTATATAATCGATACATTAATAATTTTATTGAGAAAAATGGTACATATTACCTAAAATGTACCAAAGAAAAAAAAAAATATATCAAAAATAATATAATTGTATTTTGATCATTAACGTAATTAATAATTAACAAAGTTTTGAATGAAGAAGAACTTTCCACATTATCTTCGGTTAATTATGAATTTTATATCAATATTCTTTGTTCGATAATGAATATCTGTCACTATAACATCAAATATACCTTGAGATACAAATGATATAAATGATAACAATAGGTACAAATTAAAAGTATTTTGTCAAAAAATATTATAAGATGATATCTTTTATATATTAGATAATTTGTGCTAGTTTTGTCAAAAATAATAATAAATAAGTTAAAAGTAAGCATACACAATTATGAGGCACGAATAACAAGTAAAGTAAGAAAACACAATGTAAGTAGGGAAGAAGAACCGCAAGGTCATCTTCGAAATTTACGTATCTACTTTGAGGTGACATTACCTTTAAATTCCATAAAAACTTCTAATTTTCTTCATGAATATATTTATGAAGAAAATTACATATTGATAATCATAATTTATAAAATGATACACCATATATTAAATAATTTATCATAATGACTAATGTCCATGATATATTGTGTACAAACAATTGAATAACAAGGCATAATAAAATGAGAATAGCAATAGTCAACTGATCCAATATATTTTATATTTCGTGGATGCTCAAAAAGATTCTTCAATTTTAATTTTTAATAATTAAACTTTAATTATAAATACTATTAGACAGATAATATTGATAAAAAATATATCAATAAAAGCACTAAAACGAATTTTTATCGACATATATTTTTTATAAAATATTATAAAATATAAATAAAATATTTTCTCAAAATATTTTCTAGTGTAACCCAAATATAATTGAAGTAACATTATTTTCTCAAAATTAAATATGTCCCCCAACCTATCTTCTCAAGCCACACCTTATCCACCACCACCCTCAACCACCACCCTCCTTCACCTCCTCCACCCTTAATTCCTGTCTCCTACCCCCCTAACCCCCCTCAATTTCACTATTTCAATGGAAGTGCCTTACATTTCATCACCTCCATTACTCCCTCACCGTCCCCTCCTAGCTCTCCACACAATATCCGTCTCAAAAATGATGTCCAAAACGAGTTTATTCCCCCGATGCAGAAACATAAATTCAGACACGCTTGTTGCTAAAAAAGAAGCAGTTGAGGGATTAGAGGAGTACGGAGACTTGAAAACGTGGATGCATAAAAATGGGTTGCCTAAATGTAAAGTGGTGCTTAAAGAGAGGCCTTCTCTTGATGCTGAATTAAGGGATATTCATTATGTTGCTGCTAGTCAAGACCTTAAGGTTTGGATCATTTGAGTTTTCTTAAGTGTTGATTGAGTATTGGGGTTTCGAATAGTTGGTTTTTTGGGTTAATTGTTTAGTTAAGTAATGCTTTTTTTTTATTAATTGTTGGATTTTTGAAAAAAAAAGTATTGGTTTTTTGGGTTAGTTGTTTAGTTAAGTATTGGTTTCTTGGATTAATTGGTGGAATTTTAGAAGAAGTATTTTTTTTTTGGGTTCGTTGTTTATTTTAGAATTGGTTTTCTGGATTAATTGGTGGAATTTTAGAAGAAGTATTTTTTTTTTGGGTTAGTTGTTTAGTTAAGTATTGGTGTATTGGATTAATTGTTGGAATTTTAGAAGAAGTATTGGTTTTTTGGGTTAATTGTTGGATTTTTGGAAAAAGTATGGGTTTTTGGGGTTAATTGTTGGATTTTTGGAAGAAGTATTTGTTTTTTGGGTTAATTGTTTGATTAAGTATCAGTTTTTTCGATTAATTATTGGATTTTTGGGAGAAGTATTGCTTTTTTGGACTAACTATTGGGTTGTTGGATAAATTGTTGGATTTTTGGATAAAGTATTGGTTTTTTTAAATTAATTGTTGGATTTTGGTGTTTTAGGCTGGTGATGTTGCATTCTCGGTTCCGAATTCGTTGGTGGTAACGCTGGAAAGAGTACTGGGGAATGAGACAGTGGGTAAGTTGCTGTCGCAATTGTGTAGCAGTTTAACTTACTACGAATTGGAAAATGATGATTGTTCATATATGCGTAGTTAGATGTGAAATATTGTTAGCTTTGCTTCACAACAGGGAATGTACATTATGTGCTTGTTTGTTAATTGGAGGAAATGATAGGAGTGAGTGTTGAATATGAAGTCTCGTTAAAAATTTGTGAAAAATCTAACCTCCCTAAAAAATTGGGATCGAGGAAGTATCTTATAATATTTTCATCTATCATTGATCCCTGATACTAGAGGGAGAAGACAATTGAGTTCTGTAACTTTTAGATGTTTTACTGATGATGTATCCTTGTCCCTAATGATTGATTAAAGGAGGAGGCATGTGTTAATTTCATTGACTTTCTTAATGCAATTACATTACTCTTAAGTTTTTTAGTTGTGTATGTCTTGATTTGCCCTGGACTTTAATTGCAGCTGAACTCTTGACTACAAACAAATTGTCAGAATTGGCATGTTTGGCTTTGTACCTTATGTATGAAAAGAAGCAAGGGAAGAAGTCTTTCTGGTACCCATACATTAAAGAACTTGATCGTCAACGAGGGAGGGGGCAGTTGGCTGTGGAATCACCCTTATTGTGGTCGGACACAGAACTCAGTTACCTCTCAGGGAGTCCCACAAAGGTTTCTGCCCTGAACTCACAATCTGATGTCATTATGTTCACCCGATCTTATTATTACTTGTGCTACTGTGCTGCAATTTTAGGATGAAATTCTGGAGAGGGCTGAAGGGATCAAAAGAGAATACAATGAGCTAGATACTGTCTGGTTCATGGCTGGATCTCTTTTTCAGGTAATTAATGAAACTTCGGAGCGTAGTTTGTGTCTTTTCCTATTCTCTTCTGTTTCTGCTTGTTTTTCTATATTCTGAATCCTCTTGACAATCTTGCATATTTTCATATGCAGCAATATCCATTTGATATACCAACAGAAGCTTTCTCCTTTGAAATCTTCAAACAAGCTTTTGTTGCTGTTCAGTCATGTGTCGTGCATTTGCAGGTCTGAAAATCTCTAAAAGTTACATGAAAAAACATATGTAATACGAATTGTTTTCCTTATATTTCACTGGAGACTCAATTCGATCTTCATCACAATACAGAAAGTGAGTCTAGCTAGGAGGTTTGCCTTGGTTCCTCTGGGACCGCCTCTGTTATCCTACGGAAGCAACTGCAAGGCAATGCTTACTGCAACTGATGGCGCTGTTCAGTTGGTAGTTGATCGCCCTTACACATCCGGGGAACCTCTTGTTGTTTGGTACTAACATTTTCATTCCTTTCACTAACATATTCATTGTACTGCAATTTCCCGAGTTGCTGTATGGCTTTTCTTTAAGTAGAAGTATATTTCCAATGTACATTCTTCTTGGAATGATTGTATGAGTTATACTGATGAGTAATTCATCTTACCGGTTTCTATACATCTTTTAGGTGTGGACCTCAGCCTAATTCAAAACTATTGATCAACTACGGTTTTGTTGATGAAGATAATTCTTATGATCGTTTGGTGGTCAAGGTAAAGTTTTAACTAACTCTTCTCTTCCTTTATGTAATTGTTTTCGACTCAACTTATTAAATGGTTTTTCAGGCAGCTTTGAATACCGAGGATCCTCAATATCAAGATAAGAGAATGGCTGCTCAGAGAAATGGAAAATTGTCATCCCAGACTTTTCATGTATAAGATTATTCTCTCCAATTTCCCAACACAGTTTCGGTTTGTGACTTTGTGTTCAACAGGGCAATGTGACATCTCAATCATTGCAGGTAAATGTGGGAAAAGAAAGAGAGGCGGTGTTAGACATGCTTCCATATTTGCGACTAGGATATGTTTCAGACCCTTCAGAAATGCAGTCCGTCTTATCATCCCAGGGTCCAATATGCCCAGTATGTTCAATCTGCTGTCTATTGTTGTAGCAGAATTTTTTTGCATGATTAATGCAGTGTGTGTATGCCATGTTAACACTCAGCTAGGGTGAACATTTTAGCTCAGTGAGCCCAGTCAGAATCATAATAATTTATAGCTATCTTGATTAGTCTATATTTTAGGGGTTTGTTTCATAGGTAATTTCTTGTGCTGAGAAATCACGGGTTACATTAATGGCCATCCATAATATTTTATCACATTTAGAAAAACTTGTGCAATATTTTCAAACACTGAACATGATTATGGCATTTTAAGAATTGTAATCACATCTATTTTGTATAAAACCATGAATGTTCTTGCAATAATGAATATTGTAGGTGAGTCCTTGCATGGAGCGTGCAGTTTTAGACCAACTTGCTGATTATTTTAATGGAAGGCTGGCTGGTTATTCTACCACTATAAGTGAAGACGAGGCTTTGGTGAGCAGTCTCGACTCTCAACCTGTCTGAGGCTCGTAAGACCTATGATGTATGTTTGAACTTATAGCTAGTCATTTGATCCTGATGCAGTTATCAGATCCAGATTTAAATCCAAAACGTCGAGTAGCCACACAGCTTGTACGAATGGAAAAGAAGATCCTTCATGAATGCTTGAAGACAACACTAGACCTGATCGACCAATTACCTGATCTTTCCATTTCTCCTTGTCCAGCTCCTTATGCTCCCACATTAGATTGAAAGGTCTATCCTCTCTGCTTTCCTTTCTCTCCATCCTTCACCCAGCAAGAGCATGTAACAGGAAACATGGAATAAGCACAATTTCAATATTGACTGTGTTATCACTTGTTTTCAAGAAAGGTGTGGTTATTATGCAGGTGTTCCAGTCGTCTGCAGAATCCTATGTAGCTTTATGATCTGTGTGGCCTGATCCAACAATGCATCAGTTAGACAAATGTTTTAGGACTTAAGGAGGTAAACTCAACTGACTATTGCTTCTCCATGTTTGATTATTGAACGTGAATTAATTCCTCTTTTCTTATTTGATCGACCTACATTTTAAAATAGCTTGTAATAAATAGTAACATATTTCCTTATTTTTAACAGCATTCTCCTCATTTACACTTTCAATACTAGTGTGGTATTACAAAATTGCTACCTTCGAATTGTAACCCAGATATTTTCTGTAATACTCTTAACTTTAAATAAAGGGTATGGTAGTGCATCTACACTAAGTCAACCACTATCCTTAATAGTCCATCTGTTGTCGTTCCAGGTTGACGAATTCTTGGAAGCACGTTGAATGAACAACCCTACTTTCTGTAAGCTAAATATAGGCGTTTTCAAATGAGTTTTTGTTGCACCTTGGTGATCTGAAAACTGTCAGAATTGCCACTTCCAGCATCTTCAAGTAAAAACCAATTAAGAGAATACCATTGAGCCAATTGCTGATTATAGAGACTTAGCTCTATTTCTAATTGTTACCTCTAGCAATTGCTTAAAACACTTGAGCAATCTGATATTGAAGTAAACTACTGCATGTAAATATATACTACTCCCATATCAATTACCTGAGAAGAAATTTTATTAGTTCTTGAATAATGCTTTCAACATTTATTATCATTTCTGATGAATAATGCTTTCGAACAACGTTAAATCTAAACTCTTTTTGTCATCATTTTCAATTAAGCAAAAGCCACAAACCATCATACAATGATTTCTCCCAAGACTTATTAGCTCATACATGAATAAAAAGGGATTCAGTTGATCACTAACATTTAACTTTCGATCACATTATTAAATCTTTCGTCACAACCTTCCCTCAATATTGATGGTGGTTGGGTTGTGTTGTATGGTTTGGAATAATTCATGACTTCAAAAAAAATTTGAAACCTTGCGATCATTTTGAAATTAAAAAAAAAGGGCAAAATGAAGATATTCATCCGTTTGTTAGTGGGATAGCTTAGAAGAGATTAAGGGAAAAAATAATCCTACCTCATTTTAAATTTTTTAGAGTTTATCGTTTAAATATAATTAATGCTAAAGTTACATATACGTGGAGGGTCAATTGAGGATGTGAATATCAAGGTAAGATTTATATGTCGTCACTACTAAATATTAATCGTGGGTGAGAGCAGAAGATAGATTGTAATTGGTCAGAAACTCTGAAAAGTAATAATGGGACTCTGTCTGTGTATAAATAACATTATACTTCCTCCATTTATATTTCTAAAGATCATTTAGTTTTGTATAAAGTTTAAGAAAAATTTAAATTTGTTTCACAAACTTAATTTTCCTTTCATTTTTTCTTACTTAATTTAGTAAAATAAAACTTTAAAAAAGAATTTTATTTTAGGAAAATAATTCTTAGAAAAGGATGGATAGAGTACTTTCTGAACTCGTACATACCGAGTAGCCTAAAGTTTCCATTCTTTGAAGTTTAAATAGTCTTAATTTCATTTTGCCTCAATTATAATCATTTTCTTTTTCCGTCACTAAACTTTTGTATATTCAAACTACATCTTAAACGCTTGCCCCCTACCATTTAGCTTGAGGTCAATTTGAAATGTACCAAAGCTTAGATCTTTAAGATACTAAGTATAATTTTCATCCCTAAAAGATATGTCATCAATTTGATATTCCAATAATAAAAATAAACTATGTGCAAAATGAAATTCTCCAAACAAAAAGGGATGAACGAAATATTTTTTTTATTGGGTTGAACTTGTTGTTATATACTATTTCTTATTTCACTTGGAGGCCCAAAAATCTCAAGATCTACTACTTCAGAAAACATTATGTAAACTATCAATATTTTTAATTAGTATTGAAATTTGTTAGATACAGTGAAGTTAGTGTATATATATTTTATATCATCACTTCGATTTATCTAACTAGTTATATTTGCCACCGGACCTTATCAATTAATAATGTTAGGAATTAACATTTTTATAATGAAATGTATACTTTAATAAACACTTCAATGTTAGACAATGTTCATGCGAAATGTTTTTAGTTATTGTTGAATTGATCTCAAAACTTGGTGCGAATAATGTATGTCTCAAAATACAACATTTTCTATAAACTATGGAGTAAAAACACATACTATTTATAATAAGTTAATATTTTCTAAAAGTTACTATCCGCCAAGGTCCGAAACTTATTGGTCCTTTATCAAATGTATATATATAAAATCTCATCAAAGTCATTCCCTTTTATAGTAATAATAATGCGACTACTTTTTGCTATGTCAATTGATCATCTACATTAAAAATATTTTATTAAGATAATAATTAATTTTACTATTTTTAAGGAGAGAATAAAATCTTAACGATGAAAATAAGAATATTAGGAGACAAAAGATAATTTTTTTTTTAACTCCAATGCCAAAAAATTGCATTGTTAAAGTAATAAACGATCAATTATAATGAAATAATAAGTTTTTATTAGATAATCAATTAAATTAATACATATATATGGAGTATAATTTATATGGACTCACTTCAATAATTATACATTGAGACTCTCTTTCTTGTAGCAAATGCATGTGGATTTCAAAATTTATAAGAATAATAATTAATTAAAAGTTGTCAAAGGTTTAAAAAAAATGTCAGTTTGTTACAAATTTCATTCACTACTTTAAACATAAATATATTCTTATCTCTTGCTTTGTTGCCAGGAGAAAGAACTTTTGATATTCGTGAATGAACAATAATATAGTAGACTCATAGCATGTTTGTAGTAAGTAGCTTGTAAGCTTTGCATACTTACCAGGAGTATTCATTAATTATATTTTCTTTCTTTATATAGATAAAAAGAAATTAAAGTACGCTACCTTATATATAGGTGATGTGAAGGTACCTATTATATACTTATCCATCAATGCTGAGTCTAATTATTATATGTCTTCTGATAATTAATCTTTATTAATTACAACCATTTACTAGTAACCACCAATCAGCAGTGTGACATGGTGATGTTTATCCCCTCACGAGTCACGAAAGGCTTATCAATATTATAGATGAAGCTAAGTATCAGTCAATTTTCTGGATGGGATACCTTTGTGATAATTAAATTGTACCATAGAACCATATATATACCTTAAACTAAGTGCGAGTCTATAGAAATAAGAGCATGTATGTCAAGCATGTATGATTCACATTTACTATGTCAATAATGTCATTCATGTGATTTTCATCAATTAATCAAGCTGATAAATCTATTATAATACTTGTAGTTTATGTTATTATTCCTTGAAAAATAAGTATTGAATGAAACCTTATATGTTATAATTAGAACAATGTCAAACATATCAATTTATTATCCAATGTTACATAACTTCGCTCATCATATCAAATTTTAAAAACATGTATGTCACACACGCAAATATTATACAGCAATTGCATTGCATGCTATTGGATTCCATCCTTAGCATTCCAATAAGATGACAGAAACAAGATTTCCAATAAGGTAGATTTTGCAAACCTTTATGATTATTAGTTTTCATTACCTGATAAACTCAACCTCCCCTTTGGCTATGGAGGTTCTTTACTCAACGACCAAGGCTCAAAGCAGCCTTGGAATCCAGCCTCCATGCAAATCCACCAAAATCCATCCTCCAAACATCACATGGCATTGTTTGTGAAACATACTTCTTCTTATTATTATCTCCATTATTATTCCTAAATGAATAAACGACTCTCACTGTACATGCAAAAGGTTGGCAAACCACTGGTAATTTCTCCTTCACCACCAACATAGCCACCATTTCAGCTGGTGGTCCTCCGTCATCCTTCGGAGGATCCACCAGCTTCCTATAAGCATGATTCACCCATTGAACCCTATCAAAACCATCAGAAATCAACCCTGGACAACTATCCATTTCAAGATTCTTCATCTTCTCCTTATCCGTAATCCCTATCCCGCCTTCTTCGACAAACCACCTATCATTCGACACACTCACTCCCTCCACTATCATCCATGACTCCACCACCTTGTCCACCCTCCGATCTACTTGATCCACAACCCCACCCCCTCCAAAAAACCCATTATTCTTCCCAAAATTATTGTCCAACTTCATCCACCCAGGAACCATTTTCTCAACCTCAAAACCAACATTTATAGATGACCCACTTTCATTAAAACCTCCAAATCCACTCATCTTACTATCCAAAAGCTCAAAGCCAAATATATTTTCACTTTCTTCACCTTTCTTCATATCTTTTTTACACCTTGTTTGCTTAACCCTAACGTACTTTCTCTTCTTCCTCGCCTTATTAAAAAGCTCACTACTCTTTCCCTCCGTAGCTGAACCGGAAACCAAATCTCCGGCGGCCGGTTTGGGTGCAATCGGCCGGAATCTAAGCATTATTCTTTCAATTATCATCTTATCTTGTGGACTCTTTGACCCATTATTTTCAACCCACCCGTTTCTATGATCCATATCAAGAAATCCACTTTCAGAATCCAATCTTTTGAGGGGTTTTCAGTTGCTAAATATCAAAATATAATATTGTTGTCTGAAGAGTGAGATGAAGAGCCGATAATCTCAAGAAGTTACTGCATAATAGTTTAGTGATGAACCACCACGTGTCTAGGGCAAACTCTCCTAACAGATCGTATATTACATTTTATATGATAGTCTATTTTACATTATATTACAAATTTATAATTGTGTCATTTGTATTATTTAATTTTAAAATTTAATTTAAATTTAACAAAACACGTGACATGATTAAAACACGTGACATGATGTTAACATAATATAATATTATTGGTCATATAAATTGTAAGACAGGATTGGAACTTCTAAACCTTTGGTGTAGTGAAGAGTTTTGATTGGTTTGAGGAGATCAGATGGGTCCCAGTGGAGAAAAGAAGACGTTTGATTGGTTGGGATTTGATTGACCAATGAGATGGTGTATACGTAGCTATTGGTGTCATAAAAAAGGAGGGACACCTATGAGATAGATGGGGAGTTTTCAACGTCAGTTTTGTGGAGTTCGACGCGTGTAAGATTTGGAATAGATTGTTTGGTCTGGTCTCTTACGCCCCAATTGATACGTGAGGGAAGGAAAATGCAATTGATTGGTTGTGAGGTAGGGGTGATGGAGTGGGACTAAAAGCACACTCAAACACTGTTTAGATCAATCAAATAATTATTTTACTTTTAATCATTAAATTTTTTTAAATACTACGCTCTAATTTCACTTTCAGTTATGGACACTGTTTGGAGTGTGTTTATAGTACCAGTGGAGGTAGGAATGTTATTATAAGTGTACATTAGTCGAGCAAAATATGAAGCGAAGAAATTTTAATTTGGCTTGGTGATTATTCGAGTTGAGTCGATCCATCAGTTTATCACTTAATTTTATGGATTTCAAGTGGGGTCGCCGAGTTATTGAGACAGAACACCATCCTAGCTCACGGCTCGACTCACTATAGATCGAGCTTCAACTCACCTAAGTCTAATTGAGCGAGTCGTGCGGTATAGGTTAGCTCACGTATAACTCTATATTATTCAATATTTGAAATAACTGGATAATCATCCGATTCGATTAGGTGAGCATTGAGAATTAAGTAGTCATTGAACAGTGACATGCACGAGCTTTGATGAGAGTAGGGAGGCTATTGGGAGTTTGGAGGAAAGATACTTTAATATCCAGTGAGGTGTGGGATTGGGCCGCGTGGCTGGTAGAGATGGAACTCTGATTGTTTTTAATTAATTGATGGGTCCTACGGAACAATGCAAAAAATAGTGCTCATTATTAATTGGTTGGAGCGGCACTTTGTGATACGACTACATTAATTTATTTGTGGTGATAATTATTTGAGGAAATAACCTTGATTATAGTACTAGAATTTTCTTGGAAGATGAGTGAATAAAATTTGTAAACTAGATAAATTATAGCTTTACCAATGTATTCACCAATATTCCATATTAACTTGGTTTAATGTTGGTAATAAATCACTGAATATTTTGATGTCAATACTTAAAAATAATTAAAGAATATACATAAATATAAAATTGTTGGACATATTTCTTATTTAGATGGCAAGAAAACAAAAAACAATTTAAAGAAAATGTAATGTCATTCCTTAAAAGCATAAGGTCTATTAATCTATATATATATGGATCACTAGCAAAGGCTTTCTCAGCTCATCAGTAAAACACATCAAAATATCAACATTTTTTTATATATAGGTTACAATAATTTCTAATCTATCCTCTTGCTTTATTTGAACTCCTGATCACAATAGGATTCAGAAACACTAGCTCAATCACTAGACCAATTTATTATCTCATTTTAATATTTCATTTTTAACTATAGCATTTTCTGGCTTTTAATTCCATTCTTATGAAGGACTATGGATATACTATGTTCATTCCTAAAATATGTTCAATTTGTTTTCGTACAAGAACAATCCTTTTCATATAAATATACATATAAATATATATTATTATATATATATGTTTTCATTTTTTGATAAAGTATGAGATAAAAAGGGTAGGGCTTCCTTGCATGAACAAGTACGTATCTATTATGGCTCGACTTATTTCTAACATGCATTTTGTTCCACTTGAACTTAATTATTCTATATCTATAATAATAACAATAATAAAATTGCATGCATTTTCAACTTATTTTGTTAGTAATTTAAATCAATATATCATGGGAAAAAAGCTAAAACTCCTCATAAAAACGATAAAGCCAAACACTACATGCTAGTGCCTCGTGCTCAATAATTTAGTTGATGATGCAATCATGCAACATTACCAGAAAAATGAATATTAGTGACGTAAATTTATGTTATAAATGACATATTGGCCGAATGCATTCGTGGACTCCGATATTTCAATTTTAACGACGCTTATTTATTTTCTCAATTATACTTTTGTAATTAATAATATTGACAAAAAAATTCAACATTAAAAATAGTATTTTTACGAAGTATGTTAATAATATATTAGTTCTTAGTTGTCATTGAAATAATGCCTATTTTTCTGATAGTGCAAGTAATATAATGTTAGGAAAAGGAAACGAATAGTTATGATAATAGAAAGAGGGGGGGTACCATTTTGAACTTTAAGAAATTGGAAGTACAACAAAAAATAATTCATAATTTTCAACTTCAAAAGCTCATACATAATGAAGCCAACAACTGATTACCATAAATAACAAGCAGTTCGTCGTTATGACAATATATATATTTCTTAGTGCACATTCAAGTTAACAATATTTATTAACGTAACCCATAGATGTTACAAAAAAACTATATACGAGTATATTAGTATATTATACAACTAATTAACATTACATTACCTGTTGAGATATATAGCCTCGAATAATGTGCCTCATAATCTTCTCATGTTTATCAAACTAATTCCGATGAAACTTAAGAAGTTGTCACTTAAGATTAGTACTTCTTATACATTGTGTCATCCATGTTGTTTAAATATTTGGGATTAGATTTTTTGGGCAAAGAGGTTGATTATTATTCTTGTAGGTGTTAGAGCTGAGAATCTCACGCGTGTCCTGTCCCAAATCAAACGTACCCAACTTCTATTGGTTTGTAATAAAGTCCCCTTTATTTATTATACTCGTCAACATCATGTACTTATACTACTAAGAAATCATTACTTCGTTAATTACGTGCTTACTTTCTAAGTACCTTCTTATCTGGAATCATCAGTCTTGCAACATATTCCCCTTTGATGTCTTTGTCTTGATTTTAATAAGTGTATATAACACATATATAATATCATACTAATTATAACAAATCATCTAATCTCTATATAACATGCTCACATTACTCACATACAGAGTATGCACTACTTTCTGCCAAACAATTTTGATGAACTCGCACAAAGGAAAATTCTAGGAATGCAAAAGGAAAACTTTACCTGTGATTGATAAAAATTATCCGATTCAATAAAGTATTAACTCGTTCGAGTCATCCGATTTTGATCGACCCACTAGCAACCATAAATTACATACAAGATGAGATCGTCGTTTTCAATAATTCAATATACCATGTGGAAATAAAATTGTTGTCAGTTGTGGGTGACACTCATTTACACATTTACCTAACTTCACCATCTCTTGTTCTTACTTTCTTTTTTTTGCACGTTTACAAATCATGTTTTATCAGCCAGCTAGTTAGCTAGTCATCAGAGGAGTTTCGAATGGCCCGACTCGTTGATACTCCAAGCCAAACCCGGATCGAACCTTGAATAAACATTTAAACAAAGCCGAGTTAAGCTACAAGCAGGAATACATACTGAAGGATGGATGATACGTTAACATAAGGCAAGCAATTATACACCATAAATATAAACTTTTTGCCAAGGCACAAATGTCTTCAATTTAACTTTCAGTCAAAATTGCTGTATGACTTATACAATGAGCTTATTCTCTCAACAATTCAGGGAAAGGGGAGGGAGGGAGGGGTGGTGGACCAAGTAGCTCTTATGTGGTCGTCGACAAGGTCGAGCCAATTTAATGTGAATATAGTAATTTGCTAACTCACAAACATTAAATAAAGTAGTAGTTTGACAATTTTCTAGTTGACAACGTCGAGGACCAGCTTGCGGGACTTCAAAACAGACCACCTCAGGCGCCGATAGTAAGCAGCTTGGAGCAGAGCCAGTGATAGGACAAAGATCCACTTGAATCCCATCTGGAATAGAATTGTCAAAATGTTAAATTTTAAGCTTCAATTTGACTACGTAAAATGGAGGGATGCAGCAACTTACCAGCTTCCTCTCTTCCATCTCTGGCTCCGCAGCCCATGATAGAAATGACACGACATCTTTTCCCATCTAAAGATATACGGAGTAATATGGAGGAGTTTAGAATATTCGACATCATCCTAATGACAAGGGTCATAGCTTAGATCTCAAAATATAGATGCCATTAGGTTTAAGTACCTGAGCTTCTGTGGCCGGGGTACCATCCTCATACTCTACAGCACCATCATTAAGCATTTTAGGCATAGCAATTGCTCCACCAGGGAAGTAAGGATTATAGTGCAATCCTTCCCTAATCTACAAAAAAATTCAAGATCCCGTTGAACAAAGTAAATGGCACATCATTCTGTATCGAGATGAATCAATGGCAAGATTCTTATATGTATTAAAGAACAATGTATCAGCACATCGACTAACAAACTTTATCAAGTTGTCCATTTCTGTCGGAACAAATAATAAGACACCACAAACCTAAAATAAAGCATCAAAAGTTACAATATCCCAAAAATATTCAAAGGAAGAACTTGCATTGACTTCAAGTTTTTAATTAATCTAGGCAGTACATGAAATAAAAGTGGCTTCTTTGAGAAAAGAAACAACAACCAAAACATGCCTCAATGCCTCTAAAGAGGCTTCGGGATATACGCAACCTTACCCATGTGATAACAAGATGCATTGCAAAGACTATCTACTACTTCGCAATAGATAAAAGCGTAGGTTGTCTAATGAGTCGTTATAATTTATTCCACTATATGAAATGTGGACTCTGGAAGACGAATTAAAGTTATATTAATCCATAGAGGCAATACTCTATATCAGATAATGAGACGATAAGATGCTTCATCCTGATAACAAATAAGCATAGTGAGGACTTTAGGAGTAAACTCCACGTCAAGTTATTGGGTTAAAAAAACAAGAAATCGATGATATTTTTTAACAAACAATTGCTCTCTTAAGGGTAACATAAATTTGATGCTCTCTTAAGGGTGACATAAATATCACAGCTCTTCAAACACTAATGCACATCATCTGCTTACTAGAGTACCCAATTTTTATGCCTGTAACAAGTTCTGTCCTGTAGCTAAAAAAAGGAATAGTCATATTCATTTGAAAATCTAGTCATATTACACGCTTGATGACTCCTGAAATTACCACTATATGAACAAGTAGACTTTCTATGAAGGTAATTCAGAATAGATATAGAAACATCCATGCCGTTTATAGCTTTTTTTATTTCTTCTTCATCTAGCACAATTTTCAAACATCTTTTGTAGGATTTTTTTTTTTAATTTACCACCAAGCAACCTCAGTTGATAAATTCAAGAAAATTAATATGGGTCCATTACTCAATTCTCTAAGATGTACTAATATAGCTTCAGGATTTGATAGTTTTTACTATAGGGAAAAACATGTAAATGTACTTACTGAAACACCAGCAGGAGGGTCGCGGTAGCCAGTAAGGAGGGCAAAGACATAGTTTTGACCATTGTGTCGGGCCTAAGATGGAAAGAGGTCACATATCACATATCACTGTCACAATGAATATTGTTTAAGTGGAATTTCAAAGAAGACTCAAGAAATACCTTGGTGATAAGACTTAAATCTGGAGGATATGCCCCTCCGTTGGCAAATCTTGCTGCTTGCTCATTTGCATATGGTTGAGGCAAACGGTCACTCAATTTTCCAGGACGGGTAAACATTTCACCCTCGTCATTAGGACCATCAACTACCTCAATCTCAGCGGCCATAGCCTTTGTTTCTTCTTCGGTATATGCCACACCGACCAAATCACGGTATGAAACGAGGGACATGGAATGGCAAGATGCACAAACCTCTTGATAAACTTGATGACCACGCCGAATGCTGTTTGGACAAGAATAGAGATGTTATCGTAAAAATGTCAATACGAAGATGAGTACTAAACAAGTAAGTAGATTAATGAATCTGTTCGACCAATAGCCAAAGCTTTGCTTTTATTCCCCTCAGCTTACAAGTAGTGCTAACAGCATACAACCCCATTGGCAGAAAAATGTCTTGACGGGAAAACATTGAAGTCATTTATGTAAGTGCATCGAGCAGTTTTGAGCTATTTTGCAGCAAATGATTGGTTTGAGTCTCGGTCCTTTGATGACACTTCCATCTCTAAGTTGTCCAGGCATTTTTAATACTCTACATGCTTATGCTTATCATGTTACTTGCTAGTCTTTAGTACAGAAAATAATACTAAATTTTGAGAGAAGCTGAATTGACCATAGATATGCCATGCCAAGGAGGGTTAAACCATACCAACTTTCATATATGATTTTTTCAATAAGATAACCAAGGGATGGTGGGCATGAAACGTATAGAAACACTAGACCGTTATCGTTTAGTGAGATAGTCAAACTCACGAAGCATGGTCATATGAACTCAAGATGCCACTGTGTGGCCAGGGATAGTTTGGACTCTCCAAGCCATGTTCAGCCTCATCAGCAGATGCAATTGTTGCAAAACTTAATAGCCCTGATACACCTGCCCCCAAAAGGGCGAAAGCCCTTAATGACTTCATGCCAATAGAACTGGCACCTTCTTGATCTTTCTTCGCAATAAGGGATGACAGAGCAGGAGAAGCCTGCATAGTGAAGAGAAACTGTCAGGTTGAAATAGATATGACTAGTGCGGTTCTGCAATCACATAGGCGAGGTACCCCGGGATCACCAAAACTCTGATAGAATATAATTCTAAAAAGTTCATCTTATGAAAGAACCTGACTATCATACAAATAAGGTAATTGAAAAATAGGACTACTTACTGTAGTTTGGGAATGATGTCGTCCTCTTAGTAAGAGCTGAAGTGCTCGATCTCTAAACATTTTAGTTCAGCAGTCTGTTGCACCAAGATAGGAAACCAGAAAGTCATCAATATCACCCGTAATAAGAATTTGAAGGCAGTAGATTGTGCCATTGAGGGTGTGTCAATTATTTTTGCACTATAATAAAATATGAAGGATTGAGTAGAAATGAAAGATAGAGAGGACACTCGTACTATGAAAATTCCAGATACTCCGCAGTTATCTAGTTCAAAAGTCCACCATCTCTTAAAACTAACTATATCAATATTTTCTAAACAAAGACAATATTGAGCTGAGGTAGCTATCGAGAACCAAAGGGAAAGAAATCAGACATGGTCAAAGTAGACAATCACCCAAAATATAGCCATAGGTTGGAAGACCAAGTAAGATAGTATAAACTGTTGGTGGCACGAAATTTCATTTACATAACCAGATTAATTATTTTGTCCTGAGGAGAACAAAATGTAGCAGGCAATCTTTACTTTTATTATTACTATTATTGGCAAGTAAAAATAGAATTGCTCTTTTAACAACATGATAAGATCACGAAACTATAGCAGTATACCAGATAAGCACCTAATCAAATGGTCCTTAGTAATCATGACATCGTATACTACTTATTCAAGAATTACCATAAAAAATCTACATCTAAGCCTTAACAGACAAAAGAAAAAGGACATGTTTAGATAAGAGATAGAATTTCAAGTAAGACGACACACATCTCATCAGTCATTTATTCAAACACGATAATAAAATGATTGCGTTGCAAAACAAAACCTTTCGCCAGCTAGTTAACACGCTCGCACAAACCACAATTACCACACTTTATTATTATCTTAAATTAAATATGCTGATAAGCATTCCTCTATAACTTAAACAATAATCTACTCTTAGCTAATGTCACCACCACCCCACCGGCCCACCCCACCCACGTCCCTAGCCACGAACGTAATGGAATTAGCATTTGAATTTGATAAATCTGTACATCAATATAGGCCAAATAAACAGATTCAACGTTCTCCTGTTAAAGTTAAATGAAGATTCGACAACATCAAATTGCCATACCCAGAGTCCCAGATATACTCTATCTATCTCAATTCAGTTTCATTTGATTTTTTTTTTGCAAATAATTCATATAAATTTGGAGTTTCTATCAAAAGATTCATATCCTTACGTACTCCACAATAAACACTTATACATTAACACTTAAACCATCAAAAATATTTGAACAATCTTAAGCATTGATTCAAAATTGATTCTTTTAGGTGATTAGTCAAATGAAATAGAATCCATGCAGTAATACATTTTAAAATCAACAATTCATTCATACAACTCCATTTTTATATAAAAAAATCATATCAGATACTAGTCACATATCAGAATTTCAAACATCAAAAAATATTTGAATAAGCTTAAATTTGGATTCAAAATAGAGTCTTTTTTAGGTGATTAGTCAAATAAATTGAAGTCCAGGTAGTTTCTTCATTTTGAAAACAATAATTCATTCATACAACTTTCACTTTTTATCAAACAATTCATACCATTAAATAATCATACTCCACACCAATAACTCATATATCAACATTTCAAACATAAAAAAACATTTGAATAAGCTTAATTAGATTAAAAATAGAGTCTTTTTAGTTGATTAGTCAAAAAAATTAAAATTAATGTAGTATCACCATTTTTCAAATTAATAACACATTCATACAACTTTCATTTTTATTGAAAAAAATTCACATCATTAGATATTCACACCAATCACTCATATATCAACATTTCAAACACCAAAAAATAATCGAATAAGCATAAGTTCAGATTAAAAAGAGAGGCTTTTTAGGTGATTAGTTAGATAATTTTAAATGAAGGTAGTATATATAATTATACATAGATAAAAACAACTATATAGTAGATCAAGCGATTAGAGAGAGAGGGAGGGGGGGTGTTTACCGGCGGCGAAAGTGGCGGCGGAAAATGAAACGCGGCAGAGATTGGAGAGATCCGGTGAGAGTAATTGAGGAACAAATTCAGCTGAAGATATGATAATATGAGAAATGAGAGATTAGAGGTGTGCGATGTGTTCGTGTGGACTCCACGAATTGTTAGTGTGGAATTGGGCCGGATGGACCGACAAACTCGATATCATCTTGTTACTCATTCCATAACCCCTTCGAAACATTAATGGATCTGATTCGAAGATCACCACGCTGCTCTAATTTGATGAGTACCATTAAATTCATGGTTATTTGATCTAAAATTTACTTACATCTTGATCATGTTAACTTGTCTTTAAGCATATTGTAAGGTATCCAAATCATTTAAATATGTTGTCGGTAAGTATTCTATACGTCATTT
Source organism: Lithospermum erythrorhizon (assembly GCA_019722365.1). Classification (NCBI taxonomy): domain Eukaryota; kingdom Viridiplantae; phylum Streptophyta; class Magnoliopsida; order Boraginales; family Boraginaceae; genus Lithospermum; species Lithospermum erythrorhizon. The sequence goes on along the minus strand of JADFUC010000243.1, from coordinate 2,707,083 downwards.
CATGTATTCTTGTTCAAAAATTTATCTACAATGCATTATAAGCGTTATATCGCTACTATTCACGCATCTTCAAATACACGATGAAAGTGAGAAGCATGAAATTTTAGTTACCCGTTGATGATGTGCCCTCCAATAATAAAAGACGCAAAAGATAATTTTACTGAAACCATACCTGCATAATGAACCCCTTTTATATGACGGCTGCTTGCATTTTGCAAGGATGCAAGTAAGAAAAGTTGTTTACGTTATTTGAGATTTGTACCACCTCGCCTCCCACAAGCCGTAACTCGTGATATTCTTCAATACTTATCCAATTTCATTTAACTGCCTACGAAAGCCTCAAGATGTAGCTTCTAACGATCCATAACCTGAAATACCGGTCGAATCACTAGGGTTCGGAAGCATATTTGCATGTTACATCATAAAGTAATGACACCGGCATTCATATTAAGAGGCCAAAAAAGGAGATAGAAATCTCTAGTAAATTCCTACATTTAATAAATCAAATGCCTAGTAAATGATCATTTCAATGATGTTTCATTTTTAACTATTGATAATGTCGTTTCATTTATAGTATATAACAAAACGACGAACCGTCATACCAAATTCTTTTTTTATAAAAAATAATAATTACGAAATCAAGCTTTTAACTCAAACTTTTTAATCGACATGATCAACACCCAAATCCAATCCAACCACTCAAGACCAATCTACATTACATCCCTAATCCGCTGAGGAATCCACCCCTTACCCAAACCGCATCATCAAAATTCAACGCTTAAGATCAATTAAAACCAGAAGCCGACTATTAAGTATCTACACTGATTCCATAATATCTTTCTCTCTCTAAACAATTTATTTACTTTCTCTCTCTAAAAAGTCAACATAATTATCTCGAGCCTTCGCGACGCTTCTCTATCAAATTTTCACCCTTTAAATGGTGACTATTTATATTTATTTTATGTTTTTATAAAATATATAAAAATAATTGTTTGTATTTTATTAAAAAAATATAGTTTTTATTCGTTTTTTTTAGGTTTTTTGGATCTGAAATTGGGAAAAATTGGATTTTGGATCTAGGGTTTGACTTTTTGTGCTGAATTTTGACTTTTGGTTATGAATTTAGTCAATTGAAGCTTTATAGTTGAAAGGGAGTTCGATTCTCGTGACTGGAGGAAGGATTTTATTGAAAGGTAAATTTTGTTTAGGGTTTGTAATTTATTTTGATGAATTGGTTTTTTTTTTCGGTTGATTAATATAAATGTGATGCTAATTTAGCTCAATTTGTTGAAATTATTATATTGTTGTGGAATTTAGCTTGATTTGAGTGTTGTGTTATGGTTATGTTATAGTTTATTGCAAAACTGTGGGCTTGATTGATATTTAAAGAAGTAAATTCAGCTGGATTAGTTCAGGTGAAATTTCGATAAATAGGCGGGTGTTCGTAGTGGTTTATACATCAACATTAAACTCCCTGATGCTTCAAATGAGGCTCCCGCCTAAGGGGGTTAGATGTCATATTGTGCGCAGCCCTACCCATGTGATAACAGGGAGGCTGTTTCCTTAGTAACCGAAGAGTGAAAATGATTATTGCAAAAAAGAGAGGAGTTAAAATAATGAGTCTTGCAAACTTGTTAATTGCATGGAACTTTTTCATAGAATGCTATACAGAAAGAATTAAAATGTGAGTTGATGATTTCCTTGAAGTAGGTATTCTAAAAACTAAGAGCAGTCCTAAAATAATTGATGATCTTAAAGTGAAAAGATCTTTAGAAAAATAATGGCTACAATGGATAGGTTATCTGACAACTTTTGCTTCAACTTACAAATCAGAGGATTCTGATAAATCTGAGCAAATTGACATAGAAATGACTGCACCCGAGCAATCTAGTGCCCTGAGGCAGAAATGGGTCAATTTGAATTCTGCTTCTCAAGATGGATTTGGTATACCTATACAAGTCATACCTTTGTCTAAGCTGACTCCTTCCAAGAGGAAAAGCTTAGTACTTCAGTTGAGGTCAGAACTTGAACAGATACGGCTCATTCAAAAGAAAGTGGAGACACATAGGGCGAATGCTGCGTCCATGATGACATCAGGTGGTAATATCCCCAGCTATGTGAACACTGGGAAAGACCCGCCAGGAGGGATCATTAACAAATCGTTTCCTTTGACTTCTGGTCCAGGAAAGAAGTCTGCTCCCTCTGGTCAGAAAGCTCGTGGTTGGAATCCAGGTGTTACAGGGAGGTTTAAGTCTGCAAACAAGACTCCTGTTACCGACCAGACAACTGCTACATATTTTAGACAATGTGACAATTTGTTAAAGAAGTTGATGACCCATCAGTTTGGTTGGGTTTTTAATAAACCTGTTGATGTAGTGGAACTGAAAATTCCTGATTATTTGGATGTCATTAAACATCCAATGGATTTTGGGACAATAAAGAGAAAGATCGACTCAGATGATTACTCAAGCCCTCTTGAATTTGCTGCTGATGTGCGGCTTACATTTAGCAATGCCATGACCTACAACCCCCCTGGAAATGATGTGCATATCATGGCTGATACAATGAGTAAATTTTTTGAAACAAGATGGAAACCTATTCAGAAGAAGATTGATGCTACTTCATATCCCGATTCAACGGTACAGAGGTCAGTTCTTCATGATGAAATAGAAATTGTCGATCCTATGGCTCCTTGCAAAAAAAGGAAACCTTCACCATTGGAGGAAGTTCAGCAGAGGAGAGCGTCACCAGAACAGTCTGAAGTTGTTACAGATCAGATTCAGCCAAAGATGACTGATGAGGAGAAACGTATTTTAAGTAAAGATCTAGAATCTTCTGTTGATGATCTGCCTGAAAATATAATTGACTTCTTGAAAAAACAATGTTCAAAAGGGGGGGAAGTTGGAGAGGAAGAAATTGAGATTGATATTGATGCACTTGGTGATGATGCATTGTTCACTCTCCGGAGGCTCCTAGATGAACTTTTGCAAGGGAAGCTAGCAAACACCGCAAAAGCAGAAACGTGTGAAATGGAGGTACTAATTTATAATGTCCATAAGGATATTGCTTGTAAGTTGAGATTTGAGAACATGAGAGGTATACCTGAAATTGCTTAAGTTGAAATGATTTGGCTTGTTGTGTCCGTCTCAGCTGCCTAATGAATCTGGACTCAGCAACTCATCAATGCAATTAGGCAAAGGTACTTGTACTTCCCAATCTTTATCTCATTCCCCAAGTTAATCTTGTAGTGCATGTTTATATTGAGAACCCTCTCTCGAGTTGTAGAAAGTCTTAATGCTGTAGAGGGTGTCGATATTGGTGAAAATGCTCCTGCTGGTTCAAGCTACCCTACTGTTGAAATTGAGAAAGATTCAACATTGATAAGCAACCAATTATGTAATGCCGAGAGTATGGATGGTAATTGAATTTATCTTAAAAGTTGAGGCAGAATCTTCCATTTTGTGTATTTGATTTTCCCCTGCATGTTAATATTTGTCATTGGCATGGTGTGTGTTAGTTTTTGTTTGTTTGATGTGAATTGTTGGTTTATGATCTCTACTTCCTTCATTAGGAAAAAAGGATAAGTTGAGATGGCATTCCACAAAGAGTTAGTATCCAACTTCCAATCAGGATGATGTAGTCTCTCATATAATATATAATCTTGGTTAAAAGATAGATGAGGAACATTTAATCACTTTTGAAGTGGTGGGTTTTGAAGATGAATGTTCGGATATTAATGGAATCCATGTGCTCTATGAACTTTTGAAACTATTCTTATTCTTTGTATCCGAATTGGCACTTCCATCTTTCTGGAATTTAGTGTTGCTTTTTTTCTGTCCGTCTGGATAAATGGTTTTTACGTGAGTTGTTCCCATTTCCCATTACTCGTGTACGCTCGGTCCTAAGTGTGCATACTCCCCCTCCGTCCCACATGCCTTCTTCTTTCCTATTATTTTTGTGATGCTATTGACCTATCCACCTTGTGGCCCCTTGACTAACATATTGCCTTGAACAAAGGTCTTGCAAATACTTCATATCTCTTAATATTTCCTTCTTTCCTCATTTACTAACATTCCCATATTTTTCGCAGACACAGATTCTAGCAGTTCCTCAGACAGTGAATCAGAGTGTCCGAAAGAAGATATTCCAACAGTGCCAGCCAAGGATGGATTTGTTGACGTAAGTAATGATGACTGTAGTAATTGTAGATGCTGGATTGGGTCTTGATAACTCTGCAAAATTTATCTAAATAGATTCTCTTTTTCATTTCAGGATGACGATCACTCAAAAGGAAATTACAATGAAAAAGCAAATGGAGAAACTGCTGTCGATGAAAATAGTGAGTTCATCTCTTTAATTTTGTTTTCTATTTTTTTTAGGTTCCTTGTTTTATACTACCTCCAATTCAATATAGATGACGTTTTCGTTTTTGCGTGTCCAACTTTGACCAACAATTACTTTTTATTGGTTAATTCAAAAAATATAAAATTGATATCAGTAAATTTGTTTTTAAAAATATTTTCATAAAAGTATTTTTTTATAATTTTTCATAATATAATTAATTAGTTATCGATGATCAAAGTTGGACACGGAAAAACGAATAAGTCTTATGTTTTGAATTGGAGGGAGTATCGATTTACTCCCTCCAGTTTTGACCTTAAATGAAAACCTTGATATAGTATATTTACTAAATATGCCACTTCCAAGCTCCACAATAAAAGCATTTAGGGTGTTGTATCTACTGATAGAAATATCATTATTATTATTATCATCATCATCATTTAATTACAGTATAATGCTTTGAGCAGAAAGTGACACCCATCTTGTAATATAATTGCTAAATTGTCAGTTGAAGTCTTTGAATATTTGTTGATTGTGATCACAAATATTTCTCTATGAAATTAAATATTTCTCTATTAAATAAAATATTTGTTCCTGTAAGACAATTTTGACAGCACTGTGTTGTCAATGTCCACAGAACTTGTCAATGGAGAGGACCTGCTTGAACAAAATGACCCCCTGAAATCCAATTCAGAAATTTTCGAGTCCCAGAAGGGTGGTAAGGACCAAAAATGACAAAATAGGCTTCTCTGTTGGGGCATACTGGTGCTTAATTTGTTACCATTTCACAATTTAGGGGATGGTTCTCCAACTGAAAGGCAGGTCTCGCCTGAGAAGCTCTATAGAGCTGCTATTCTGAAGAATCGATTTGCTGATATCATCTTAAAAGTAGCTCAAGAGAAGCCTCTTGGCCAGGTTAATCATTTGATTACTCATAAATGATCCTTGACAAATTTTTCTATCTGATGAATCTAAATGTTATATTTATTTTAATTGATTAAATCAGGGTGATAAGGTTGATCCTGAGAAACAGCGCCGAGAAAGAGGGGAACTTGAAATGATCAAAAGGAAAGGTTGTAGATTCTCTTATGAGACTATCCTATTTGTCTTGTTGTCACTTCATAGTAGTTGAAACTAACTCTTGAGTTTGCTCGTATGACTGCCAGAAAAGGCAAGGTTGCAAGCTGAAGCCAAAGCTGCTGAAGATGCTCGAAAGCGGGTTGAAGCTGAAGCTGCAGCTGAAGTGAAGAGGGTGAGAGAGCTTGAGAGAGAAGCTGCCAGACAAGCGTTGCTGAAGGTAAATTTCTTTTGAATATAAATTTTGAAGTTACAATTCCCTTCGCAACTTTTGACCTACGCCTAGTTTCTTATCATATGCAGATGGAGAAGACTGTTGAAATCAATGAGAATTCTCGATTTCTTGAAGATCTAGAAATGCTTAGCGGTTCTCTTCCACTGGAGCATCTTCCGAGCTCTATAGAGGAGGAGACCAGTCCAGATGATTCGCAGGATGGTTTAGGCAGTTTTAAGTTCGGGGGCAGTAATCCTTTAGAACAACTGGGGCTGTACATGAAAGTGGATGACGATGAGGAAGAACCTGATGCCACTACCAATGGTCCCAACATGAATATAGATGACGATGAGGAAGAACCCAATGCCACCAATGGTCCTGACGTTGTAAAAGATGTCGAGGAAGGAGAAATTGATTAGCTACCCCTGTCCTCTTTGAGGAAGAATTATGCCATATAGAATAGCTAGTTTAGATTTTGATTGAAACCCATATTTCGATGTGGAAACCCGTTGTGTGTCGAATGTGTTGTTTCATCAATGCTCTACCGGTTGGTGGTGTTACTAATTTCATAGTTTAAAGTTTCTTTTTTGGACATATTTTCGAAATAGTCAAGGGATTAATGGCAGGACAATCAGCTATCTTTAAAAATGTTCTTGTCGATCATTTATCTTTTGTAATGTCCTAGTCAATCACATGTTTTATCAACATATTGTTAAATCTTGTACGTGAAGAATACATGACTTTTTATTAAGGACATTTAGATCATTTCCAAGTCATTAGGTTAAACCAAATTGTATTGAGAGTTGAACAATTTTATAAATGTGGAAGCTAATTGAATTGAATTTATTGTTTATTGAAAAATTGGGGAAGAACAATTGATATAGAATAAAGCATGAAAAGGAGGGAATAAAATCTTCATTATGAAATCTAATTTTATTATTTCATTCATTTTTCTTTAATTGCTAATTACATTGAATCTACTATTTATACAAAAAGCTAATCTATTAAAGTAAAAATAAAATGATCCTAGTCGTTGGATCGTAATTATAATCATGATACTTGTTAATTAACAAAATTGTATTTTTTTCTCTAATCAACTAACACATTTATGTTTCTTTATTCAATCAAATTAATATATTATTTCAAGAGCGTACTTGAATCTCCATGGCTCCAACATTTCAAAAATTTATTGTCAACCGGATTATTAAAATCCATCTATTTCATCTTAATATTAATTGATAATAGATAATTAATTCATTCACAATATCAAATTTATCAATGAGTTTCTATCATAAAATTAATGAATATAAGAATATAACACAAACCATTATAGACGTATCTGAAAGATGTTGGAGATATTATTGTACCAATATGAAACTAAATACTCCGTATAATATTAATACCTTTTGGAAAAGAGAATCAAACTAGGAGAAACAACATCTCATGAGTATTATTTGCAATATTAATATCACTTGCCCTATAATTTATGATAAACTTAAGAACCAAATTTGATTGTTTTCATTAGTCTCTTGTCATTCTCAACAGACGTAATAATAGTCAACCATATCATTTTCAACACGTAAGGAGCAAGTCAACCACAACATTTGTCATCATCTTCAATTATATAGTTAAACTCTAAAATTTGACATGTAACAAAACATAACATAGGTAGATTATCCAACACCAGGATTGGCAAAATCATCTCCCATATTAGTTCTAACTGTCCGGAGTGGGTCATCAACATTTGGGACATAAATATCATCCTCGTTCTTACCACAATTGTTACAATAATGCATGATTGGATTTTCAGATGTCGAAACTCACAATGGCAGTTGAAGACAATGTTGGTCAGATCCTCCTGCATATTAACAGTAAGTCATCCTCTCTTCTTTTCACGTCACGAAAATAGTGCGTTTAAGCTTTTTTAAAATTAAGCTTTGACCATCAATTAATGAGTATACATTATTTTAAAATGTAAAATTTATGAATTGGTTGTCTTTCCAAATAGCTTTCATGAAATATTGATTTTTTAAGGAATATAATTAAAGAGTAATTAACAAATATTAAAGATTTATCTGCGATATAAATAGTCAGTATTTTTAAATTGAAGGGACACCCGCTTTGCGCAAGGCATGCAGTGCATATATTGTTATTTAGGAAGCAGCACTTTTACTAAGTTGGCAACTATACTTGAATATAAAATTAATAGAACTACATAAGGCATAAGGGAGACATAACAGATTAAGGTTTAAATATATAAAGAGGCTTGTGTGGTGTGCACCACGCCATAGATATATATTTCAATACCAATATTCTTAAATTAATTCTTGAACTTTGGTTTTAATTCTTTCTGATCGATTCTTAATAAACTCTCTATTACTAATATTTTGGCTTGATGCTGCATAAGGGAATAGGGTGCCTAAATTAATAATTCATGTTTGTTTCGTTTCTTTTCATTTTCTTCAAATTAATATAAATTCGTTTCGGCTTTAAATTGAATTGTTTAATAAGATATATTTTTGCTGAGGGATAGTGCAAGAAATTAATTAATTGCTTTTCGTTCCTTTTTTAATATATATTTTTTGCAATTGTCAAAACTTTAATAAAATTCAATAAATTTATACTAGGTGTTAAAATATACAAGGGATGGAGTGCTAAATGGGAGAATTAATGATAGGTATTTCGTTCCTTTTTAAGTTAAAGTTGAATGAATTTAATAAACTTTCATCTAAAATGTATTTTTCTTAGTTAGTCCGACTTAGAAGGATTGGGGGCCCCAAATATTGACTAAGTTTATGACTTTGAATTCATTTTGAAGACATGAACATATAAGAACCTTCTGACATAATGTTGTAGCTTTGATCACGTTAATATTTTGATGAGTGTTACTCTTGATTGTAGTCATATTTAGATGAAAAATATTTTTTGGCGGGACCACATGGCCTGGTATAATATATATAACGTTTGGTGAAGATTACTTTTTTAGGCAAATTCAACAGGGGAGGAAAAAGGGATTCCTCTGATAGCCTAAATTTAATCGATTGAAGATGATGCATTTCAGGATCGGTCCGGGCAGGGGGCAATGGCGTATTCCGTGTTGGAGTTTGATGGACTTCTACGGCGTTTGCGATTAGTGGTTAATGTTGAAGATTTAAAGCAATCTCAGAGGGTTTTTTATGCTCTTAAGTTTTTATCATGAATGGATGCTCTGTTTTTCGAATAAAGATATAGAGGGGGGGGGGTTATGTGAATTTTTAGACCAGAGTAGACACAAACCTTGCTTGTAGTTTGCACATGGAGAAGTTCGATCAGGGCCTAATGGCATTCTTTAGTGGCTTGATTAAACTAATTTGATTAAATGTCTTAGCTCATTTTAATTTATTTTTTTAATAAATTTTCACTATCTACACTATTTAATGGGGTTAGTTAATTGAGGTTTGGTTATGGAACCAACAGGAATGTTCTGAAGGAAATGTTTCAGGCATTGTTGCTGTATTGAAAGATCAGACTAAAAGTTTTGCTTCCCCCTCTGATGTGAGATTTTGATACAAACTTTCCAATGAACAGTTTGATCCCGTGAACAGATCACCTACCTGGCTCTTTAAACCCCATTGATTTGATCCCATCTAAAACCAAAACAGTCAAAAATGTTCAATTGCAAAACAATTAAGATTACAATATACTTTATACATGTCAAAGCACTTAAATATAATATTGATCTGAATGTTAGAAGATTTTCTCAGATGATTAGATTTGATTTCATATTACATTTTGTATAACGATTTCCGTTATATTTTTATTAAGATCCCGGGATGTAGTTTTGTTTTTGGGAATTTAAACAAATCAATAGATACATATACCCTAACGGGATGTATGTAAAAACTTGTCACATGCTTATTAAAAGAAACACATGCAGTGTGATTTAACTTTGAGCGTACTGACCCGAAAGTCGCATTTAATGCGCTCAGTAGCAGGTTGTGGATCCGCAGTATAGAAAACAAATCAATAATACATGTCATAATTACAAATAGGCTTAATTTCATACGACCTTAGCGCTTTTATGACGCTGAAACAATAGCATGAGGCTTTTAAAGATGCATTTGCTTTTGAACTTTCTAATTCATGAAACTTACAATGACCACTATTTTTTTGAAGAAAAATTAAATTTTAGAAGGAATGATATAGTCGAATAACATCCAAATAACTCGACACTCCCTCTGTCAATGCATATATTCTTAGCACAAATAAAGAACTTGAGACTTCTTTCATATTTTAATGTCCAAGAAACATTATCGTATTAATCCAAGAAACATAGTTCAGGGTATGATGTGTTTATGGTGGACAATGGTTATAGTGGGGAAGGACTGATAGAAAAAAGATATTGATTTTTAATTTTATTAAAGTACTAAATATGACTTTCATTAATGATCCTGACATGGTTATTTGAAGTTGGATGTGGTTGGGGAGGTTGGCCCAGATGTTGACATTTTAAGTATAGAAATTAATCCTATAAATATAAAGGATCAGGTGTTTTTTATCACGAGGCATTAGCAGAGGCCGAAGCCATTAAGATGGAGGAGACACTCTCGAAGTGTTTGTTAAAGAACAAAGCGGAGTGCTCGTGACATGTGTTTGATTGAAAAGAGGCAGTGTCTTCTTATAAAGAAACAAAACAGGATGGGTTCAACTAACTGCTTACAAACATACAACTAAGTGCTAGTTGTCATCAAACATGAAAAAAAAAAAAAAATCCAGTACAAAAGTGATATTGAATCAAAGAAGTGGTACTTGTGCGTTATTGGGATAGTCGAACTTGTAGCCATGTATTCAACGATTGAGCAGATTAATAGTGGATGGTTTCGACATTGTCGTTGCACGTTATTTGAGATCCAAAACAAATTGGACATTCTGATAGATATTCGTGTTATATATTGTGCTATGTGATTTAAAAATTAAAATTTTAATTGACCAAAGATATTATAATGAGGTTAGAACCTGTCGCTGTGATCGATCGATGGGCATGTATTTCTTTCAAAGAATTAATTGGTTAAATAGTAAATGGAAGGAGATTGACCAAAATAAGTGATAATAAAATTATAGTTTTTATAAGCGATGTTGTTGAATCTGAGGAGGTATTTAAAAAAGAGATTTTACATGATATTGTACACTAAAAATATTAAGAAGAATATTAGTATTAAGAATGATTTAGTTAATATAATTGAAATATTAATAAAATATTAATCTGAGTTAAACATGAAAACTAATTTGAATCATACAATGCTTTTAATCAGACATGAAATGATATACTTAAACTTGTTAGACTTAGTTGATGTTTGACAATTAGCCTCTTTCAAATTAAATCTCGATAATTTCACAATATTTAAGACATGTAATCTCTGATTCAACATGAAAAAAAAAAAGTTTATTAACATAATAATTTCGAAATATTTAAAACATGTCAGTTGATAACAATTTCGAAAATCAATTTTGAAATTAACAATGAATTTACTGACAATTAATACATAATTTCAACTCGATTGACTTGTTTAACAATGTCATGGCTCAATTGATTGTTTACTAACAACCATGACTCTAGTAAACATTACTTAACGATCAGCGCGAGATCAATTCACTGAGTATTATAATAATCGAATTAGAACAAGCATTTAGCAATATAATTTGATTTAACAAATAATAATACAAAATATTAATGAACAGGAAAGGATTAACAGTTTTAAATATTAACAAAAAAATTAACAAAATAGGTGTGTCGGGAGGCGGGAAAAAAAAGCTAATTATGAGGCATCACTTGAAGTGAAACAAGCGAATTAGCTATGTCAAACACGATACATTTGCAAAACGGAATTTTTCTATTCGTGTTTGTTTTTTCTTATAAACAAAGGAAATTCTTTGTTAGTTGGTGAAATGCTTGTAGAATAAATTCGTATTAGTTAGTGAAGTAACATGAAATGAATTATTACTTTCTTCGTTTTACCCAGTAATGTAGTCAAATTAAGTCGAGGTCTGATCAAATCATGCGAGCAATGGTTTTGATTTTTTATAATCCACAATCCATATTGTCTTTTTGATTAATGAAAATCGGTAAGATCAATTTTCCGACATAAGTGAGGAATTAGTAATCCGGAGAAAGGCGGGTTCGGGGCCAAAAAAGAACGAAAGCTAAAGGTTAGAATAATATCAAACTTTTTGAGAGAAAGTGATGATGAAATTCTGGCGTTAAAGATAAACTTATGCTTCAGTTATCTTGGATCAAAGAAGAGGGACCATGTAATAGAGCACTTGATTTTAGAGTGTTGATGGATAGGCTTCGTTTATATTGGTAGAATCTTGTCTATACAAATTAAGGATCAACCGTTTGCATATTGTATATACTAATTCGTCAAATTTTAATTGTAGCTACACATGATCGATGGTGCGTCTTATGCTCAGATAAGCGTTAGTATTTGGAAAGAAATGGATAGAGGATGTAGCTTCAGCAGCTCGAGGTTTAAGTGATATAGAAAAAGAATCGAAACATTCAGCCCAGCATTCACCAGGGAGGGATGAACCCACGCCCAAATAATTTCTGAGGCTTGAACAAGCAGCGTTTAGCCATTCTCGTCATTCTTAATTAATTCTTTATGTAATTAATTATTTAATTTCTTCTTATGTAATTAATTAATTATTTTATTTTATATGATGTCATTTAATCTTGTCTTATATAATTAATTATTTAATTATTTTTATTTAATTAATTATTTAATAAATTCTTTTTTCACAATATTAAATTATTTAATTCATTTTTATAAGAATGTTATATGAAACAAACAATGAAGAAATCTAATGGTATGCTTTTCCCAGGCAAACTGCATGTTTATTTCTTATGAACATGAAGCTTAATTACTAGTTGACGTAAAAAGCAGCGTAGAAATAAATTGACTTTGTTTTTGTTGAAGTAGCGAAGATTCGGCTTGTTTTAGAAGAAGCTTTTAAAAGATTTTGATTGTTGTAGTTTAATTGGCATTAAATTTACTTGTTTTGTTATAAATATTGATCTGATTGGTTGTTTTGTCACAGATTGACAGGTAAAGGATAAAATAGTCGTTTTCATGGCGTATTACTATTTGGTGTGTGTATGAGTGTTCTTTGGAGTCTGTTTTATGTTGATCTTTATTTAGACTTCCAGGACCTAAATCAATTCTTGTAACAGAATAAACTTTTCTATTCATTTTCTAACCTTTAATTTCTTAGATGAAACCTCGATTTCACAACCAGATTGATTTCTGTTTTAAGGTTTTGATCACTTGGAAACATAACCCCAAATCCAAATATACATATTCTTCACATTCTGCTCATAGTTTGTCTCTTGCCTTCACATGATTTTCCAAGTGGAACCAAGAGAGCTCAGATTCCTGAAACTGGAAATGGTTCAGTAGCGTTATTTGATTTGGCTGGGGTTACTAGTTTTTGTCAAAATGGACTTTTAACAAGGTTCGAGCAGTCCGATTCGGCGTTTACAGCTAAAAGGAGTTTATGAGTTTGTCTCCTCATTTTTTATGGCTTTGGCCATTGGTTAGAACTTTTCAATTAAGATGTTTGGCTTCTTTTTATGTGGTGTTAATTGGTGAATTGATGGGTGTTGTGCCCTAAATGGGCTTAGTTTCTTAGTTTTTGTTGTTGTGTTTATACTTTGATTTCAGTTAGTATTTGTGGGTTAATGAACCGTTGGTTAGTTCTTTCTGAAGAAGTCAGAAAAATGCAAATAAAGTTAAATGAAATGCCCAAAATGATTGAAGGGTCGTAAAATAGGGCATCTGACTTTGTTCTTGTTTTGACCCATATTGGTTTCCTTTATTTGTATGTTTCTGTGTTCATGAAACAGACTAGCAACATCCTGCCTGGTTTGCATGCAGTTTTCAGTCATTTAAGCCAAGATATATAAGATTGTATTGAAGTTAGGCTATGAATCTATTGACATTAGCGCGTGGACAGAACTTTGCTGGGGGTTCAGAAGTCTTTAGATTGGAGTGTTACTTTGTTTCGCTTAATAAACTTTTTGTTTATGACGACTGTTCTTTTGGCTTTTCCACCCAACTTGGTAAATTTAATAATGAATAACATATGAGAGTGCAGGTGGATGCCTTCTGGAAGTGGCGGCGTGTCCTTGAGAGGGTGGGGAGTGTGTGGTCAACAAGTCATGGTGATTTGAGGAATCTCTAGAGATAAAGAATGTCACTATTTGAAAACTGTTTGAATGGACTTGCATTTAAGCATTTCATGTTGATAAAATCTTAAAATTACAGTTAGAAACTAATTTCTTGTACAATGTTTGTCGGCTCACTACAATTTGAATGGGCATCAACTCAAGCAATACCTTTACTGTGTATGTGCTCTTACGAGGCTGGTTGGGTGCATACAGACATTCTATTTGAAAGTTAATATTCCTGAGTTCCAAGTATGCTTCAAAGATATAAGCTTGGATATCACCAATATTTCAATGATGTATATTTTGGAATATGTTTCAGTTAAACTTCACAACAGACACTAAAATTTCTCCATTTCTGATCGTTTTCTCTGTCATGTTAAAATCTTATGTGATGTATATTTTGGATCATGTATCAATAGATACTTCACAGCAGACATGATTAGGATAGTCACAGGTAACCACACATCTACCCTTACGATTCCTCACCCATAATGACCCCCTCTAGTGCCCACAATCCCATGTCTTAGATGATAGATGCACCTTCATTAATTTTCAAATAATTCCTTGTCCACTCCAAGCTACATCGATTTTCTGCTGTGTTTCTATAGTGACATGCCAAGTCAAGTTTTTGTGGTACATTAATAACAGCATACTAGCTTAGAATCAGTTGCTAAATATAAATTGTGGTACCAATCTATTATCTTCTCTTTTAACCTTGGTGCAAAATTTTGGACTACCAAGGGTGAACAAAAACAAATCATAATGCTTTAGTAGACTCATAAAACAATGCATAGATATATAAACTTGATAATTGTTTGCATAAATTGCAATTTAGGGATATCCTTTTACGACATAAACGTTTTCCCAGTTTTATTTTCATTTTTTTCTGTATAGGAGATTTCATATCACATGCTTGAGTTCTTTAACTATTAAATTGCATATCAACTGGAAATGGTTTATGGAATGTGAAAAATGTCTATGAATAGAACTTATAGGTCTTGGCTTGAATGATGATCGACCTTAACCCTCCAATTGGTGCTATAATCATCAAAATGACTCCTAGAACAATGGCAATCTGCAGACACCATGCATGTGATTTGTTAGTTAATAGTTCTAAGCCAAACTATTACACCAAATGAGTAATAAAACTCACCCAGTTAGTAAACCATGAGAGGCTAAATTTTCTTGGTTTGTAGATGGCCAGCCACATTATACAAGGGAGCTAAAGAATAGCAGAAAATGTTAATAATTTTTTATAAAATTACCTCATATAAACCAAAAGAAAGCAAGTTTTATCCCATTAAATGGAATCGGCTATATGAATAAAAGATGTGTCAAATAAAGTGCTCTTACAAAATATGTTGTTGGGGCGAAAGCAAACCCTCCGAAGAATCCAAGAAGACCTCCGAAGAAGGGGAAAGAAACAGCGACGAATAGTGTGAATACTGCCAATAGAAAGAACAAATGTATTAACATTTGTGCTCTAATAGTAACACTTGTTGGAAAGATCATAAGTGCATATATTGTTAATGAATTACTTACAAACATATACAGTTCTTGTGACAAAGCGCAGAAGGAAACTAGGGCTGAATCCTAATCTCTTCACAAGCACTGTTTCAAGCATATCAAAAACAGGCATTGCATATATCTACAAGGAAACAAAAACTTAGTTATCATTGTTAGCATGCTCAAAATATGCATCAATAGAGAAAATCGATGAATTTTACAGTTTGTTTTATGACATTAAGGAATCTAATTCTTTTTCTTTTCAGAAGTGAGAAACTAATGATATTAAAATAGTTTATATATGATATTTTTATTGATTATGTGAAAGAAATCTTCACCCACATGTATGCGTCTTGAGAAAGCAAGCACTCACTGTGCTCCATGAGGGTAAGATTAAGGTAAGTATGGCGTTGGAACATGTGGGGCGTGTTGTATGTGTATGAACAGGCAGCAAACATGTTAGCCATTGCTATAAGCCAAGCAGGTTTTTCCAAAGAGATTAAGATATTGTCTTCAACAACATTTCCAAACATTTTGTAGCCTATGAAAGCAACAGGGAAATAGCATAGTGCAACAACTATATAGGCAACAATGACTCCCTTCCACATAGGCCCTTTGGATGGCTTTTCAGGTGTAGATGGCATTGTAGCTTGAATCTCCAATACCACATTATGACCAGCATAGGCAAAAGCAACATTACCCAGTGCACTAAAAAAGTTAAAGACTGTTCCAACAGAACTTTGAGCCTTGTAGCCATATTCCACATCTTTTTGTACCCCTTTTTCAAGGGAAGCTCCCCAAGCAATTGTAGAGTAGCTTCATAATGTGAATGACAAGTATATGTATTAGCAGAGGCGGAACAAGAATAAAATTTTAGGGCGTGTTAAAAAATTAGAATGGACCATGGTTCAGCTTGTCCTGTGCTATGGTCCGCCATTGTGTGTTAGTAATCTAGCTTCATAAGTTAGATTGACCACTAAGCTAATGACAAAATTATATTGTCTCCAATGAATCCCATAGAAAAGAGATACTCCTCGTCTTTTCAAACGAATAGTCAATGCATTTCAACAATGATTCATCTATTTAAATTTGAGTTTTATCAAAATATGCATACATGTCATTAGATAATGCATACCAATCGCAAATATGTTGCAATATCCTGATTAAATTAAGATGGAGGTAGTCTATACCAAGTTAATGAGGCAATTAGGTTACCTTAAGGACATGACTGCTGCCGCTAAAGAAACCCCCGAGATTGAGTTGAAGTTAGGAAGGTGAGAGAGCACAAGATGAACAGAGCCAAATATCAAGATGAAATAAGTAAGTTTGATGTTTTTGCAATCTTTGCATACTGTGTCATGGAATTTCTTCAATGATGTTCCTCCAGTAACCATGTAAACTATATCCACACCAACTTCAACAATAATTTGTTGAGGAACCACAATCCATAAACCAAGCTTTTCCC
Organism: Lithospermum erythrorhizon; assembly: GCA_019722365.1. Lineage (NCBI taxonomy): Eukaryota > Viridiplantae > Streptophyta > Magnoliopsida > Boraginales > Boraginaceae > Lithospermum > Lithospermum erythrorhizon. Next base: position 2,690,274 of record JADFUC010000243.1, on the reverse strand, counting down.
CAAAAGCATGTTGTCCTAATTCATGGTATCTGTCAAAACGTTTTCCGGGAACCATTTCATGCATTTCTACCATTTGCCATAAGGTATACAGAGTTACAATCCATGATATGATCATTACAGTCACACCTGGTCCCCTGAAATCACATCATAACATTGTCAAATGTTGTAATGCTGACATTTTTATCTTCAACGCCTATATCATATGCCAAAAACACAAAACGACATTTGAAGTAGCACCTAGAAATTAACTTCGGCGTCCACTGTGAACAATGGTTATGATTTCAATCATAGTCAGATCTATAACTGTGTAGACTACAAGGGTGTTTGGACATTTCTTTTTTCTTATCCAACAGTTTAAAACATAAATATTGCATTTTATTTGAACTTAAAAGTATTTTTTCTGTCGTACTTTTACTGATAAATTAATTGCAAGAAAAAACTAAATCCAAACACCTTAATGATATTTGTTGAAAAAACCAGGGTCAAGCTTGAGCAATATGCATCTATTGCTTAAAGAATAGAGACACTGGGTAGTTATAATTCTTTGTAACAAAAAGAAGACCATACCATCCTAATTGAGACATGGCAAATGGGAGACTCAAAACTCCAGCTCCAACCATAGCAGTGACATTGTGGAAAGCAGCATACCACCATTTTGCATTTCTTGAGGATGTAATAGGAAGCCATTCATCAATTGCCTTTTCTTTTTCTGTTCTTTCATCAACCTATTCCAATTTTAACTTAATAGTTAAAAAAAAAAGTTCATAGTACTTGAAAAATTATGTTGGTAAGAGCACATTAATATATACAACTACCATGTCTAACCGGGAAAGGTTATTATGACAATATGTCCAATGACTCTAATGAGGCTCCTATCTAAACGAGGTAAGGGACACGGGTATAACCCAACTTTACAAATGGATGATTCCGAATGAGAAGAATAAAGATTATGACAACAATATAATATGTTCATAAGACTATCAAACATCAATGCATGAAGTAATGAAAGTATGTGCATTTTTGTTGAATATATTATTTTAAAGACTTACAGGTTTGGCATCATCTTTATGAGGACTAGTTATTGCAGCACCTTCACTTCCCATGATCGATCAGTTGTAGTAATTGAGAAAAATATGAAGCAAATAAATATATGAAGAATTTTATCATTCAGAAATGGAAAATTACACTTGAATTCTTGCTTGAGGATTATTTAACAAGGGACAACGGCAATAACTATAAAGGATTCGAGGTGACATATATTGCCAATCACATTTGATTGTAGCCAGCCTCATTTTTATTGTAAATGGCGCATGACTTACTAGTTTCTTAGAATATTTGAGAGAAAAACAAATTTGGAAAATTAATATTCGGTCAATTATTTATCAGAATTGAATAACCTATAGTTGATATTTGATAGAAACTACATATATGATATATAGATGAATTGTACCTAAGACGATTTAATTATCCATCAAAATACGTGATATACATATCAATACTATTAGCATGATATTAATACTATTTCGTATATAACAATCTCACAAATGACTTGTTATATAGAAGAATTGTACCAAAATAGTTTATTTATTATATATTTTCATCTTGATATGATAATTTTCATAATATTGTGTGTCCATTAAGATTTCAAAATTCATTAGTTTTAACTCTTAAAAATAAGTTGAATGATCTTTTAGAAATGAAAGTAGTTATCACAAATGTTATTTTTAAGATTAGTTAGTTGTATTAAGCCTTTTAACCAAGTGGTATAACGTTGACGTCAAAATAATATTTAGCTCGCATTAATCACGAATCTGAAGTGAATTAGATGATGTGCCAAAAATTGCCGAACACCACAAGAAACAAATAAAAATCAATTTGTTGGTGTCACTCAACATTATGTAATGAATCCAAGATGCTAGTAGTTGTAGACTTGTAGCAACCCATAAACTATGTCCATCATAATGAAGAAAATTCCAAGAATGAATTGCATAGATTGAATCAGCCGGCAAATGTTGCAATTTTATAGATACATGTATTAACATATTTACTATGGCAAAGAAAATATTGGTTAATATTCACTCTGTGACAACAACACTTGCTGTTAATATTATAAGTGAGATTAATTCTTATGAATTCTTGTGGTAAAAGGGCAAAAGGAAACTAGATAGGTCCTAATCTTTAACTCTTTCGTAAGCATTGTATCAAGTCTATTAAAAAACTATGCATTGGTATATTTACATTGAAACTGACAGCATTTATCATTGTCAACATGAGCTAATAAGGGCAGATTCACGAAATGTATTTTACCAATCTAATTGAGATTTTTTTATTAAATTAAGAAGCTCAACGGAAATTGTAATGTAGTGAATTCGAATATATATATATATAAAATCACGAGTTGTCTTAAAAATTTCTCTCATTTTTTGCACGGACTAAAATACCCTTAAAGAAGGGTATAATTGTATTTCGATAAATTTTAATTAAACTAAAAGACTATAAATACAAATCCTTCTACATGCAAATAAAAATATTTTCTTTTCTTGTAGGACTCTACAAATACAAATCCTATTACAAGTTGGATATGTATGAAATTATAGGACTATACTTAATAAAATTATTAAGTTTGATATAAAATTAACACATTATTTTTACTTGAATAATCAAAATATTATGTTAAGAATAATTTTGGGTTAAAAATATTAGTTATTTTCATATTTTTCTTCAAAATTATACTTGTATAAAAATAATTGAGTTTATAATTAAAAATTCAATCATCAAAGTTGAAGAACTTTCAAAAATTGTTTGAAACATGTAGAATTTTCTTATTGAAAGTTGTTATTTAAATCAATATTATGTATATAAATTAGGATAATTTGTTAATTTGATCATTAAAAAATTAATTTAGACTATCTTTCTGTGATGGATAAAAGCATTCAAATTATGTATGAATGACGTAATAATTATGACAATTTGACGTTTTAATTTTGAACTCAAATACTTTATAAATTTTTTATTATATTATTATGTGAAATGGTATAGTTATATTAGATTGTTCAACATCAAGCAATATTCAATATCTAGCAATATAAAAATCATATAGTTGTAATTATTCCCTTCACTTCTAAAAGATCATTACACTTTGAATTTTGATGAGTTCTTTTTTAAATTTTGAACTCAAATATTTATTTATATGTTGTATAATGTTTTTTTTAAAATATATCAAAATAATATATTTTCAAAATACTTTTCTATTAAATTGAAATCAATATTTTGTGTGTCGATCAACACTGTAAAAAATTATTAATATCAATAATGAAAAAATAAATTGAACGATCTTTTAATGTTAATTTGCTTGTTTAGTACGGAAACATACACCAAATTAACAATACTAAAGCTCATTGGATCCTTTGTCTGGGTCGTGTCATAAATTATGTTCTGATTAATATGATAATGATATGTGTCGCTTTTAATATATTAGAGGGCCGAATGCATTAAGCTATTCTTATAAATTGGCGTGTATATCAGGTATCGTGAATTGAGTGGAGAATGAGGCAACGATCTCGCACCATACTAAAGGCATAGAGATTTAGAAAAAAGAGTAATTAAGATTGTCCAAATGTCCGTGTATATGGACTATGGAGTATTACGTTCATGTAATTAAGATTGTCCAAATGTCCGTGTATATTAGATTGCTATTTGCTAGGAATCATTGATATAGTTCACTAAAAACTAAAAATATTACCTATCATATGTAATAAGTACATGATTAGAAAAATATTTTAACAATTAATAATTATAAATAAAAATATTAATTGAATGAACTATACAATAATATTGTATATAACACTCCTTATTACAAAATATTTAACAATTAACAAGTACATGATTAGATTATGAGTTATATATGAAACCCATGTTGCATGTATTGTGAAGTTTTGTAAAAAATGAGAAAAATACATTGGTTGTCATGTATAAGAATACATAGAATCCATCGATAAAATGTGAATAGTTGGTTGTTGATGTCCGGATTAATCTCTTCTTCTTTTTTGTTCTTTGTCGTTTTGTGACTTTGACTTACAAATGAAATGGTATCTGAATTAATGATACTAACTTTATTTAGTTTTCTTTCATTTTCAATTATTGTAATTTTTTTCTCAATCCATTTCATTAATTGCACATTTATGCTTACTACTATATAATACAATATAAAAATGATGTTTCAAATTTACATTATATATATTTTTTTTATTTAAAGTGCCTCCTAAAACTTATTCAACTATTTTGGAGGAGCACATGTTTCACTTTTAAGTTAGAAAAGGCAAAATTGATGATACTAAATTCTCCTATCATTGAAGAAGTGAAGTTGTTAAAAATAAATGTAACCAGAAGCATGAAGAAAGATGAAACAATAGCAAAAGAACCTAAATGAAAATGTGAAGTTACTCAAGATAAAAATCAAATGCAAATAAAACAAAATGAGAAGGAGAAAGATATATCTTAGGAAAAAAAGTGAGGTCATGTAATAATGATCGATAAAGGCGAAACAAGCAAATTAGCTGAAATAATGCTTGATGTGATAATTGTACATCGAAGATATCAATTTACAAACAAAATTTAAAGAATGAGAAGTTTTGATTATTGAGTATGAAAATTAAATTTAGTAAAATATAAAACACAGCGTATTTCGAGTTTTAATGATTTTATAGTTTTAGAACAATGACATTCTTTAGAATTTATAAAAAGAAGTCTGATGGGTGGATAATTTTGTTTATATTACATTTTTTTTGTTCGCGTTTATAGTGTAAACAAAATCGCGTCGATAAAATTAATGTGACATAAAATTTACTAGTTAGTAAATAAGATAGTGTTATGATATTTGAAAAGAATAACATAGGATAGAACAATCTGCAATCAACCTGTCCCAACCAATTTATACATTTATACCGAGTAACGCCCCACTTAAACAAATACCTCACATTACAGATAATGCACATGACGCAATCTCACATTGATAAAATAAGGTATTTCCTATTGAGTTTATAAGATATTGGCTACTCCCCTTAGGGGTGAATCTAATGGATTTTTAAATGGTATCAGGGTCGACCTCTATTTCGGACCTCGTGTATACTCAGTAGTAGAAACCTCATGGATTCATAAGAACAAAGACTATCAAAAAACTAAATATTTCAACATTTTGCGGTCTCCATACTACAGTATCTGCAAATGTAACAAATGGCATAAAGCATGACACTATAATGTTACAGACATAGAACAGACATCGAAGGAAGGGAAGCGGACTGGATGAGCCACAACAAATTTTAAGGCAACTTAGTCTGCATTATTCTTGAAAGGAAAATGTTACTAGTAGATCAGATTGGCAGCAATATGATAATTGAGAATAAAGATCAGATTCAGCTAAATGCAACTTCTCACACATTTATGTTCAGTTCTTGGCCTTCATGGAGTTGTTTTCCTTTATCCTCGCTCGATTGTCCAGCTTGACAAACCGTTTAAGGTCTTCGTATGGAAGGGTTTCTATATTCTTCCTTCTCAACACACTAAGAGCCGGGCGTTTATCAAGCAGATGCCACAGCCAGTCTGGGTATTCAGAATCAGCCATAACTTTAGGGTCCGCTCCATCCTTGAGGATGTTGGCACCCACGGTGGTCGTGGATTTCTCTTCTTTGCTAAGAGTTGATGTCTTTGGAGCATCAGCAGCTGCTCCTTTACCTCCTTTCTTTGCCTTACCAACTGCAAATGTTCTCCGACCGACAGAACCAACCAACTCATTGGAGATGGTGATGTTTTTCAGCAATCTTGCACAGTTAATTGGCATGTCTTTATCTACAGCATGACAAAGATTGATTGGTATGCAAGTTTGTTACAGAAGTAATTTTCAATTTGAAGAATTGTGTAACATTGCAAGTTCAATTCAAAAAGGAAGTAAAGCTTAAGTAAACAGGCAGTGGAGCCAACCAATTGAAGCGAGAAAAAGAAAAAGAAAAGCATTATACAAATAGAGCTACTACTCAATCGTGTTATGTTCATTTAAATAGACAATTGACGTGCCAGAAACAAAAAACAAAATATTTGGTATTGCCTCTGACAGAATATGCTAACCACATTATTATCCAGAGGCTGAACTCCGAAGATCAATGATTTTTTTCACACTAAACAATATTACAACTGGATCTTGTCCGGGATCAACAAAATTTGTGGCTTTGTACAGAGCAGTCCTGAAACTTATGTACCAGGGTGGTTTTTTCATAATGTAATCCTCCAACAAACCCAAACTGTACTATAATGGGTGTTTTCAAGGCAATACGCAAACTGTACAGATAGTACACGGCCTTACCCCCGTGATAACATGGAGGCTGTTTCCGAATTGACCCAAGAGTCGGGTGCAAGCACTAACTACTACAGAGTACTTCAAAATAGATAAGAAGAGTAGATATTGTATAGTGAGTCAACTAAAATACCAAGTGTTATCTTCTCCAACTAAACCGGCCCGAAAATCTTATCTACACAACCTCATCCCTATGGAACATGGATTATCTTAAAGTCGTTCCTCGGTCGAAAAATATGTTCACTTAAATCATTACTGAAAGATACTGAATATGATGGAATTCCAAATTGTCAACTAAATGGCATAATTTTAAGTGCCAATTCTCTTGAAGAAAAAATATCAAACACTTGGTGAGCATGAAGTATTCTTAAACAATTAAATCAATTTGTACCAATAAATGAATATGATAGTTTAACACAATAAATTATGTAACAAAACGAAGTGGCTAAAAATCAAAGTTATTATAAGAATAATAAAGTCACGAGAGTATATGTACCAACGAAAATATACAGATTGGAGAACTGCAAATTCCGCGATGAAAGAGTCTGGTGGTGGTAGATGAGCTTAAAGGACAACAAAATGATCTTCTCAGTGGCCTTCAAACTTTCATGTCCATTATAAGGCCCAGTTAATGGAGTACATGCTCGATAATTCGTTCGAAGTCTTATCGAGTTGGAGTGTTGGAGTAGAGTATCACTTTGTATTTGATAACTTATTGTATACCCGAAACAGCTCGATTAAATATTTAAAAAACATAATACTCCCTATATAAGCTTTTATTGGTCCTTCGTTGAGAAAGTGAATTGAACTCTCTGAGATATTACCATCTAAGCCTTTGAGAGCTTGATTCGGCTTGAGAAGTTTGGTTCGAAAAGTTTAATTCGAGATTCAATTGTTGTAGTTCGAGCGAGCTCGAACCTCAATTTCAGGTTCGGACCCAACTCGAGCTCAAGGCTCATTTCGGCTCGAAATACATATTTTATTTTTATTTTTTATTGTTTTCATATTTAACCTTCATTTGGGGGCACAACTGCACATGTAAGGTCGGCCTAAGACAATGTTTTAAAATCTCGGTTCGGCAATTCGAAGTTCGGCTTGAACATGTCAACAAACTCGGCTCGATAAAAGAACATATCGACTTGGCCTTAGCTCGATTAGTGACTAAATTCAGCCAAAATTTCTATGTTTTGAGAAAAGGAAAACCAGGAAATCTATGATGTACACTGTAAGTAAACACACATTCATATATTATTCCAACTACAAAAGGTTTTCTGCCTTCACATAAACAAGAAAAGAAACAAAACAAAAAATCGTTGCTACGAAAACCTATACCAGAAAAAATTTATGGGAAGGCAACAACAAAATTGAAGCAAAACAGCTTCATGTATAGCGCCTCTACTTACTCCCCATTCATCATTGTCACATTTAATTGCTCCAATAATTTATCGATGATCTTTTTAAGTGCAGGAGCACTCGCACGACATTTATCTTTATCAGAGAAACAAGACCTCCCTTCTTCAGCTGCTCGGCATAGCTGAGGGTCCATTGGTACTTTCCCCATGAATGGAACTTTCATATCGCCACACATTTTTTCAGCTCCACCACCGCTACTATCAAAGACTTCGGTAAATGCAACAAGATTTAGCATTTCCGGAGCCTTTTCCCTTAAAGATGACATAACCCACTCAGTCATATCTTTTTGATAGCCAGTTTCTGTCATACTCAGGAATTTCATATCTGTCAATGGTTGGCACAGGCCACTCATGTTCTCAACGACACCAAGAACATTCAGGTCGACTTTCTTACAGAAGCTCACTTCTTTCCTAACATCTATAAGAGAAACCTGCTGCGGTGTTGTAACTATAATAGCTCCATCTATTCCAGTAGCTTGTAGGAACTGGACGATTGAAATATGTTCATCCGAGGTCCCTGGTGGAGCATCAACTATCAAAAAATCAAGCTCCCCCCAATAAACATCCTTGAGAAACTGCTTTATGATTCCATTCTTGCGTGGACCTCTCCAAATTACAGCCTCATCCGGGTCAGGAAGCATGAACCCAATTGACATGACCCCCAGATTTGACTCGACATAAACAGGAGACCATCCAAGATTACTTTGATGAATCTCTTGCCCTTCCAATCCAAGCATTTTAGGGATGCTTGGGCCACATATGTCGATGTCAAGAAGTCCAACCTGAAAATCCTTAGCTGCCAGAGCATACGAAAGTTGAGCTGAGAAGGTACTCTTACCAACCCCTCCTTTTCCAGATAGTACAAGAATTTTGTGCTTCACAGAGGACATCCGTTCGGCAATTGCAACCAGGTCTGCAAGAATATGACTGAAATTAGTTATCTGAACTATACAATATTTTATTCGAATCCCTTAAACTATAAGAAGGCTTTTGAGTAACAGGACCGTGTTCTTTATAACATCAATTGAATAGTATGTACCTGGGTCGGGACCTTTGGGGGCAGTAGCGCAGACCTCTTGATTTGGGCAGCCTGCACAAGCATCTGATTTTCCAGCTGATTCTGATCGAGGCCCGGGGCAGTCTGAAATCCAAAAGGAAAATGCATATAGAAACTAAAAACCACAGAAAACACAGGATAATTAATAAAGCTGGGAGAGAATTTTACGCTCATTGGCATCCTCTGGGACATCATTGGAACCTTCATTGTCCATAACTGTTGGAGTATGTACCTTCCTTTAAATGCAAGAGAAGTACAGATAGTTCTGGACAAAAAACTAAATGTAAGAATCGTACTTAAATAATCAGAACTACATAACTCCAATGCAAAAATTCTACTTAAATCATCAAAACTACATTAGCGCTGGAGATGATCCATGATTATAAAAATGGTGTTCCCTCGACCACTCAACTATTGCACGCCTTTATCAAAATATAGAAGGAACAAACAATGATAACAAAAAATCGGTGTTATAAGCCTGAGGCATAGCTCAACTGGTAAAAAATTAGAGTGCTAACTACTAGCCTCGCCTCTTCCTGCAAGAAAGCTCTAAGTCTTCCGTGGTAAAAAGGAAAGCTATAACTCTTCCGTGGTATCAGGGCAGGACCTCAACGGATGATTAGAGAATTATCAATAACCAAAGTATAGTGATGTAGTAACTACATATCAAATGTATTTGCACTTGTCTTCTTGAACTTCAATTTCGACGCATAATACTTAAACATCCTAGTGGACCAAACAATCAAATTAACGAACAATAATCAAGTAATAAATCATCCTAATAAACTGTTAAGTGTTAGTTGATAGAAATTAGAAACTTGTAAATTATGAATTGATATTAATTTAATTACTCAGTTGATGCTGGAAAAACTGTTACCTGATTGATAAGAGGCGGCTTGGATAGGACTTCAAGTTTGAAGAAAATATCAGAAAAAGATTAATACAAAAATATTAGGTAGTACAATAAATATTTATTGTGCTATACAAATATGTGATAGTGCACTAGTGGGACACTTATTTTTTAAAATATACTCATATATTTAAGTTGACGTAATATTATTATTGATATACAGAATCGATAATAAACTTCGCTCCAACGCATCTCTCGGCATTAAATTGAAACCGACTTAAATCGTCTCCGGAGGCACGATAGTACCAAATGCCTCGAAGACGCATCTGTTTTTGCTGTTTTCGTTACCTGCATGCAGGCACGCTTCAAGTGAAAACACGATATTTTATGACTCGCGAACAATACACGACAAATAAGATACGTATATTTTCAGGCAACATACACCAAGCATGAATATCTGCAAGAATCGGGTACATTTAATGTTCAATAAAAATGAATTTGTATATTATTATAATAATTAACTAAACAAGTAACTTATATCCTGTGATGTACCATGATTTGATTGAAGAGTCAAGTGTACCTCATTTGACTTTGGTAAACAAATAAATCACGACGTGGGCTTAAATTTCAGTAAATGGTTTCACAACCATATACGGAATAATATGGAGACGCTTGCACACCTCATGACACTCATAAGTGGTCCCACATCCGAAATTAAACAATACAAGGGCTATTACGTCAATGGGTACTACTTTGACATTAGGCAGGGTGATCGTAACAAGAGCACTTTATAATAATGAGTGTTAAAGGCCTTCTCCTACGATGACGATGACCATGTTGATTATTACGGGTCATGTAAGAGATTTGGGAATTGTCGCATTTAATTACCACGTGATAAAGTTGTACTCTTCAAGTGTATTGGCTCGACACAAGCAGTGGATGCAAATACATCCAAAGTTTAACTAATGGTTCAAATCAAAACACAAAGAAAGGCAGCCTCCCAAAGATGACCCTTTATCCTAGCATCACCCAAGACAATAAAGATACTATCTTCGCTACATCTCACGAGTGTAGAGTATAACACAAAGGCCAGAATGAAGACGAATGCTAGAAGCCCAGTTGATTGACCCATATGCAAAATGTTGATGCGTCACTAAATAATCGAAGATATCTTCAAGCAGAGCAACCCGCCGTTTCGTGGATCCATCGAACGATGTTGACATCGTTGCAGAAGGGATATTCCAATTTGTTACTGAAGATGATTCGGGACACGACGATAGTGATGCTTCACAGTACGCGTCGGACTACCCGGATAACGATTTAGACTCAGAGGAAGGCTATTTCGGGAACAATACTAGTGAGGGCGAAGCCTCGGAAGAGAATTAGGATCCACTGTTTTTATTTTCAAGTTTTTCGTGTAATAATCGATATTAGTAAAAACTTCTCAATATTTCATTTCACTTGAGTTGCAAAATTTTGAAGAAATACTATTTGTTTTCAGGGGATTATTTGTATGGTTTTGATGGCGGCTTGAACTTTCAGAGTGAGATGAATGGTGGTTTTCTTTGGATTTGAAAATAAAGCCTATCATGAGCATTTGATGAAAAATTATCATTTAAGTGTTTGTGTTTAGAACAAGTATATGATAATGGTGCTAAGTAGACATTTTTCTGCTCCTTTGATATTATTAGGGGCTATTGAATGTTCGTGTGTTCGTAAGGACAAAATAACACCGTGGCATTTGCATGCCAGAACGGTGCCTAGGTGTCGGCAAGGTCGTCTGTTTTACATTGTTCAAACCGGTGTCGGTATAGTCCGGTAGCTGCCGGTCCCCAAATTTTCGTATTCCCTTTAAAAATAAAGTGCGGGAATTTTAAAATATTTTATATGTACGACATCGCGCTGGGTATCGGCCGGGCGTCGGAGTTCGAAAAATTTCTGCATTCATACCCTTCCACTATATAAACACTTCTAATCACATAATCACTATATTTTTACATTTTAACTTTCAAATTTCGTAACTCATACCTCAATTATAATTTACTTATTGTTTTGTTTAATTTTATAATAATGGCTACTAACTTTCTTACATTGTTTTTTTCAGGAAATTATGCTGGCAGAATTATTTTGTTATTATCTAATTATTTATTATCTAATAACCTTGTTATTATATTGTTTCATTTAATAGAAAAATTGTTCGAGGTACTATTTTGTTACATTTTATGTCTATCTAATTATTTTGTTTAATTTGTTACATTTTGATTTTTTTATGTCTATCTAATTTTTTTATCTTGATAATAATGTTGTTACATTTCGCTTTTTATTTTAGGAAAATTATCCAAAAAGAGAAAAGTGATAATTTTTTAGCATTTTTTGGATATTGTTTGCGTATTATTTTGCTTTACGTTTATATCAAGGAAACTATGGTTTTTGGGACAATATTTTGTGTTATTATTTTTGTTTGATGTTTATGTTGTTGTTGATATTTTTGTTTGATATTTATATTATTTTGATGTTTTTTGTATGTTGTTTCCTTTCCTATTTTTTCGTAGATTTTTGCGAATTTTCGCGAAATTTCAAGCGCAAGAACGTCATATCCGCGCCGCATAATTTTTTTCGAAAATTTACCAAATGTCGCCGGTTTGCAAAGGCCGGCTTTGTGCATATATCGGTGTCGATTTTATGACGATCTTCAACAAATTTGGTTTGCATTATAAATTACAAGGCCGGTAAAAGTTTTAATAAAATAAATAAAAAATAAAATTAATTAAATAAACTGCCGTAATAAAATAAATCAAAAATAAAATTAATTAAATAAAGTTTCGTCAGACGCGTCGGTAATAAAATAAATCAACAAAATAATATATTAAATAAAAGTTGTCGGTAAGTGTGCCTGCATTAAATAAAAGAAATTAAAATGTTTTGATGTATGCTTAAGCAATGGTCGCAAGAGTCTCGAAACTCCAACCATTGCTAATATCTCTACGTAGTTGCCTGTGATGAAATTTACTGTTGTTGACAGGCTTCCACAGATAATCGAATAATTTAATCGACACGAAACCCTTACGCTGTTTTAAGCAAGGGCCAAGTTTGCATTCTACGAACTCTGGCTTGCTTTTCAAGAGAGCGTCATGCATATTTTAAAACGACTCAATAGTGTGGATCAAACAATAATCATTTGTTTCCACTTGATTATTAATTAGTAGTAAAAAAGTGGGCACACTAAAGGTTGATGATAAGAAGGGAATTGCATTTTTGCAAAATGCTAACTACTGTTGGCTGGTGGGGGACTGAAATGGTTGGTGGAATTAAGGAGGGTCCAAAGGTCACACCTGCTATCATTTCTACTCTGCATCACATCTCTTCAAAGTTCAAACAAAAGAAAACAGTGATGGCTTTCCAATCATCATGGCTACAAGTTAGATTGATAATGATGCTCAGTCCAATATACCATAAAACAAATTACTCATGAGTTATGACATATATAGTACTCTCTTTTGACCAGGTTCCTTGCTCCTTGGTTAAGAGGGCACTTTGTCTAGATTCTGTTTTGTGATCATATATGATGGCTTGCAGTACACTCTCCAATAATAGAAATAATTTAGGAGACATTGTCCTCAAATTTGCTCCAATAGAAGATGAATATTGAAGATAAATACTATTCTTATTTTGAGGGTGTTATGAATATAACTGGTAAACAAATCTAAATGATAAAGTTAATAAGAGAACGGCGAATGTATTTTATTGATTGATCTCAAATATATTATAAACGCCATTTATAGCCTTTCCAAGATACAATACATACAGAAATACTGATTGAGAACAAGATGCTAATTTCTTTTCATCAATCCATCTCCTTCTTTTATATACAAAGCATTTAATTTCTACAAGCAAGACAAAGCACATCCATTATTTCCATAACACTCTCGACGCCTAATCAACAAAGCAATACGCCTCGTTAAAAACCTTACTAAGAAACCCGCTTTTGGGACAAAAACCTAGCGAAGGAAAAAAATAACAGACATTCAGAATATACGCATAAAATGTTGTCTCATTAAACCTTTAATAGGAAAATCCATCGGGTCAAAACCATGATTAAGGAAAAGAGTACAACGCTGCATAACTCCCCCACACGACCAATATCACTTGACATTTTTAGTTGACATAGTTCCATACTTTTGATGTTTTCTCGAATGTCGAGGTAGCTGGCAACTTAAAGGATAATATCTCGCTAGATTTATCACATGAGCGAATTTGTCATCATCAATTGCTGCCAAGGTCGCCCGACCAAGCTTCTAATTTGTATACTCAATCTTTATACATGTATTCACGTATACGTATTTCTCAGCATGCTATATTATACGTCATATATGCATATCAAGAGGCTATATTTTATTGCTACCAAACATATATAATTTTGATACCCTCCATCACAAAGTGTATGTGACATTTTATAATTCAATTAGTGCCTTCGTGTACAAATTTTTTGTGACAAATCTTATTTCAGTTATTGGCACACATCCAATATATATTGCAGTAGTATCATATTTTATTAGACTTCGAGTCTAAATTTATCACTTCTATATGTTGGGCTTCGTTGTGGATCGCATCACATATATTTGACTAGTATTATATTTAATTAGACTTCGAGTCTAAATTTCACATATACGGAGAGTTTCTGCTTACTCTTAATTATGCCTTTTCACTTTGGTTATTCATAAATATATGTATAGATATATCTACTCTCACTCTTAAGGAGATATATTTCGATCCCTCATATTGCTTAATTATATAGGTTCTTTTAATTTATCGTCGACAATTTTTTAATTTTAGTTCACCATGTTCATGATAACCGAGATCTCATTATAGTCATGAATTTCGTTATGTAAATGTCTTCTACATAATAGAGCTTTAGCTTATTCACATATTCACGTACCTCTTCTGGAGGTGATATTTTCCTAGACCATCTTCAATGTCATATCTTCGATGGTGGAACTATATCATTTACAACGGTTCTTCAGAACCTCCACTCTATTTTGAGCAAGCATAAATCAGAGCAAGACTTTTCTTTATTGCTATCTTCGATGTCGAAATTTATTTGGTAGTAAACTTCTAGTTCATATCATCCCTATTCATATTTTTCTCTGAACTTTAAGTTCATATTTATTCATTTTGAGGATTATCTAATATAGGAATATTTCAATTCATGATAGTCTATTTTTTCAGCTTGTATATTATTCTCCCCCTCAATGTTGAAAATACGATATATCACAATCAAAAAAATTACTTTATAAATTAATTTCACTTCTCAGATACGTATATGTATGTACACATACCTTCTAGGTATAATAATCATTTAAAAGTCATCATTTGCATAGTACCTAGAATATATGATGCACGATAACCGAGGGTAAAATATGTGGCTTCGACCAAACCAACTATATCGTGTGAGTTTTATAAATACTTGGCATAATGCGAATAAGTGTTACTATATAGTAACATTTTCCAATGATCAATCGGGGTATTGCATGTAATTCAACGTGCCCCACAACAAATAATCCTGAGTTTGCACTATGAAGTCACATGCTAAATTCTTCTTCAAACTTAATAGTTTATCGAATTTCACCCAGCTCAATTAAATATTCAACTATTCTTTCAAGATCGTAACTAACCCTGATTGGCCTAACCTGTTATGCCAACAATAAAATTTCACAATTAAACTTTCGATTTGACAAAAGTGTATTTTGATACGCAGTCACAGTTTGTTACTTCCGCTAATTAATATATTAGCTCTTCCAGCCTTCACTGATTTTATACACTTTTCATATAAATATTAACTCTTCCTGAGCCTTCACTTGTCAGTTCTCAACGTAGACAATTCGACATATGTTTTTGAACCGTTTAGGATTCCTTCAAAACTTAGAATAATACGGTACATACATATTTCAGACACCCATCCGTTATCTCTTTCTAAAGATTCAAATAATTTTGTAATCGCTCGATATTGTAATAACACTGGCTTATGTTATTAGATAAGAAAATATTTCTTATCTTTTTCGAACGTAGATGAAAGTTGTCGCACTATCCGCAAGACATATTTCTCTCCTTTATCCATGTCATTGGTGGCAACCCTTAATCAATCGGGAGAGGTGAACTTACCACTTTCTGTGATATGCGCACATCTTCAAAGCTAATGTTTGATCTTCAAATAATATCTAGGAGAATGATACTAACATTTTTCCTACGGGCCAAACCTATAGTATTTTTCCCTTATTGTATCGCATCAGTTGGAAGATTAATCGTGCTGATAACGTGTTATGAATATAACTATAAACAACGTAAATAGACAGAGAATAAGAGAAATGAGGGGAATAGATTTTATTGATTGATATCAAATACATTACAAGTGCCTATTTATAGGCTTCAAGATACAATACATATGGTAAATACTTGACTTGGTAAACAAGTAGGCTAATTTCTTTCTCATCAATCCATCTCCTTTCTTGCTACACAAGACGACTTGATGTACAAGACAAGACATCCATTATTTCCATAACAGAGGGAATTTATTCAATTAATTTTGCGGTGCCAAAATCAATAATCATATTTAGAAATTAAAAGGGTAAAAATTCAGCCCGATGAGACATTGTCAATAATCAAGTGGAAACAAATGAAGTGTGCCTCAGATATTATTGAAGACCGAATAATCAAATATTTTATTTATTGAAGACTGGTCAATAATTTCTAATTAATCAATATTAATCATTTGGGTGTCAAATCAGATACTTTATTTATTAAAAAATGAAAACCTAATGTGCCTACACTATATTAATAAAAAATGGCCCTACTTGTATGGACCTATAGTAATTATTAATCAAATTACTCATTAATCAATATTAATCATTTGCCGTGCCAAATAAAATACTTTATTTATTGAAGACCGAAATCCAAATGTACCTACACTATATAAGGAGCTCAAATACAAGCTATGAAGCGTGGTCTCGATATTATTACTCATAGATTGTTATTGTGTTTAGTGAGCAATTATCAAAAGTTTAGTGTAGGCTATTTTATGTTAGAAGAATTTTCTAAACTTCTAACTAATGTACGATTGCTTATGACACTACGTTATAACAATTATCGAGAGTTTTCATTGTAAACATTGAAGCCATGGTGGATGTTTCGGGGAACCAAGACTATTTACTGGCTGAAAGTGTAGTAGGCATAATATAATACGGGGAGCATATTCGTATAAGTCCCTTCTTGTAATTTATTCAAAGTTATAATCGAATCCTTCACCGCGCAAACCGCCGTATCTAGGTGTCAGACGCAAGCACCAAACCCGTGCTACCATCTTGTGTCTTTACGCTCGCACTATTTATTTATGTTTGTTTTCTCGTTAGACTTATACCGTCAATCCAAGTATTATTGACTCGCTGGTCTAACAGTCACAAGCAGCGCATCCATCTCGCACCTGCCAGTACTCGCCAACACTTGGTACTGTAGCCGGCAATTGTGACACATGTGTTTTGCATCTTATAAAGTATGAAAGAAAGATCAAGAAATCGCCCCCTACCGATGGTTCCAATTATGCCGGCAGTGATGGTAGCCTTTTACTTGAGATCCATGAATATTAAAACATGGAAATTGCTTTTATCTCGCCGGACCCCCTCCACCTAAGTACTTTTAACTAATGGCACCATGATTAAGAAGCCCTAATTGAACGTTGTAAAGCGAACACGGTTCTATAATGGAAAATTCAATGCCTTGACGCAATACGAAGTTGTGTGAACATAAATGCTGATATACTAGGGATACCAACCTCGGGTACTGCTGCCAACGGCCGGGGAAACTCGCTTGTGTATTCGGGGCGAACTCACAAGACTGCGCGTGTCGCCTTCCAACTTCTCACAACCAAATTTGAGAACTGAACGAAGGAAGAAAGTATACTCATCATCGAGTCTTTCATTATTGGTACCAAGGAGATATCCAATGACCTCCCATTTAATTCCTGGTAAAACGAATGCCCTCAAGAAAAGATTGTCAAAAAGATACCGATCTTTTCCCGAGAGATTCAACTCCAAAGTCAGCGGTCACGGAAGAGGAACGACATCTCTATCACGAGGTCGATGAGTAATTGGTTCTCTTATTACATTTGAAATGTCTCTCGATGATCGAAGGTGTAAAAAGATAAGTAAATCTCAAGAACATTGTCGAAACGTAAGTCATGACAGCCCTTACTTTAAAAATCTAGCACCCTTCTTTCTCTCAAATTTCAAAACAACCTCCCACTACCACCCACCTCAAAACAGCCTCCCCACCCCACTCCCAAAATGAAAACTCCATTTACCCCCACCAAATCAAAAAAACTCCAACCCTAACCCAATTAAAAAATGAAATCAAGTAGGATTGGGGTCGAAGGTTTTACCGGGGGAGAGGTCACAAAATTGTGGGGATGAGGGTCGTGGAAATCAGTGGACGGAAGTGGGGGCTTCCATCAAATTCGTGGGAAGGATTTAGAACGCAAGAGGGGAAGCGGGAGGGCTCATAAAAATTGTGGGGAAAACACGGAGGAGGGACGGGGAGTGGTTATGGTGGCAGCTGAAGTGAATACAAAGTGAGCGGCAGGGGCGAGCGGGGCAAAGGGGCAGGCCGGCCAAGATGCAAGAAAATTGGCTACAGTGCTTTTTATGCAGTGATATTAGATAATTTACATGAGCCGCTTTTACGCCAAGCGAAATTAAAAAGCGATGTTAAATTTTAAGACGGCCAAATTGACAGTTATTTTTCCAATTTTCTCACGAAATAATAATCCTGCCTAAACATAGGTGCACTTTGAAAGACTACATGAACTTTCGGACTGACTAGCTCTGTGTGTGCCCACATCAATAGGTATTAAAGAGGTAAAATAGTCATTTCATCCTATTTTATTATACTATTTCAGAGTGACTTTAGCTTTAGTGGAGACAAAGAGTACATGCATATCATATGGCATGAACTAAGAACACTCAAATGTGAGAGCTTTATAATGAGCAATTTGAAAAGAACACAATTCTTCTTTCTACTTTAAAAAATTGACTTGTAATAATTTTCAAACAAAATTTAATACTCCCTTCTTTCTTAAAAGACGCCCACTTCGATTTATTTTTTATACAGATTTTTAAACTTTCGAATTAAATATATTTATTTCATGGCCAGATAATATTTGATAAAAAGATATCAAATGAAGAAGCCAAATATATTTTTAGATAATATACTTTTATAAAGTATTATATAATACAAATAAAAAAAATTCACAATAAAGCTTTTGTTGGTGTTTTTACATTCATATTATAAAGCTCTAAACTTACTTGGATACGAATCCTTTAACGTTACGGGATTGCATAAAAACAATAAACAAAATCGCTACAAGCCACAGTATCTTTTTGGTCGATTATATCACCACAAGTTTTCGGGCATAGTTTTAATCACCGCTTCACAATACTCAAAATAGAGTATCTCCAAGACGCCCGTTTATAAATTATCGAATCGGGCCAGACGCCTACTGTAACGACAAAGATAAAAATAAAGAACAAAACGCATTTTCAAGAAAATCTTAATTTTCACCCTGGGAATTTTCGGCCATATGGGTTGGAGAGAGAATTTTTTATTTACAAACCAAAAATATTAACAATAACATTAATTTAGCATAACATCGAACACAAACAAACTTAAACAAAGAACATATAGGATATAAGTCATTTGTTTGACATCTATACCTGTAATAAACTTCCCCAGCACCAGGCCTTGTAATTGAATCAATGAGATAGTCGTCCACATTTGAAGAATTTACGTAAGTTCTGTGATCACCAGGCCAATGTCAATATATGATGATTAGGTAGCTGCGACATACTTTCCTCATTACAATACTACCAATATGAACGAATTAGTAAATGACATTTAGTATTGGATGCTAATGCTTTTGAATTGAATTAATGGTGTGTCTTTTTCTATACTATGCACTCCTAACGTGGGAATCCAATTAGGTATCGATCCGATTAAGATAAATTCATGGCCAGCTTAAACAAGAACAATGGTCGATGCTCAAGGGCTGTTCAGAGGGGCTCGTTTCCGGATTATGCAACCGACTTCTAGTGCGAGAAGGCATGCTTTTATCAATGTTGTAGATAAATTGACAAAAAATT
Organism: Lithospermum erythrorhizon; assembly: GCA_019722365.1. NCBI lineage: Eukaryota > Viridiplantae > Streptophyta > Magnoliopsida > Boraginales > Boraginaceae > Lithospermum > Lithospermum erythrorhizon. Next base: position 2,670,425 of record JADFUC010000243.1, on the reverse strand, counting down.
ACTTTACAAGCAACTTAAACAATAATGATGAAATGTGTAGCCCTGGATGAGTGGTAAAATGTAATTGATGAAACAAGCAACATCAATCAGTTTTGAGTCGAGCCGTCACGTTGAAAGTTGTTACGAGATGCGTCAGGAGAGACCGTTTTGAAGTTTGTTGAGACTAGAGACTAGATATTAATTTGAAATGACTATGTTTCAGTTTGTTGAGATTAGAGATGTTTTCGTTAAGCTCAAACAAAAAAATCGACAGAATCGAACCGATTTTTTACCGATTTGGTTGGAAAAAAATTGAGATCGAACCGAAATGGTAAAAAAGAAAATCAAACCAACAAAAGTTAATCGGTTTCGATTTTAGTATAAACCGAATGTAAAACCGACGTAAATCAACCAGTATATACTTTGTTTAAAATATTTATATTTATGATATTTTTAGTGTGAAACTATTTTAGTTTGAAATCAGTACTACTCTATTTTAGTGTGAAATCATGTATTTAGTGAATGTTTGGAAGCATCACTTAAGAATCAATGCTATTACGCATGCTAAGTAATAATCTGTTTGGGAGATATATCTATTATTGTACATGTATTTGAAAACAATCTGTTTGGAATGACTTTCTACAATATATCATGCATTTTGTGTATGTGATTGAAATTTATGTGTATTTTATTTTAATTTGAAACAATGAATTTTTTATATTATATTATTGTTATAAAACCGAAAAGCCGACTGAACTGAACCGACCAAGCATGAAAACCGACATCAACCGAACCAAATTAATTTCGAACGAAAATGGTTTGTGTATTTAGAAAACCGATAGAGTCGGTTTCACACCAAAAAACGGAAAAAACCGACCGAATCGAACCGAAAACATCCTAGACGGTGTGAGATTATCAGTTTGAGATAAAATTGTTTTGAAATTAGTTTGGAGTATGTTCGTTTCTTATACAAATAATATTATACTAACTGAAATATAATACTCCCTCCATCTATTAATGTTAGAATCATTTTTCATTTTAGGAAGTCTCTAATTAAATTCCATTTGTAAAACAAAACATTGGAAGGAAAATTGAAAATGTGTGAAGAGATTAAATTTTTTTTTAAAATTCTATTTAAAAAATAAACGCAGTTTTACACTCAAATGAAAGAAACAATAGTATATCAATGTATTCTTTTATAGTATGTTAATATTTATATGTCAGAAATCGGCATATTTACCTAAGCATATGGCTAAAAACCAAATCTCCAAGGATACTTGGAATTTAAACAAATTTCACAATCTCGTGCTCTAATAATACAATCACCAAAAAAAGGTTGAATATGAAAATTTAGGTACATTGAATCAAACAATTTATCGAGCATCACATAAACAACGTTACATGTCAAATCTTTGATTCTCATAAGAAATGTTCCTAATTTGCTTTCATCAAATGAACCACCTTGAACAATGGAAAACCGCTTCTGCCCTCACTCTGGCGGAGCGGGGGTTCTCACCCTCCGCATCGAGAGGAGCCGCATGCTCCCAGAACAGTCTCTAAGCGTTGATATATCGAGCTGGATAGTAAAAAGAAACAGTACCCTTCCCATTCCCACCCTCCAGATCCAGAGGGGGCGGATGCTCCCGGAACAGTTTCTGATCATCGATAGATCGAGCTGGATAGTCGAAAGAAACAGCACCCTTCCCATTCGAAATCGAGATAGGACACCTCCCTTCTCCTTACTCTTCAGAGCATACCAACCAAAAGTAACAACACATCCTGTTCTAATTCTCATATCATAAATCGACAGCGTGACAACCGAGTTACCAGTAAAAAACAATTTAACGGAAGCAAATTAAGTCGCATCGTCTGAGTAGAGGAGCTCGGATTCCAATAGCACGCCAGGTAGAACCAGCAAAATAATAAACATCGGTGTTCAGTTTCCGTCTAACCACATGAGAACCAGGTGTAAAAAAGGAAAACCATTTTTAGTGGGAAGCTGAGCCAGGAGTGTGGTGCCCTCCATCACTGCTAAAAGGCTTACGAGTTCAAGATCATTCAGCCGCAGAGGTAACAATGGTAACTTGCTTTCTGATGAAGGTATGTGTGCTTTGGTGAAATAGAGATTCTTGAACTACCCTCTTGGAAATCTGGACAGCAATTGTCACAATCAAGGCAATGCAAGAAAAAGAAGAAATTTTCCTCGTAATCACGATCACTTAAGCAGCGGCCACACCTAAAACATCGTGGAATGCATAAAGAGCAAGCCCTACAGGATTGAGCGGGTTTTTTCTTCCCTCGACAACTCACAGCTGGACAATCATACACTTCACGGATATTCAAGCATCTCGGGCATGTTTCAAGGTCAATAGCTCTTGCATCATCGAGGGAAAGATTCATCTCACCATCATGATAAAACCGAGGTTTATGAGAACTGGACTGCATATAATCCTTCAAGCCAAGCAAATGCTTCAACTCCTCAAAATGCTCAATTTTAAGACCAAGCAATCCAGCAACCCTCAAATGCTTGATTCCAGGAGGGTTTACAGACTTAAAGACCCTTAAATTGCATAAAAGGTCATCAATTCTAAGCTTAATACAGCCCGTCACACTTAGCTGCAAAAGTAGGGACAACTGTTAGAAAAATCAAAACATGAATAGAAAGAAATACAAGAATAAAAGAAAAAACCAAGAACAAGGATATTAACTAAAATAAAACAAGCTAGGCGAGAAGGAAACATAACCAGGATTCAGAAGTACTCCAGAAGAGAGACAATAATCTAGAAACACAAAAAAAACAAAGAAGTGACTAACTGCTGACTTAGACGCCAAACACTAATCTGGAGCAAAATAGTATAAAATTCCATAAGCCAAATTCAGATTAGAAACAATAGTATGAAATTTCAAAAGTCAAACAACAAAATATAAGGAAAATCTGTAGAATACTTAGATGATAAATATGAATGTAGATACATATGGCTTCAAATGGACAGGGAAATCAGCCAATGCGTTTTTTATGCTAATGAGACATAGACCAACTAAGCAAAGTTCCAAGGACATATTAGAATTAAACAATAACGAAAAATGTGGGAGCATAAAATCTTATGGATTAAGTTTCCTACAAGTAAATCACAATATAACTAAGTAAAGCATTCATAATAAATAATAAAAGAATTCCAGGAGAATAAATGCTTACCTTTGTTATGCTAGGATTGTTTTGAAGCACTTGCTTCAAACTATTACTAGTAATTTTGAAGCACTTCAGAAGACTCAAACTCTGAAGCCTGCCCAGAGCTCTGTTTGTCAATCTCACAAGACCCTCATCAGTAATCTTATAACTCAACGGATGATCTATGTGAATATTCCTCCACAAAAGAGGATCATTTTGAACCGAGTCACGCAAGGATTTGCAAACCCTTTCAACTGAAAGCAGATCTTCCACTGACAGATAATTAAGTGCATAATTCAAAGCTTCTGGAGGACGACCTCCACAACCATCAGTATCATCAACATTGTCTCTGGTGCAGCTCTCATCCTTGTAAGCTGCATCAGTGGGAATCGAATATTTCTCATAGCCTAATATTATCTCCTCAAAACCACCATCCAAGAAAAGATGTTCACCATGCAACCCTTTCTCCAATTCAGACTCGTCAACACATTCAGGACGAAGCCTCAGGGGACCATTGAATACTATGTTCAGTCCTGCAAATATCTTATTATCCACTTTCTTAACCTCGCCTTCACTACAATCAACAAAACCAAGACTTGCTAACCCTAAATCCCTCTCCAAATCATCTAATAATCCACTAAAGATATTCATATCAAACGGATCCTTTGGTAACAAATCAGCAACATTATCAACAGCACCCACAGTTTTCTCCCTTTTGTGATCAACACTATTCCCCATCTCCCAATTAAAGGCCCGAAAACTTTGGAACCCATCAATATTCTTATCAAAACAATCATCCCACACATACCCATTATCCAATCTGATCCTAGAATACAAGTTATCGTTCTCATTCAATGCCATTGCTTCAAATAACATATATATCTCACAAACCCAATAGTCCAAAACAATTATACAATTAAAAAATATCAACTTCAATCCCAAAATTTAACCTAGAGCAACCCTAATACTCTCTATATCCTAAGCAAATAACAAAACCCTTCGATTCTTGATTGCATAAATCTACAACAAAAGAGAAAACAAAACTTCATGGAGTTTCTTTCTAATCAAATACCCCAAACTAGAATCTTTCACCTAATACCAACAAAACCATACTCCCTCTAAATCCAATAACTACACACATACAACTCTATATATCACAACGCGAAAACATGTTTCTTTAAGCTAAAGGGCAAACAAAAAATACTCTATCTTTATAATACAATCCCTATTTATCTTATTTTGCTAATTATATAATAGTGGTATAAAAAAAAGGAGTCTGAAATCATAATTTCATACAAACTAGGATTAAGGAAAACCAAATCATTTCTTCAAAAATGCCTTTTTAAGCAACTAGCCAATCAAAAAAAGACTATCTTTACAATACAATCTCTATTTTATCTTATTTCTAATATATAACACTAGTATCAATAAAGGGTTCTGAAATCTGGAGGCAGAGCTCGAAGGACTGTTATTGTGAAGGTTTTTAATAAAGGGTTCTGAAATCAAAATTAGATACAAACTAAGATAAGCAAAAGCAAATCATTTCTTGAAAAAAATGCTTTTTTAAGCTAATGGGCAATCAAAAAAATACTCTATCTTTACAATACAATCCCTATCTTACTTTATTTTTAATTATCTAATACTAGTATTAAGAAAAGTGTTCTGAAATCAGAATTTGATACCATTTCTTGAAAAAATCATATGTACAAATTCATGGAGTTTTTTATGAGTTATAGAAATTAATGGTGAATACATACATGAATGAAATGTGTCCCCGTGTATAGGGGTAGGGAGGAGGAGAAATGAGATGAAATTGGAACGAACAAATCAACTATTTTCTAGGAAGAGAGAGAACTAGACAAGTGGTGAGGAGGGGGAAGAATAAGGGGCCCAAATATTCCTAGAGTTTATACACACACCCAAACTGCGTGTTAAGTTTAAAAAATGACTATTTTGTTCTTCTATTTATAAGTGTAATAGTTGGAAAGCTTTAATTAAAGGAATCGCTATTTAAGATAGATTAAATTTATAATTTTATGAGATTTTATATCGAGGTTTTTTTGGTATTGGTGTAGACTAAATTTATTATTTTGCTGAGACATCTCTAATTAATTGTACTTCCTTCTTTATTGAGATAAAGGAAACCCAGCTACACGCTTTAAAGATAATCATGACGCCGCTTCCAACCTGGCCATTACTGAAGCCCATTTAAAAACACTTCAATACTTGCATGGCTACTCATGCTGCGATTCGAATCCACCTCATACTTCATGAATAAAGTTACGCCATTTACATTTCTTAAAGACTTCAAGCTTTACTAACAGTTTACGCTCTCGAAAACTTTTATTTGGACATAGAAAATACTTATGAATGTTACTTATTCGAACTCTTATAATAATAACAATTAATGAATATTTTTTTTAAAGATAGTTGTTTAAATTTAGTACTAATATAATTGGTTGTTGTAATATATATGGTAATAAAATAAAAGTATATAAAAATGTGAAACCGCTCACACTAACGCATCTCGGCGCCCCTGGCCCCGAATATTACGTATTTAATTAATCGCGAATACGCCTTAACTTTTATGTTAAAGTTAATTCATAATTTATCCTTTATTATTTCAAAAATAATTTATAAATGAATATTAATTATTATTCAATTGAAAAAAAAACGCATGATCAAAGAACACAAGGTTGTCACCAAACTTTGCCCTGAATTGATACAATCTGGACCATTAAATTGATACAATTGACTATTTTGTTGGAAAAAAACAGATGAATGGAGTAAGTGATTGCATTTAGGACATATAATAAGTTCAACTTGTATTTCAATTATCCATCCTTTTAAAAACTAAATTATTGTAATAGAGAATCAAGTAACATAAGTATTACATGCATCACAAGATAAGTTATATTTAATCCACCTGCCAACTCAAAGTAGATGCATTACATGGTTTTTGACCATCTCATTCAACTATGTTGTAGTGAATTTATTGCAAACTCGATTTATTGTTACATCATATTGTACATGCAACTTGCAATACAAGATAATTATTGTCATCTCCTGAAGCAAACATTTCAAATTACAGTGGAATCCCCATTATCAAAGTCTCTTGGCTCCTGTTTTCGTACATGAGAATTATAAAGTTGGAGGAATCCATATGTATCCGTGTGTCTGGACATAACCCGCCCTCTCCAACAACGCGTCTGCTTCTGCTGGACCTCGACTGCCTGGCTTGTAAGGGATCGACTTGACTTCACCATTGTCGATCCTGTGCAAAAGAGGGGTGAAGATCTCCCAGGCCACCTGCGGTCATCAAATCAGATTTTACCAATCCGAGCAATAATGAATTTTGTTCAAAAGTAGTTCACAAGCACTTTCATTTATACCTTCAACTCATCTCTGCGAACAAAATGTTGTTGATCGCCTCTGATTCTGTAAGACAACAAATAACAAAGTTTGTTAGTATCTGTCTCAGCCGTGAATTTTATTGTATATGAATGGCTTGTATGCTTAATCATAATGTCGCAAGATGTAGTCTATTGTATTCCCATCATTATCTAAACAGTGTTGAAATTAACATATCAAGCCCGAATATAGAATGAAGTTCCATACGTATCAAGGATCAGACGCTCATAAGCTTCAGGAATGACAACCCCTTGGTATCGTTGTGTATACGACAAGTCAAGTTCACTCTGAACACATTGCATCTCTAATCCAGGCTGCTTGACCTGCATATGAGGTAGATAAAAAGAAGTCAGCAAGAAACCAATTATTTTCTGTATCCTGAACATCACCAGCTATATCTATCTTTATGCTCGAAAAGTACGTTGACAGGGCATGAAAGTAAAGTTTATAAAAAGATTACTCCACATAATTGAAGGAAGAGAAACCTTCTGAGGATAAATTGAGTTGGTGGCAGATTTTGAAATTATATCACGGAAGTTAACCCACTCAGCAAACAAGTGATGGCAGAAACAGATATGCATACCGTAAGCTTCATATACATCGCCTCAGATGGCTGTAGGCGTATCACAAACTCGTTCCTTCCTTGTTTTTTACCTAAAAAAAAATCCAAATCCAGTTAATAGTTTGTCAAGGCACCATATCTTTATTTCCCCAAGGTAATATCTAGTGACAATAGCAGTCAGCCACCAAGGGGGTGATAGATCAATAATTACCTTCTCTGAATAAAGTTTGCATCAAATGTCCAAATAATGTGATTATTGATTGTTTTAATTTTCCAGAGAAAACTATAAGATATAAAATAGTATAATGCAATTTATCATGAAAAATTGTTTATTCGTACTTCTGAATATATCGCCAGGGACATCCTTGAATTGAATGCGAATTTCCGCCTTCCTTGAATTTATTGCTTTTCCTGCCTTCATTATGAAAGGAACACCTGCATCATGTGGAGTAAAATTTGAAAAGATATATCAGTGTGCCCCTATGATGAAAACAAAAAATATCAGTCTAGAAAATATAATAAAAACCAGCATTACAAAGAAAAACAGGAAATTATTATAGGTCACATGCAAATTTAGGTCCATATATATGGTCTGAGCCAAGAATATTGGCATGCGGTTTTACTTGGACAGTTGAATCATAATTGACCAAAATAGGATTCTACCTTCCCATCTCTCGTTGTGTATTCTCAGAACCATGGTAGCAAAAGTAGGAGTGTTGGAATTGTCCGGGACTGTAGGATCATCTGTGTACCCTTCATATTGCCCAAGAACAACCTCGTCATCTTCTATTGGAACAACAGACTGGAGAACCTGAACGTTCAGCAAATGATGATTATAATGTGGAACTGATGGTTGGTTGTCAAAATCCAATAACACGTAGCTTCTGTCTGGGGAATCCTTTCATCTTCCAATAACAACAAAGCTTAAATGAGTTCAATGAATGGCACGCTATAAATTGGAATTTGGTTCGAGTCAAATATAATGTATAATAATCAACTGCAGTATGAGTTTTGCTGGAAAATATGACCAAATACAGACCTTCACTTTCTCATCTCGGATGTGCTCAGGCTTTAGAGAAACAGGTTTTTCCATAGCAATAAGGCATAGGACCTAGAGTGGAGAAAAAGCAAATAAGAGAAACAATATATGTTGAAAGCATATGTGCATTGTAAAAACTGTATTCAATAATTCGGTCATGCATATTGAGAAATTGCTGAACAAGCTCTTATAGATCCCTATAAAAGAGAACTCACCTGTAGCAAGTGGTTCTGAATGATGTCGCGGATTATTCTGCCGTTCAATGAAAGATGAAACAGGATGAATTTCAACTTCATGACATTTTAGATGTAGATACTAAAAACATAACGCATAATTTTGATGGCAAAGACTCTAAAATTTACATTGTCAACACATATATTTACAATGTTAGAGATATTTCACTTCATAAATCAAAACGATTTCAGAAAATATACTTCAACCAACATTCAAATGCCTCCATTAATTTTAGAACATGCTCTTAGGTAATCTAATTGTATCCTAAAATGTCATTTAGAAATTCTTCTTCCCTTATTCTCACTATATATCTGATTGCATTGTTTATTTTTTATTTTATTAAAACTTCAAAAAAACAAAACATATTTCGCTACCACATAGCATACCCATATTCATCAAAGTATCCACCACGACCTTCAGTTCCAAAATCCTCTCTGAACACAATCTGAAAGGAATAAAGAAAACAGATATCAGATAGGAAAGCTTAATAGATAGAAAGGGAAAATAAGAAGAGAGTGATACATAGCAATTCACATATTAAAATATATACTTCCATCAAATTACTGAAGTCATCCAGATCTTAAGTGGAAAAACAGGCATGAGGAAATGAGTGTCTCATTCACTTGAAATAAATGCAGGAGGACATGAACAAGATATCGTAAAGCAGAAAGTAATGGAAGAAGAATAAAGTTCACAGCTGAAATCCTAAGCAATCTCTAATTTTCCAAGTCTGTCTGACTGCTTTCTTAGAAGATGCGTGCAGCAAGGAGGGAAAAGGCAATGATACGGCTTGGACAATGGACCACCCAACTAAGTCACTTCACCAATATTTGTGTACAGAGGAAGCATATACAGAAACAGATAAACAATACTCAATACCAACCTGGACATTGTCGATGTGGTCTCGATTCCAAAGGGGCAAAAACATGCGATTTGCAAAACGAAGCACCAACTGCATAGTTTGAAAGAAGACAAAATAAATACATCAGAGTGTCAATTCATCTCTGTTAGGCAACTGTCGGGTGTTATCATAAAGACGGGATTACCAGATTTTGCACCAGTTCCTTCCCCAGATAATGATCAATACGATAAATCTGTGGCTCGTCAAACAGTGAACCTATCTCGGAACTTAGTTGCTCAGATGAAGCCAAATCTTTACCAAAAGGCTTTTCTACAACAATTCGGGTCCATCCACCAAGATCAGCTGAAATCGGAACATTATAATGAAAGGATAAATAAAATATGTATCAAAAAAGAGATTGCAGCTGCAGAACACACTATCCCTAGTTTAAAGTTGTAATGACGACAAAGCAGAGCATATGACTGTGACAAAATTGGTTTAAGAAGCTGTTGGGAGGATAATAAGATGCTCATCTGTGACTTCACACAGACATTAGAAGAAATCGCCAACAGTATGAAGTTCAGGTGTGACAATGTCAAAATTCATCATCTTGTCTAAGCCTCTAAGGTTATCGAGTAATCCTCCCTTAATCCCCTAAGGATATATTTGTGTTCATGCTCATATTTATCAACAAATATGACTATATTCACAGGAACAAGGGTTGCTAAATCCCGAGCAAGACAACAAAGTGAAAGTTGTGGAAGTCCTCTTTTAAATATAAGAAAATATCCCAGGCAACAAGTATAAGATGTGAATACTAGAATGTGCTAAGAAACTTCTAATAGATATCATCAAACCACACAGATACTGGTACACATCAGATTTAGGAGTTATATGATCAATAACATACATTTATTCATGCAGTACGTTTTGATCATTCTGCAGACAGGTGGATATACTGATGGTGGAAGTGCAAGATAGAAAAGTCTCCGCGCGGTTCCTTCTGTAGTGTTTCTGCAGATTTCATGCTTCGCTATTGCCTCGTCCAGTGCTTGAAAACCTTCTGGCGTGTCATAAGAGCCACTTACATATTTGACCTTCATATGAAGAAATTATTTAAGTTGACCAGGTTTTAGATAACATATAAAAAATATGAAGACCAACCAAGAACTAACCAGCTGCAAAAATTCAGATACTGCTTCATCATCGTCTGCACTTGTAGTTAGATACCTAAATCAGAAAAATCCAGCCGATTAATACGATGAGGTTGTTGATAGAAAAGTCATCTCCAGATCATCTTATCCATATATGGCTAAAATGCAAGTTCTAAAGAACACGGAAAATGCCTAGAGTGAAAAAATAACTGCTAAAACACTATATAAGAAAAAAATTGAAGTATAAAATATATAATCTTATAATCTCACCCACGAATACGATTTCTCAGATCATCGTCAGAAATTTTGGTCCTTGCATAACCAAAAATATGAACCTCATTTGATTGCAAAAACCCCTGAAATCCTCATCCAAATTCATAATGAGCAACCAAGCATATCACATTTCTATGGTCTAAGTACAAGCCAACAATCAACAAGCAAGCTACAGGGTCCAACAATGAAAAATTTAATTACATCTTACTTGTCGATAGAGATTAAACAACGCCGGGAAAGTCTTTTTCTTGGCAAGATCACCAGAAGCACCAAGAACAATGATGGACAGGCATCCAGTTTCATTTACACTCTCCTCGATTCTAATAAAAGAGTCACTCTTCAAAGGAGCCCTTTTCTCGATATGCCAGCACGTGGGTAAACCAATTGCCTGAGACATCCTTATTTTTGTAAGAACTTACACTTCCTGTTCTAATCAGATCTGCAAATGGTAGATACCCAAAATTAAATACTCCGTAAATTCAATTGTGGACTAATTACTCGATATTATCAACTTAAAACATCACTAAATCAATCAAAATTCAGTTTTATCATAACTAACAGTCAATCTAGATAGAAGATGAGAATAAACTTCACCATTTATTTTCAACAATTTACTCCCTCCATTCAAATAAGTATGTACAGATTCGATTTTAAATTAATGAAAATTACTTGAAGCTTTGTAGCATTAATTGATAACATAACTCGGATTTGAATCAAAATTATCATAATAATCGTAAAGTAAGTTAAAAATACAATCTTTTGATAAATATTTTCACTAAATATCACACAACATAAACAAAAACTACTTTAGTTCAAAATTTAAAGTCAACCATCAAAATTCAAAACTGACCCAAGAAACATGAAACTATGAAACATATAAAAGCACCAAAATTTCATTACAAGAGATTAAATTACTAATGATCCAACATAGTTAAGAAAACCAACTTAGCAAACTAATCAGTCAAGCTTACAAATTAAGTTGACAAACAATTTGGTACACAAGACAATGAAATTATACCTGAAAATTGATCAAACTTCAATATCAGCTATAAAAATGCAATCTTGAAACTAAAGACTTACAGAAAAAAGTTGTGCTTTTGAAGGGAAAGAATCAATCAACTTCAAACAGAATAAATACTTTAATAATAAAATTGTAAAAAATCGTCATGTATGCGGATTGAATAAATACTTGTATAATTATGTAACAACTAACAAGTACTCCGTACTATATATTTTGGTTATTGATTTTGGAGTATAACATTGACTTAGAAGCCAACCATGTAGGAAAATTTTGGAGCCGACATGACGACATGACATCGCAAGATTGCATCTTTGGCATACCTCTTTTGACTCTTCTTATGTCCGTTTCGGATAATTTCGCATCGATTAATTATGTTAAAAATTATATAAATTAATAATGTCGGAATATGTGAATTTTATTAATTAAGTAGAGTTATTAATTTATTAAGTTTTAATTTAAAAAGTTATTAATATAGAATAAAAAATTATTATTTTAGAGAAGCTTTATTAATTTATTTATTATTATTTTAAATAATTTATATTATATACTTTTATCTTGATTTTTTTATTCCGTATAACATATATTGTGTTATTAAAATTTTAATTGTTCTAATAAGATATATTTAATTAAATTATGGATCATGAAAGTATATTACAAAATGTAATGTATCCAAATTAGATGTAATGTTATTACATTACTATTTTAAACAATTTACCTAGGGAAGTTTATATTATTGAAACTATGGTTTGAATATTTATGAAGTAACATTTTCCATTTTTTTTAATTAAAAAAAGTTAATTTTGTCATTTCGTTTCCTTTTGTTATCATCATTTTTATTATTTGAGATTTTAATCAGTACTCGAAATTAACAAAATTTTAATAATATTGTCTTATATTTATAGCTCAATAGTTGTTAGTAATTTTTTACTATTCGGTATAACATAAAAGTGATTTAAGATACAATGTGTATGCATTTAAGTTAATAACACTTCGTCCATAAAATTTACTCCGTATAATTTAATTTCTTTAATCATAAAGCAGTTTGGTGGCAATTATATATAGAAAAGAAAAAAAAGACACGAGGAGTACATTTTGAACAATCTAGAAGTATATTCTGTCACACTACTTAAATTAATCAATGCAAACAATTAAGAATAAACATGGCAACATTTTTTAGGCAGGCAGATTATGATGCATGACCCATTCTACGAGTTTTTAATAGGAATTATTGATAATGCATGGTCCATGGCAGTTGAAGATAAATACAGAAGCCAACCATGAGATTCTTTAATTCTTTCTACCTACAGGAATTTTATTGCATGATTGGTGGGTGGGGTACCAAAAAAATTGCTGGGCTTCGCTTACTTATTCGGATACTTGATTGTTGATTCATCGAGTAACCCAATAACATATGTGTCACTAGAATTAGATTAGTATATTTTTTTAATAATAAGTTATCCATTAAACCCAATAGCATTATGTCTCCTGGAATGGTTCAAGTATCAATTTTTTCAATAAGTTATCCGGTAAACCCAATGCATTTAGCTAATTAACAAACATTAGTTCTACAATGGGATTTAATACGTTAAAAGGTCGAAATTGAGTAATCCGTACTCGACTGATATTCGACTCGGAAATATATCTATCTTGAATGCATTTTTTCAAAAATAAAAATACGATATTAGTCAATTGTTTGTAATTTATAACAAAAGTGAAAATTGAGTACGGAAGCGAGTTTTTCGTAAAATTAAAAACAATAGTTTCACCAGACAAAACTTCGATAGACCAAATTGGATAATAACAAGTCCTTTCGATTATTAAATTATATTTGAACATATTATTATCGATACATAAAACAACACAAATTATTAAAACTTCGATAGAAAGCATATATTCGTCGAATATTCCATACTATCCCCACATCAATTCAATTACAACCCTAACGTGGCCTCATAATACGACAAAGGTAACCAAATAAAAACATTTGAATTATCTAACTTGAAGTGGTTGATCTATGTATAGGGACATTGAACATTACTCCATTCAATTTAAAATCATTAACGTTTTTGCATGTCGAATAAACTGTTAACTATTATTTTTAAATTATAGTTAAAAATTAATATTATAATATTATTTTTAAATCTGAATCTAATTATATAAATATTATAATAAATAATTAGTAATTCATGATCAAAATTTTATTCTCATATGTAAAAACGTCAATTATTTTAGATAGAGATATTGTTTTCCTCCAAATCTCCAGCCCATCTATTATCTATCCACTTCTCTCTCTCTCTCTCTGAAAGTCCGTTTTTAATTTTTTCAGATTTCGATCACTGACCCAACTCATAAAAGTTCATATATTTCCTAAATCACAATCTTTCTTGGTCTTAATCTATCACAGCATTCGAATTTTTGCTAAATATTGATGTAAGCATCCAAAAAATTCAATATTTAACTCTTATCTCCTATGTTTTTGTTATATTACATATATTTAATGAATGTTCATGCGTTTTTATTAGTCAAATTGTATAGTTTCATGATATAATTTAAACCCAAATGTTGGAATATTTTTATCTAGCTTAAAGCTTGTGAATCTTGCAATAATATGATTAAAAACTAGGCTTTGTGAGTATGCATCTGGCTATGTTTTTTTAGTTCATAGGAGCGAAGATCAAGAAAATGTTAATGGATCACATCCTGCCATTAACTCCTCCGCAGTATCCAGGGAAGGAACCTCCAGGGCTTGTTAGTGTGACGGTTTCACACTTTTAAGAAAATGCTAATGGATGTCTATGGTCACCATTTATGATTGACTTGAATAATATCATGCTCTTGATGTTAAAAAAGTGATCTTTATGTTTAGTAGCCTGCATTTATTACGAGGAATAAGGTGGATTTGAGCTGCAATAAGTTTTTGTCTGTTGGTAGTTAACGAGGAATCTAGTTGATAAGATGTGCTACCTTATAAGGAGAATAGTTTTGTATTAGTAAGTCAACATGTGCTGATACCTTCGAGCGTTACGCCTAAAGCAGTAAAAAAGGAGATTAGGTAGCAACCTTATTGTTGTGATAATAGGGAGAATGATTAGAATCGGCCTAGAGTGAAGTCGGCAATGTCTCTTCTTGCTGATAGATAATAAGGATAGTTAGTGTACTAGTGTAATGAGCCATTTTGATATGTTATACCATATCTAAGAGCCAAAGAATATAAAATACTTGACTTCATAGGACATGGAAAATGTTTTTGTATCAGTAAATTGTTTTTAATTTGTTTTACTTTTTTCTCAGATGAATAGGGGATTTATTCATTTACATTTTAGCAATTTGGTATTCATGGAGATTGTATCTTAGGTTTTGGTGGTGGAGTTGAGAAGTTTGAGATGTGAGCAAGGTTCTGACCTGGTGGGTAATGGGCTCAAAATCGGTTTAATGTTCTGTTGAAAGTTTCTTTGACTGTGTTATGATGTTTTGTTTGGTGAGAGTCAGGTGAATAGCGAGTGTTGTTCGGTTCTGGTGGAAAATACCGAAGTTTCTGATTTTAGTTATGATCAAACAAATACTTAACAGGCTCCCTAAGAAGTCATCTAAGTCTGGTGATAACCGCGATAGGGTAAACTCTACTTCACCTACAAATTCTTCCACAAGTTCTAAGAACGGTGAATTGCTGAGTTCTAACTCTGGGATCTCTAACACGGAACCTCTTTCAGTTGGCAACCCCACTTCAAATCATTTGCAAAATTATGGCAATAAACCCTCTCAAACTATGAATACAGAGTTGAACGGTGTTACAGTAATATCTCCATATGAGGCCTTACCTAGTTTTAGAGATGTTCCGAATTCGGAGAAACAAGCATTATTTGCAAGAAAGGTGATTTTGTGTTGTGTTGTGTTTGACTTCACTGACCCAACAAAGAGTTTGAAAGAAAAGGACATCAAGCGGCAGACATTGGTTGAACTTGTTGATTATCTGACTTCTGCAAATGGGAAATTCTCTGAGATAATTATGCAGGAGATTGTAAAGATGGCATCCGTAAATTTATTCAGGGCTTTTACTCCCCAACCTCATGAGAAAAAGGTTTTGGAAGCATTTGATGTGGAAGAAGACGAGCCCTTGATGGACCCTGCTTGGCCCCATTTGCAGCTTGTATATGAATTCCTTCTCAGATTTGTGGCATCTCCAGAAACGGATGCAAAGTTAGCTAAGCGGTATATTGATCATTCCTTCATTTTAAAGTTATTAGACCTATTTGATTCAGAGGACCCAAGAGAGAGGGAATACCTGAAGACTGTTCTGCACCGGATCTACGGGAAGTTCATGGTCCACCGCCCATTTATTCGGAAAGCTATTAACCATATATTCTATCAATTCATATTTGAAACTGAAAAACACAACGGGATCGCGGAGCTTTTGGAAATCTTGGGAAGTATTATAAATGGATTTGCATTGCCATTGAAAGAAGAGCACAAGCTCTTTCTTGTTAGAGCGCTTATCCCTCTTCATAAACCCAAATGCATACCAATGTATCATCAGCAATTGTCTTATTGCATAATACAGTTTGTTGAGAAGGATTGCAAGCTTTCTGATACTGTTATTAGAGGGCTCCTGAAGTATTGGCCAGTAACAAACAGTGCAAAGGAGGTTATGTTCTTAGGTGAACTAGAGGAGGTCCTAGAAGCAACTCAGTCTCCAGAGTTCCAGCGCTGTATGGTACCGCTATTCCGCCAGATAAGTTGTTGCTTGAGTAGTTCACACTTTCAGGTTGGTAATTTGTTTAGGCCAAACAATTTCTGCTTTTATGACTTTCTGCAGTCTTACTTGTCATCATCTTTTCTTCCTTGTTAGCAGGTTATTCTGATCCCTTTTTTGTTCTGCGCCTTTTCTTATTTGTATGCATACTTTAGCTCACAGACGTAGAGTAGACTTTAAAACATTTCATTAAGTTGTTTTATCTTTTATTCCTCATATGTCCATGCATCTCTTGATTGAGTTCTAGAGGGTTCTCTATAGTGGTTAAGTTAAAGGATGAATTCAATAATAGAGGCATGTCCATTACTTTATTATTTATGATATATATATATATATGTCATGGAAAATGAATAATCACACAAGAGAATTGAGGTTACCAAATTTCAAAGGTGCTTTTTGTTTCTATATGAAAGCTTTAATTAGCTACCTTATGGTAAGAAAAAGTTTAGGTCAGACTGTCAGAGTAAATCCCTGGTTTGTCTACCCCTTTTCACTGGGGAATCTAATCGTCCTGTAGACGTGGAGGGTTCCTTTCATCAATGTCTCGACAGGACAATATCTTACCTTGGTCATCAGAGCCCTAACAATACACTAGCAGGTATCTAGCATTAGAGGGTAGCCATGCATAGGTAGAATTATTTAAGTTCTATGCATCTAACATAATTACTCAAGTAGAATTAAGTTCTATGTGTCTAACTAACAGGGTAACGCAAGTAGAATCATTTAAGTGATTGCAACTCAAAATCTCCCTAGGTCGTTGTTGGTCAATTTGAAGGACTCTGTTAGCCAAAATATTGTGTTTTTATATCTTCAGTATGATCTTTTAAGCTACAATTCCCAGATATCACATTAACACGCATGTTTTTGGGCATCATCGTCTTCATCCTATACTCCTATCATTTGTCCACTGGGTATAGTGCACGTTGCCTGTTTATCTAACAATCTCAATTCTTTCACTACCTTCAGGTGGCAGAGAGAGCTCTGTTTTTGTGGAACAATGATCACATTGACAATCTAATCAAGCAGAACCGGAACGTTATATTGCCCATCATTTTCCCTGCCCTGGAGAAAAACACAAGGAAGCACTGGAACCAGGCTGTAAAGAGTTTAACTCTTAATGTCCGCAAGATCTTTTCTGATATTGATCCTGAGCTCTTTGAAGAGTGCTTGCAGAAGTTTCAAGAAGATGACGCGCGAGAGCAAGATCTTAAAATTAGACGTGAATCAACCTGGAAGCAGTTAGAGGAAATTGCTCTGATAAAGGCTACAAGTAATTTACGGATAGTCTAGTACTAGTTCCACAATGGTCATTCACCCTCAAACTAGGAATTGAAGTGTTCAGTTTTTGTGTGTTCTAGTAATGTGTTAAACTGCAGGTGGCAAAGCCAGGCTAGAAGGGGAAAAAGTGGGCTAAGATGGTAAATGTAAAAACGGGTGCTCAGTTAGTCGCTAGTTCAGATATTCCAGACTTTCTAAGCTCCAATACTTCCTGACTTTAGGTTGGCAGGTCACTCGAGCTGACGATCACACAGGTATGAGTAACATATCCGGATTTAGATTCGAGGACTGTATTTAGTCGCACGTCTCTTACTTTTGGAGGAAAATTGGTAGAAATTCGACCATTCTCATCATAGACGATCGCAACTCTGAACAGACCTGCATATGGCAGGTATCTTGTTTAAGTGATTCACTTCTAAATTTGTTTCAAATTGAGTTATCTTAAGCTTAGATATGTGGGTGTATATCGTTTTATGTTCCTGGTTGCAAAATATATAGTCTAAGAACAAAATTAATTAGATACTTACTTTGTCCTATTTATTACTTATGCTGATACCTACTTTTGTGGATTCTTTTAACATGCAAACAGCAAAGGAATTAGATATGGAAGTTAATGACATTATTTTGATTGTATTATTGGCTTTGGTTTAGGCGGTTGAGGTCATTTTTATCTCAAAATGTGTTTTAAAAAGCGACAAACAAGTCATGTTTTAACACGTACGGGTAAATCCACATAATTAATTTTCATAACTTGTCTGATTATATCTAATATCAAGTAATATTGTACACGCAAACACGACTTAGTTATTAATGGATGGACGGGAGAGATTTTTTTTAGTATCGAATTTGCATATTTATTTATCGATCATACATAAAATGGATGTCTATTTTGATTGCACTGAGAAATAGAAAGTGAGCTGACAAACAAATTTCATTTTGGTGAAAATTGACTGATTTAGTTGACTGGGACTTTTTTATAATGGAGTGATCGAAATGGATCGTTATATTAATAAATATAGTTAATCGACATATTCCTATTAAAAAAATAAAATCAAGTGATTATAACGTGATATTTCGATAAAATGGAGAACTATCTTCTCTTCTTCATACATCATTAATAACTTACCCCTTGTGATAATATACATTGTACATGCAAGGTTATCTAATGTAACTACTTTGTCCTAGATATATGGAGTTAGAGTTATTAACGAGTCAATTTTATAGATTTTAATGAGCGATTAGCAGGCGAATATAAAATGAACGATATAACATATTTTAGCAGTACAAATGAATTCACAATCGTGATTCACAGATAAAGTAGTAAATTAAATTCTGAAATCGACGAATACGGGTAATTTTTTTAACGGCGATTGATTTTATCGGTTTAACCGCTATGTAAGTTAACAAAATAATGACGTGTAAACGGGAGGTAGAGATTGTACCGACGTCCCAAGCTATTACACATGTGATAGTTACCTAGCATCTGACACGACACATTTCTTTTTTATAGAAACTCCAAAACATTATTAACACACCTCAAAACTGTTGTTCAATAATAATCCATCATCATTATCATCATAATAGTCAATCATTTTCATATTTCTTAAAGTATTTTTTTAATCCTCTATTGTTGATGATTGATAATCACCACTCTGTATTACACAAATGAAACTCAATTACAAAGCCATCAGAAATTAATAGAGTGATAACTGGTAAGTGTAACAAATTATTTTATTTTTTTACTTTATATCAGTATACAATATGTATATATAATTTAATTCGATTATTGTCATTACAATTTATAGATACTAAAAATCGAGACTTGTCATTGCAAGTAGTACACACATGCTACTTGGGTCTCTATCCTAGAAGATTGTCAATTTCGTTTTCTTTAATGGTCAAAATTAACAATCTTTGAGTAATAACACACACGAACTTTAATTTGAATCAAAATTATCATACGAATAGCAAATTCGATTGAAAATTATATATTTTAATATTTTTTTCATAAAATATTACTATAAAACATATTTTGAGCTCATAAATTAATAATTCAAATATCAAAATTCGAAATTGGACAATTTTTAATTATGGAGGAGTAGTATTTATATGGATTAGGTGGAGATAATAAATTTGGATAATTGTGAGGGAGGGAGGGGAGATGCCTAGTGTAGCAGTGAAATTATACAGTGTGTTTTTCAAATTTATGTTAAAAGCACCGTTTACAAAATCGGATTCAAAACCCTAGTAGTGGTGATTCTGCTGACGTGGCGGGGGATGATTCGTTTGGTGTGACTTCACGGCCGAAGGAGGAATCGGCACGTTCTGACTAATCTAGCTTTTCTTGATAAAGTTGCTGCAGAATATTGCATGTGAGCCGTTAACATCTTTGTGCTCCGGTTTTTATGCAGAAAGTTGTCTTGTATCGATGGATGTGGATTTAAGAAGGGGTGTAGTGGATAAGGTTAGGGGATTGAGTGAAAATGGGAATAAGAAGGGTGATTTGGATCAGAATCGAGTTATGATTCGTCGTAGTAGTTATGGGTATGATGTTCCGAATGATGATAATTGTGATGTTTCGAGTCCACAGAGGGATTATTATAGTAAGAGTAGTAGTTTTAGAAGGAATAGTTATGGTGGGGGAATTGATGATGTGAGCTTGAAGGTGAAATTTGAGAGTTATAAGAATTAGATGAATGTATGAGGAATTGTAGGAAGTTGCCGGTTATCTTTGTAGTTTCATGGAGGGGGTTTTGTGAGTGGGAGTAATGAGTCAGTTGTGAATGATTTATTTTGTAGACGGATGGCGAAGGTCTGTGATGTCATTGTTTTGGGCGTTGGATATAGTGTTGGAAATCAATGAAATTGATTCCACGTTTATTATGTCCGTTGCGACAATTATCAATTCATTTACTAGTTGGGTTAAATGTGATTATCGAGCTTAGTGTTATTTTAGTAATTATATTACTAGTGTGGGTTCATGATAATTTAAGGGGTTATGACGATTGCTAGATCTTACTCGTTAATCGTTATAATAATAGTAATTGGTCTAGTGTATTATTATACAACTTACTTATTATACGGCGCAGAAGATACATATAGCATCTGATGACGTTGAGTTATATTTCATGTATGAAATTAAAGCTGTATAATTGAGAAATGTATTTCTCAATTACAAGATTACATTTTATGTAGAATGTCGATTGAACAAATAGAATCAATTAAATAGTTATTTAATTGGTTCGAGTAATTAGTATTTATCAATAGCGAAAGATTATTGATATTGACTCGATACTATTTAATTAAGCTAATTAAATAGTTGACTCAATACTTGACTTCATTAGTATATGAACTAATAGAGTTACTTAGTGGCCAATACTTTAGCAGGTTCTTTATCGAGAACTGTTTAGCACCCAGCCTATGTAAAAGCGAGCTTTAGGGTTTTCATGACAAAAAAGGTTTTGTAAAATCTTTTTTCATCAAAACCACAAGTAGCCGCCCTGTGGCGAAATTCTCAAGAATTTTTCTTTGGGTTTTTGGTTTTGTTCGTACTTGTTTCTTAAGCAAATGGTTCTTGATTGACCTCACGGTGTGGGCCAAATTAGAGATATCATCTGATTGATAAATGCAACCAGTGGGGAAGTGTGAATTTGGAAACATGTGAGGCTTTAGTGGAATTTACTCCTTCTGATATGAAATCTTTCTGTTTATTCGTATATTGTAAATATATGTTTTTGTTTTAATAATGTAGTATGCACTTTAAGATCCCTGGAATTATGGATTTGTATTTGCTACTTCCATAGTAACTCCATCAAATAGGTTGAAATGCAGGAATAGATATCCAACAACATTTGAGGATGGGGTGAAGGTGTTGCATTGGTTGTCAAAGCAGGCAAATTTAGCAGAATGTAATAAGTCGGTAAGGAGTACAAGGGAGTGGTCGGTTTGAGGGGAAGTCGATTCGAATTGGCACTTGTGCGTGCCTTTGGAGCATCAATGGTGGAGCCATGGTTGGCTACTCATGGGAATCCATCAAGGTGATATTTCTTGATGTAGTGTCTAATTTCATAATTGCTGCTTTTTAATTAACTTGCTATAGATAACTTCATAATGTAAAGTGATCGATCTAGCAAGCCCAAATCATTATATACATGTTTCTGTTAGTGTTTGGCCGAATGAGACCTTGCAAGTACGAAAAGCGTTAGAATCGTTTGTTTCTCATGAACTTATCGCACTTATACTAATATTGGAACATCAAAAGCAAAATTCGAGCAGTTAGTTCGGATATGGAAACGTCGTTTGTTGTTTTGGGCGGAATGGGACCGTCTGCAAGTACAAAAAAGCATTAAGAATCGCTGTTTTATCCTAGAACATCAACTACTTATGCTAATATTAGAACATCGTAAAAAAACTTCGAGCAGTTCGTTCGGATAGGAAAAATACAATTTTTGTTTTGGCAGATGGGACCTCATGAGAGTCTGAGAAAAACATTAGAATGGCTCGTTTTTCCCACCAGTATATTAGTATGCTAATATTAGGGGAGGCATAAAAAACAAATTCGAGCAGTTCGATGGGATATTAAAAATGCCGTTTATCGTTTTCGGCCGAATGGGACCGCGCAAGTACGAAAAGCATTAGAATCGCTTGTTTTTCTCCCAGAACATCATACTTATGCTAATATTAGGGGAACATCGTAAAAAAACTGGAATTCCGTTCGGATAGGAAAAATGCAGTTTTTTGTTTTGGCCGAATGGGACCGCGCAAGTACGAAAAGCATTAGAATCTTTGTTTTCTCCAGGCCTTCTATTACTTATCTTGTATTAGGGGTGTCAGATAAAGCCTATTTTTCTTTATATAGTATGAATATACATGTTTATCACGGATATCTTTTGGTAGCATATACTAATTTATCTTGAGTTTTCAATATTTTACAATGTTTCTTAAATGTATCTATAATGTTTTCGAAACATTTCTTATTTTTAACATTCTGAAACTATATCTGAAAACGAAACTTTGAACCATGCTTATAAGTTGGTTTAACCAAGTAATTTATTTCATTATCCTTTTACATTTTAAAATATAGAAAAAGTGATATAAATGAGCATGTATTTATTAGTAATTTTACACTTCATACAATTTATAAGCTACATTAGCCAAATATGTCATTGTTTTATTATCACTTAAATTGATACGTGTTTAAATTCAGTCCATTCAGCCTTGCATGTTTAATTAGTCAAAATTCAGTATACGTGTTTTGAAAAAAAGTATTATTTAGTCATTCCATCATAAATTCCGTTACATTTGATATTTTGGGACAAATTGCAGGCATAAAATTGTTCAAAACTTATTTTTAAATAACTTTTTAATTTTAATAAAATTTTGAGATAAATATTTACGTTTGGTAAGTCCAAACATAAAGGAACCTTTCCGTAACCGCCGCCAAATGACTAATACTCCTAGTTAGTCTTTGTTATCGGACAGTTTCAGCCAATCGGAACGGATCGGTCAGTTCAGTCCATCCTAGACCAGACCCGAAACTAAATTGATCCAAAAATTGAACGGGCCCAGGAGTGGTCAAAACCCGATCGATTCTTGGTTTATCAGAAACAGTCCGATCTGTGTGCTTGAAACCAAATATCAGAAACTGTGCTCCAAAGGCGAAATTCGTATCCGAAACAAATTTGAACTCTCAAAACGAAACCGGGTATTACGATAAATCTAAAAAATTCGCCAATTAAGTGAATTCATGGTCAAATTTCAATTCGATATTAAAACAAACTGAAATAATATCCAAATGTCCAAAGTCTAAACCAAACTGAAATAAAAAGTCAACAAAAAACAATCCATAGTGTTCATAAAGTAAAAAATAATAGTGTTCATAAAAGAAAGAACAAGTAAATCCATGAACAATTGATTTCAAGTGGTTGAAGTTGCTGTTAAGTCACCGTTATCAATTGTTCCTACAGACTCGTCTTCTTGTTCGTGGAGCTACAATAAAATAAGTTATGAAATTGGACCCAAAAGAAACAAAAATTAGTAAATGCAAAAGCATAATTGAAAAATTGACATTACTAATTGAAATTTAAAAACCCTTTACAAATCCCTAATTGAATCTAGAAATAATTATATAAATTAAACTAATTAAAAGTTTAAAACATATTTAAAATAAAAATATGTTTAAAATAAAAAATGAAACATATTTACATGAATTAGAAAAAAGCGAAAATACAAAAAAAATTGAAAATAAAAATATTCTAAATTCTAATTAATAATTGCGAAACACAAAATTCAAAAATAATAACACAAAAATTAAAGAACAATTCGAAAATAATACCACAAAAATCAAATAACAATTCGGAAATAATAAGTTAATAACACAAAAATAAATAACAATTCGAAACCTAATACACAAAAATCAAACACATTTACATGAATTAAACTAATTAAAGCATGAATCAAACATATTTATAATTTTAAAAATTATAGTGAATAAAACTAACAACAAAAATTCAAGATTAAAGGAAAAAACTGAGTATGTGAGAGGGATGAGCAGGAGGGTAGAAGGCGGAGGCTGAAATCACGAAATCGAAGGGGGGCGAAGTGATTTTTATTTATTTATATTAATCACGAATCCCAGATTTCGGGTTCTAGGCAGAATCCGTTCGGATCCAGGATCGAAAATTGAGCGATTCGATTTTATTTCAGGGATTCTACTCCTAGTATATATAGTCTTCAATTCACGTATCACAAAAAAACTTACCCTAAAACCAAGAAAAAAATAACTACCACTTTATTTTCAAACTTTCTTTCAAGTTTCAAGAAACAATGGGAAATCACAATGCAAAACTACCCTCTTCCCCTCTTCGCAAGATCATCACAGTTGCATCCATAGCATCAGGAGTACAATTCGGATGGGCTCTTCAACTCTCTTTATTGACACCATATGTTCAGCTCTTAGGCATTCCACATACATGGGCTGCTTACATATGGCTTTGTGGTCCTATCTCTGGCATGATCGTGCAGCCATTGGTGGGGTACTATAGTGATATGTGTACGTCTCGTTTCGGCCGACGTAAGCCGTTTATTGCAGCAGGAGTTGCGCTTGTGGGGCTTGCTGTATTGCTTATTGGCTTTGCTGCTGATATTGGACATGTGTTTGGTGATCAACTTGGAAGAGTTTCCAAGCCTCGGGCTATTGGTGTGTTTGTTGTTGGGTTCTGGATTCTTGATGTTGCCAACAATACTTTACAGGTATATGATTGTTTGTGTTTTGGATTTGATTGTTTTTTCTTCTTGTTTTTCTTGATTCTTGATCAGTTGATCTTGGTCGTGTTTGTACTTTTTTTGCATGTAGGACTCTAAAAGAGTCCGAAAGATTCCACCCGAGAAAGTTCGACTTTAAAAAAATTCGAGTCGTAGTTCGAACAGACTCGAACATGGCTTTTACGTTCGAACTCGAATTCGGTTTAAATTATATATATCTGTAAATCTTCTCTATCTTTTTTCCTATTTATCAATAAAATTCAAATCATTGTTCGAACTCCGAAACCTTGAACTTTCGAATTTTTTACTTTATAATCGTTATACTCGAACCGAGACGAACTTGATCACCGAGACGAACCCTGATCGAGTTCGTTTTGCATGTGTATCATTCATGTACGTTGTTGGTTCTGGTTTCAATTCATTATTATTGATCACATAGACACATAGTGCACATCAGAAGAACTGAAAAAATTTAATGCAACATTGTCAAAGTTGAATCTTCAAGAAGTCTCATAGTTAGATATTATGTGCCCCTTGTAGAAAGTTTTAGTTTACTGGATGTCTCATACTCTCATATATGATGATGATTTGTTCATAGTACCTTATTTCTCATCTCTCTGTTTAGATGTAATCCTTCTTATTTGTCATCAAATTTCTTGATTATGAAATATTAATTATGTAATTATTTCAGGGACCATGCAGAGCATTCTTGGCAGATTTATCAGGTGGAAACAGTGACACAATGAGAACAGCCAATGCTGCATTCTCATTCTTCATGGCAGTAGGAAATGTGTTAGGCTATGCAGCTGGAGCATACACAAACCTCTACAGAATCTTCCCATTCTCAAAAACAGAAGCATGTGACATCTATTGTGCAAACCTCAAATCCTGTTTTTTCTTATCCATAGCCCTCCTTATGGCCTTAAGCACAATTGCCTTAACCTTTATTAAGGAACCAGAAGCAGAAATCGCGACACCGGAGAAAAACATTGAGGATGATACAACTAGTCAAGGTTACTGCATGAAACTGCCCTTTTTCGGTGACATTATTGGAGCACTAAGAGATTTACCTCGACCGATGTGGTTCTTGTTACTAGTAACTTGCCTCAATTGGATCGCTTGGTTCCCGTTTTTGTTATTCGATACTGATTGGATGGGTAAAGAAGTGTATGGAGGGAAGCCTAATGAGGGAATTTTGTACAACCTTGGAGTTCGTGCTGGTTCGTTAGGCTTGATGACAAATTCGATTGTATTGGGGTTCACTTCAGTGGCGATTCCCTATCTAGCTAAAGTACTAGGTGGTGTGAAGAGGTTGTGGGGTGGCGTTAATTTCTTGCTAGCGGTTTGTTTGGCAATGACTGTTTTGGTTACGAAAATGGCTGAATCATCACGACATTATGCAAATGGTCCAGACGGGAAGCTGACATTGCAAGGACCCGAACCTGGGATCAAGGCTAGCGTTTTGGCTCTCTTTGGTGTTTTGGGAATTCCTCAAGCGGTAAGCCATTGCTCTTGATCCCTTGCCTTCTAATTAAGCCTATGTTGTCAACTGATAGATGAAGTATGGTAAACAAGACTATTCCTAATGATTTACTTTTATACTTCTTTTATTATGCAGATAACTTTTAGTATACCATTTGCTTTAGCATCTACTTTCTCCAGCAGTTCAGGCGCAGGACAAGGTAAATATTAATTTTCTTACAATATATATACAATCGAACAATTTTTTCTTGTTCGTTGCGATTACACATGGTAAGGTTCTTATATATCATTCATCACTTGAATTGTTTCAGGTCTCTCTCTTGGGGTCCTCAATCTTGCCATTGTTGTCCCACAGGTATGTTATATATATTTAATTATTGTCTAAGGACACTTGATAATAACTCAACCCCCTCCCCCCTTCGGCTAACAATGTTATTCATCATATTTCGATTGTTATTAGAAAACAATCATTGCTAAATGATTGTGATACTTACTACTATTGTTGTTATTTTGTGACAGATTTTTGTATCTGTTTTAAGTGGTCCATGGGATGCTTTGTTTGGGGGTGGAAATCTACCAGCGTTTATAGTAGGAGCAATATCAGCGGCGGCTAGTGGGATATTTGCACTTACTCTTCTACCAACTCCAGCACCAGATGCTCCCACAAAGTTGGTTGGAGGAGGCTTCCATTGATGAGGAGATATACATATTTATGGAACAGTCCTTCAGACTCTTTTTATGATTTGATTATTGTAATCGATGTAATTGAACTACGAAGTTAGTCTTTATTTGTTTGTGATGTAATTGAACTACGAAGACTTGATTCTCCCCCTTAGGATTAGGATAGGTTGTTTGTAGTTTGTAGTCGGGCTCCTACAACGGCCTTGGACGATTAGAGCCAGATTCAAGATTCAGAGGGACTCGCGCTGTAAAGAATTGGACAGACGTGAAGGGAAGGAGGGCAGTGGAGCTGAACTGTGACAGGCAAATGGCATTGATGATGAGCAACATCTCAGTTTGAAGTTGTAATTATTAGAAACAAAATTTAGACAGAACATTTGTAATTTAAAGTATTAGTTACGGGGGAATCGTAGGCATGAGAGATTCACAGTGGGGTGCGGTCTATTCGTGTAAAAATTTCTTTTGTTGTAATATATATATATATATTTTTTTATTTTCAGTTGTACATTGTGATTGCTTATGCAACTTTCACTTGAAGGCACAAAATACGTAGAGCAAAAGCTCCATATCCAAACAGATATGCTATATATTCAGGAAAAAGTTTTGGAGTTGAGAGAACTGGAAATGATGCAGACTGAGCTAAATGTTAATGCATTTATGATATTGCCAGATTAAGTGCATTGGAATAGCTTTATTAAGATGAAACGTTACCATTTCTTTTTCTAAAACTAGTTACTTTGTTATCCCTATATAAAAATTGGTTTTTTAATAAATATAAGTTGTACGTTGATATGAAGGACAATTCAGAATCCGCTTATTACCCGAATTCACTCCCTTTCTTTAA
Source organism: Lithospermum erythrorhizon (assembly GCA_019722365.1). NCBI lineage: Eukaryota > Viridiplantae > Streptophyta > Magnoliopsida > Boraginales > Boraginaceae > Lithospermum > Lithospermum erythrorhizon. Next base: position 2,642,444 of record JADFUC010000243.1, on the reverse strand, counting down.
TGTGTCCAACTAATGCCTGTTTGAAGAACTACAAATTTTATTCCAAAGTAATTATTAGAATCTCAAACCTTTAATATATACTCACCGCAAAAAATAACTTATAAAACTATGGACGGTACAAGAAATGAAAATTGTAAAATTTACGACTATTATTTTTTTTAATTTATTAATAAATTAATTTTAATTTAAGTACTTTTAAAAAAAATCTTAATACTTTGTATGTAGCCACTGACAATTTATTAGTGATTAATTGATTATAGTGGATTTCCACTTATAATTACAAAGTAAAGATTTAAAATTAATCAGTAAATTATAATTACATACTGTAATATTTAGCATAAACACAAAAAAAGGTACAATGAGCTGAAAATATTAATTAAAGATTTAATAATGAGTAAAACCACTCAATTACTCATTATAAAAAACTATAAGTAGAGTAGTTGGAATTTAACAATAAATCTTCATTTGATCTCCTCATTCAGGTACCATAAATTATTTCCCAATTTGATGTCCATTTTCATATTGTAATCATATTATTACAATGCAATCATTTTAGATCATCCAATAAATTCAGACTTTGTTAATAAATGGGCTTTCTTTTTATTATGTGTGATTCTGATAAAATGCCAATTGACTGCATGTAGGATTGCTAGTTTTTGCTAAATTATTTACGTATATGTAATTGTGATTTGACTGCCTTATCTTTTATCTACTCGAGTCCAACCTTATTTTCATAGTTCGACGTGAGTCGAACCTAGTGCACATAAATGATCGAATCAAGTCGAACTCGAGTACTGTTATACTCGACTTGATTATTCATGTGTCAGGGTTCGACTTGACCCGACTTAATATATGAGTATTTTCCTTAGTAAAGTTTGATTTTTTCATGCCTTCATACATGTTATCAATACTCATTACTAGTTTTATATACTCCGTATATTATAATTTATATGTATCGAGTGTTCATGCATATTATTAATTGAATACTTATATCTAATATATATCGAGTTGAGTCATGCCTCTGGCTTGAAATTGATTGAGCTTAAAAGTAAGGTTTGACTCGATTTGAACTACACTGAGTCGATCTATCGAGTAAGAACTTCTCATTTGAACCTTGTCGAGCCTTTGACTCAATTTAGGCTCTTTGTTGGCATTAGATCGTGTTGTGTATTATGTTATGGTATTCACCTGATGAGTGCACATTTGTAGTTGTAGAGACTGGGCTGTGTTGTGGCATGTACAGTTTCACTTAAATGTGAAGGAAGTCGATTGCTCTAATAATGTGGAGGAGCAAAGCTAATGTGAGAATAGGGGCTTTGATTACTCTCCTCGTATTTGTTGGAGTTGCTGCACTTTATGGGTTGCTAAGGCCGACGTCAAGTGCTTGTATCATGACTTATATGTTTCCTACGTACATTCCAATATCCACTCCACCAAATGTTACTGCTTCGAGGTACGGGTTGTTCTTGTTCCATGAAGGGCGGGAAAAGATTGATTTCAAGGAGCGTCTCAAGAATCTTAGTGGCGCTCCTGTTCTTTTTATTCCAGGAAACAGAGGGAGCTACAAGCAGGCAAGTCTCAAACTGTCCCTGGTTTTTGTGTGGATTTCTCTCGACATGTTTATTTATCTATGGGAAGTCATGCATCTGATCAATAATGTCTGATCAATAATGTCGCATACATTGCATGGTTGATGTTCCTCACACGTTCACTTATATGTATAGGTTCCTTGGGTCCAATGCATTTGTAAAAGAATGACCCCCCTCTTCCCCTCACTACAATTGATTATAAAAATGAATGCTGCACCCATGCAGTTGGATAATTACTCATTCCGTATCAATATAAGTGATTGTTTAGGCTAAAAGTTAAGGATAGTATGCAAACAATTTCTCTTTTGCCCTATTAATAAGAGGTAATCATTACACTTTAAGATGAGAAATGACACTTTATACGGACAAAAGTGTAAAAGATAATGAAAAATTATCATTTTTGTTCAAAACAATCAAATATTTTGAGATAAGAATTTGAGTTTAAACAATCACTTATATTGATACGGAGGGAATACTATTTACTTCCACATTAACTTACCTTACAACATTATTCATAAAATGAAGCAGTCCGGGGATAATTTTATTATGCTTCTTTTTAAAAAACAAATTGGAAACTCTTGAATGTTACGCATGACTGTAAAGAAATTGCAGGACTGTCAGAGTTTTCTATTTGTTCGATGCAATTCAGATTCTGCACTTCCATATTTGTGTGGTTTAACTAAGCATCTGATGCATAAATATGTACAAGGAAGATAATAGCAAGTATGGTGCAAACTTTTTTTATTTAATCCTTTACATTGCCGCAGGTAAGATCCGTGGCTGCAGTTTCAGCGAGAGCTTTCCAAGGATTGCCACTTATTCGACCCAAGATTAAAGGATCAGAAAATAATGATATTGACATATCAAATATTTTATTACCTAATCAGTATGGTGGCATGCTTGATTGGTTTGCTGTACACCTTGAAGGCGAACATTCTGCAATGGATGGTCGAATACTAGAAGAACATACAGAATATGTAGTTTATGCCATTCACAGGGTATAATTTTAGTCAAATTCCCACCAAATTTATTAGAGCCTCACGTTATCACAAGTTAAGTCTGAAAATTTTATCTTGCACAATTATCGGGAAGAACTCTAGTGTACCAGAGTCCAACAAAGATATAATGTTTCTTCCAATATGATCTCAATGATTTCAGTAGGGCCTGTTCATGCCACTATGATATCGATTATGGACCTTGACTTTGGAGTTTGGATCTGTTGGTTGATTTTAGTTTCTTTTTTTCGACGTGGTTACCATGTCTTACATGTTAAGTTTCTTCCATTTGGGGTTATATATGTATATATATTTCTTATCTGCTTGCATAAGTGTCTCCATACACCTATCTCAGCCATGTGTTTTCATTTTTGAAGATTTTAGATCAATATAAGGAGTCTCATGATGTCCGTCTACAAGAAGGTGCTGCAAGCTCCGGAAATCTGGCTAAGAGTGTTATTCTGGTTGGTCACTCTATGGGCGGTTTTGTTGCTAGGGCAGCTTTAATTCATCCTCATTTGAGGAAGTCAGCTGTGGAAACTATTCTGACCCTTTCAACTCCACACCAGTAATTCTTTCTATTTTTCTTGAGGTTCTCGCAGTTTCTAATCCTCGCACCAAACTAATAACTTACTTATGCCTACACTTTTCCAGGTCACCTCCTTTGGCATTGCAGCCATCTCTGGCTCATTGTTATGCCCAGATAAATCAGGAATGGAGAAAAGGATACGAGGTCCAAACTTCTGGTAGTGGACATTACATCTCTAATGCTCCACTTTATCGGGTTGTTGTTATCTCCATTTCAGGTGGCTATAATGATTACCAGGTACTAGTTTCCCTGCACTTATTTGTATAGGACCCATGACGAGCAATCATACCTGAGCTTTAATACATTCTTGTTGAAAATTAATTAAGAGAGCCATTGTTACATTGTGGTGGCCAAAGTGGAAGCTCTTTGTGAGGATGAATATGGATTGAGATATGTGGGGGGGGTGACACGGCAACACCATTTCTTAGGAATGTGTTATGTATAATAATGAAGCTTATGGGACTGGCTTAATAGTTTCGGTAGTTAATTAGCCCTGCTAAGGTTTGCAACCGTCAAAAGCAGGGTAGAATAATTAGACTTAAGAGAGTCGAAACCCTACAACACCAGATAACGTAAAAAGATGGGGAAAAGCAGAAAAAGGTTATCGGCGCGCTTACTATGAGTCTACAACAGGTAACTTGGTAGTTCAATTGGCCTCTCCTTGGAAGTAAATCAAGTAATACACTTAGTTCTGTGAAGGCAGGAGTTTAAAATTCCTTTCCAACTCTTAGCTTACCATGCGCTCCATTGTTTTTGTCCCATAGAGTGATACTCAACTAGGAGTAGTAACAGCAATAATAGTTTTCATACTGCTCTTCTATTATTATCTGGTAATAACTTGAGAACTATTTATATTTTGTGTTTGATACTGTATATAATAGTTTGTAACTTCATACACATCTAACCCATTTTTTATTTCTGTTCACTCGTAGGACAAGGTCAGGCTGCCTCTATCTAATACCTCTCTTTAGCCTATGCATTTTGCCTTATCATCCTTATATTCCATGTTATAGGTGCGGTCAAAGTTAGAATCACTTGATGGTATTGTGCCCCCTACCCATGGGTTTATGATTACTAGTACAGCCATGAAAAATGTGTGGTTATCTATGGAGCACCAGGCTATCCTATGGTGTAATCAGTTACTTGCGCAAGTAAGTTATGATTCCATTTCAAAGCTTGTTGTCCTACTCGTGAGAATTTCTGAATCTTTATTTTGATGTTTCAGGTATCCCGTACACTACTTAGTCTTATAGACAACAAAACTGGTCAACCTTTCCCTGATGTACACCACAGGGTAGCTATATTTATGAAAATGTTCCATACTGGAATGCCACAACATTTAGATCTAACAAAATCCCAATTCATGAAGAATTCAATTGAGATGGATTTGCAGGATGGGAAGTCTGATACTGGTACTGTTGAGGATTGTTTGAGCACTGATTTAATTTGTTTAGTAACATTATCCATTTTTTATAATCTGAACATGATTCATTTTAATTAGTCAGAATTGTGAACTATGGCTAATTCTCAGTCTGTTGTAGTATCTCGAGATCATTGTTGTGTATTCTCTTGGTAATAGCTTTTGATGCTCGAAACTTACCACTGACTCAACCAAATCTTGATCTATTGCTCTTGGCTATGTGCATTATATTGTGGTTTGCTTTACTAACCTATGATGTAAGTCTTATTTCCACATTAGGATATTATAAAGAAAAAATTCAAAAAATGTGGCCTTGGTATTCCATTTGTCTGATGATTGCTGATATTTTTATGCTCTTTTCGATCTCATGCAACTCATTAATTTAACCAACTGTAGAAATATCTGATAATTTGTGCGTAATGCAGAAACTCAGCTGTATGGCTTGTCTGCTTGTCCTGGTAGTTCTTTTGGGAATGATGAAACTGAAACAGACCTAGATATTCAGACAACCACAGTAACTATTCTTGCAATGGATGGGAGGAGGAGATGGTTAGACATTGATAAGCTGGTTAGGATTCCCCTGAGTTTAATATTTCATTCGAATTATGCACACATGATCCGTAGATTCAGAGACAGCCTTGTTTACCTGAGTTCTAATATTTAATTAGTTTCTTTGCGGTAAGGGTATTAGTTTAGGAACTGAAATGGAGACATGTTTTTGCTGCTTTCAGAAATGCACCTCACAATACGCATATCATTGTAGTTGATGCATTACAAAGTTAAACATGTTGATTGCAGGGATCGGATGGAAAAGATAACTTTGTATTTGTCACAAATCTTGCACCTTGTTCTGGGGTTCGTATCCATCTTTGGCCCGAGAAAGGAACCTCGATGTCGGAGTCTGTCAATAAACGTGCTTTGGAGCTCACTTCAAGGATGGTGCTTATCCCATCAGGACCAGCTTCAAGGCAGGTATTAGGACTTGATAACGCATCACATAATAGTTAAGAAAGCATCATCTCTAGAACACTTTTTCACAGTTCTTCTTTTGATTTTCTTTTTGGTTTAAATTTTTTAGCAAGCTATTTGCTTGATAGGTTGAACCAGGTAGCCAGACCGGACAGTCCCCTCCATCTGCTCTCTTTTGGTTGAATCCAAATGACATGCGTGGCTTTAGGTTCCTGACAATCTCAGTTGCTCCTCAACAGGTATTTTCTTTTGTTCTTCAGCCATTTTAATTTTTCGAATACATGAGCTCAACAACGTTAACAACCCTTCGTGTCTTGAGTTCTAAGATGATTAGTTTAGATTTTATGGCATTTATTGGTTTCAAGTTGTTAGGTGTTAACTTCAGTTACTTCCGAGTTCCGAGTGTACTTTATAAATTATAAATGATATATTAATTCATTGATCTATTAACTTGACTGATGTCTACATTTGTTGCGTAGGTATACTTAATCGTTGTCATTTTATTTAACTTTTTAATTAGTTTAGGTTAAATATTATATACATGAATGGAAAGATCTATCAGTGTGTGTGGGATAGCTATTGACACCTTGGAGGTCCTATCCACGTATTTCATAATACATTCTTTTACTACAGTAATTATAAGACTTTTCTCAGCCGTGTTGCAAAGTGTATGAGCGGCTTCCAACTTTTTTCTTCTCCTTGATGCTGCTACATCCTTATTGCTATTTGGTGTTTCTCAGACTTTGTTGGGAAGACCTCCGCCGGCCACTTCCATGGGAGTTGGTCAATTCTTCGATCCACAGGAAGGCAAGAGAAATATAAGTTTGATATCTTTGGTCCTTTCCATGTGTTCACAAAAGGTGAGTTGTTCTTAACCTCCTGCATGTTATTTAACCAAACATATTATAGATACATATTAGCTTACGCTCTACAATTTACAATTGCTTCTTGATACAATTCTCTTCTATTACAGAAAATGATTTTGAGGGAGGATCATCCTCTCCTCTTTAATATCTCGTTCCCTATTAGCTTAGGGCTTCTTCCAGTTTCTTTGGCTATTAAAACAACTGGTTGTGGGATAAAAAATTCAGAAGTTTATGACAATGAGCCAGAAGATCCTGAAATTGGCAGTGAGTATTCCCTTTATCCTTTAATTCACCATATGCAATGTCTTCGATCATTAATACCATTCTATGTTCTTTTTGTGAAGTACAAGTACACTCTTATAGTGAAAAATTATAAAGTAAACAAATTTTCTATTGCTTAAATTCTGCTTGGCTTTTGAGAAAATTATCATTGGAGAAAGACATTGCAGTTAACCTGTCTTTTAGGTTTGCATGTTCCACCATTAGAGAATGTTTGATGTTAACTATCATGCAGTTATCTAACTCTCACTCTGGCCAATTGAATTCTATCAATTAGATATTCTGCAATACCAAGTGCATGAATTTGAATATTTTTCCATTTGTACTCTGAAAATGCTAATATGTCGTCCGGGTATGCAGGAATTTGTAAGTTACACTGTTTTCCACCTGTAGCTCTTGCTTGGGATATTGTATCCGGTCTGCACATATATCCAAATCTTGATTCTAAAACAATCGTTGTGGATTCCTCTCCATCTCTATGGGAATCTATGGAAGAGGCAGAGAAGACAACTATATTGTTACTGGTATATAACCTAGTCAATAAATTAGCTTTTTGGAGTCATCAGATGACTGAGGAGTAGAAATTATTTTCCAATCAATTTTTCGAGAAATATCCTGTCACTTACAGTTCTAAAGACTCAACTTATTTAACTGTTTTTCAGATAGATCCACATTGTTCTTACCAAACAAGTATTGGCATTTCAGTTACAACGGCTGCAGGAAGATTTTTTCTTGTTTATTTTCGTGAGAGCAACTTATTACCTCTCCTCCCCCCATAAATGGTCATAAATCCTGTTTTCTCGCTTACGTAACGTTTGGTATGCAGATTACTGGGTTATCCATAGCAGTCGTCTTCTTTGCTCTTATGCAACAAGCATATGCCTGGGAGATTGACCTTCAGATACCTTCAATGCTTTCAGCTCTGGAGTTGAACTTGAGACTGCCGCTTGTATTCTTACTGGCAATGTTTCCTGCTTTGTTTGCCTTGTTGATCTCCTTCCTAAGTTCTCAGTCACGACCACCGTTCTTAAGCTTCACTGTTGTCTCAGTAATCTGCTATCTACTTGCAAATGGGACTATGATTTTGCTGATAGCGGCGTCCTACTTACTATTCTATGTAGCTGCCATCATTAATTTATTGATCAAGAAAAGGTGAATTCTTCATCAATATTACTATCTTCACATTTTTTCCTAGTGAGTTTTATTAGATTGTAGTAGGCATGTAAGGTAAATTTCCCCATGTTCGTCTAAAATGGAATAAACAGTATTAACAGGATATTAACATCTATCATAGTCCTGCAAAGCTACCTTTGCATTCTACATAAAATGAAGTTACCCATCTACTTGTATATTATAATGTGTGGTCTTATTTAGAAGTGCCAACAATTTGTCAAATGCTAAAGAAAGTTATACAAACTAATATATCTTCTAATATTATGATAATCAGACTAGCATGTATTTTTGTTTTATTCCATAGATCTCAGTTAAACTCCACGTTGCCTTAGAAATAGCAGATGGTTTAAGTCTTGTCTTTTCATTTGCTCCATGTGTACTGATGATATGGTTTATCATGGGCTAATAAAGATATACCATGCAGGTTCAAAACATGGGAAGGAAACTCGAAGCCGAAGGTTTCCTCGGCTTTGTTGTTGTTTAAGGTAATTATGTTCAGAATTTTGCATATGTTTCAGAGCTCAAAAGGCTAACCACATCATTAACCTTGAGATAATTATTTCTCTGGTTAATCATTTACTTGATGAAATGCTCTACTATTTAATGAAACAGGTGGTGAGGATTATGAAGACAAATCTATTGTTTGTTACAGCACTTGTTGCTAGTATTTTAGTATGCCTTGTTCATCCAGCTTTGGGTCTCTTTGTCTTGCTCTTGGTTCATGCTGTTTGTTGTCTCAATGCAATAACCAGGTACACTTTTAAATAATGAATGCGACATGAATCTGTCTATTTCACTTTCTGAAGAACTATACATTTTTTTTTATAAAACCCACCCACCGCCCCTTTACAATGAGAATCGAACCCGGACCTCTAAGTCACTAGAAGGCCTCCTAATCACTAGGCTATTCGATGTTCTCAAACTATACATTTTTGTCGGTTAAGCTAAAGGTAATGAAAAAGAAACCATCATGGCGTAAGTGCATCTGAATTTTGGTTTCCCCTATGCTGATGGTCATGAGATCCCAAAACTAGCTCAAGATGGCCTGAGTTACAAACACAACTGTTATAACAGATGTGAATTTAGGATCGCTGCACTATGTAAAAGTTACGTAAGAAAGTAAATAACACCGTATATTTAACGTGACATTCCTAACGATGTGTTGTGACTAACTAATGCAAACTACCAAAAATTTCAATGGGAAGAAACAGATTACAAGATTTAACTGAAATAGTTGAAGTACTGCTACTAAGAGTCTTACAAAGCCTCAAGCTATTTGAAAGTGTGAATTAACTCAAATACATACGCTTATATATAAAGCCAAAGACATGTAATAAATGTTTCTAGTCTTCGAGTCATTTCAAATAAATTACCTCGACTTGAATCCTCCAGATGTCGATAAATGTTAAAATTTCTCCAAAATCGTAATGCTCGTAATAATGCATCAAATGTACTAATAGTACGATGTGCTCATATAGCGAATGGGATGTGCAAAATACACCAGATGCAACGTTCTCAGTTTCGTGACGCCGCCTACCAAGAATCCAATACCTCGAATATTTAGCAAGTCCAAACAATGCTGAAACTTGCTCATGAATCAAGCCAGAACATATCAACCTTAAGTATTCAAGTAGACTCACTTTATTAACCTTAATCTTTTTTTCACCTCAAAAATGATATTATCAGACATCAACGTGTTTCTGCCCCTATCACGAGCAAACCCGTCCCTCAAGTTACATATTGCACTCAAACTATCACACATACCATACTGACGTGATATAACCCCAGATTACTAACTAGTCATCTCAACCAGACATACCCCTCCCTAGCAGCCTTTCCTGTAAGTGACATATACTCTTCCTCAAGAGAGGTAAACAAAGTTACCGTGGATTGCAAATGGTAGCCTCCAACTCACAAGAGAACTACCAAGAGTAAATACATAATCGGGCCATGATCTTCTACCATCTATTATCCCAAAGATAGTCGAATCGTGAAAGTATCCTTAACTTAAATTCGACTATTACCACCATGCTAAGAAGACCAATAACGACGCACTCGATATAGCTAAAAAATACTCTTCACAAATTTCGCCAATATTCTTTTACTGTGGCCGCCCATGAACTCACCTGGCCAACACTAACATCATGTGCAAGATCAAAGCCCAGCACCATAACAGACATCAAACTTTCAACCCGCACTAGCATAAGATATGCTGCTCTATATACCTTCTCTCAATGTATGATTTAGGTGCAAATGCAATGCATGTATGCATTTGAAGAACTAGGAGTTTCAATTGGTTTAGCAACAACCATACCAAATCTGGACAAAACTTTCTCAACATAGCCTTTCTGTGATAAGAAAAGCTTTTTCTGACTTCTATCCCTAAATATCTCCATATCCAAAATTTTCTTTGCAATACCCAAATCCTTCATTTCAAACTCAACACTAAGTAAACCCTTCACTAATATCAAACTTCAACCTGAATTATCAACATATCATCTACATACAGAACTAAGTAGATAAAGGAACCATTACTAACCTTGTTGTAATAAACACAACTATCATATGAACTCCTCGAATACCCAATCTCCATCATGTAGCTATCAACAAATTTACCGACGCTCAAACCATAAAGATATCTTCAACTCCAAGTAAAACATAGTTATCCTTTTCCGGGTTCGTGAAAACTATCCGCGGATCATATAAATCTTTTCAACTCTCCATGTAAGAAAGTTGTCTTGATATCTAAATCGCCGAGCCCAAGTCCTAATATGCAACTACAAATAAAGAAGCACCCCTCGATAGAGTATAAGTCCACTACAGCGAGAATATCTCATCAGAGTCAACTCCCTCCTCCGACCGAAACCTCAGCAACCACTCTAGCTTTATATTGCATCCCTTCTCGATGGTGATAAACTTTCTTTCTTTTGTTCTCTTTTTGAATATCCACTTGCAAGTGACAATCTTTCTTTTTCTGCTTTATACCCAACTCCCAAGCCTCGACTTCTTCAAGCCGATTTCGGCTTTCTTTCCCATGTCAAGAAGCCATTGAATCGACTCAAGACTAGCCATGCGCCTTATTTATAAGAAACTCCAAGCCACGAGGATCAACATCTTCTACAACCTGTAAGGCAAAGTCCAACATATCCTCATAACAATACCTCGTATTAGTTACTCCATAATTAGCTCTTGTATTATCAAGAGTCACACCTGATGTTCATCCTGGGATGGAACTTCCATTTCTCGCCTCCGATCGTAATCGAGGAAGAGCTACTTTCACCATCACCAATAACACTGCAATATTTCCGCTTCCACCCGCTTCCCAACTCCACCTTCTCGCTTCAACAATTTTGGATTTTATGGTTGAACTAAATATAGAATTCTCATCAAATATCACATTTCTACTCGTAATAAACTCGGCTCTTTAGATGATGACCAAATTCTACACTTTACACTCTCATCGTAGCCTATTAAATATATCATTCTTTGCCCTTTGGTTTTACATACCATCATTCACATGATAATAAGCAGTAAAGACATTCTTCAATATGTATAATCGCTGAAACTTATTAGACCATAATTTAATAGGAATTTTCGACACACCAGGCAAAGGACCACGTTTATCAGTCAATAGGTCATATTGACCGCTTCCCCGCCCAAACATTCTTGTCAACCCAACATTCGAGCATACAATTTCTCTCTAAAGTGTCTCGATTCATATGTTCTCGGCTACACCATTCGTCAGCGATGCCTAACCTGCATTTATTAGCACCTATTCGCCTTACAAACTCATCAAACCTCGCATAAACAAAATTCCAAATCATATCAAGACGCGCTGACCTTATTCCCACTTTTCCACTAAAATCTTCCAATTTGAAGTCATTGAAAGTATCAATTTTCTCGCTTTCGTAATAAAGACCCAAAGTCATCTTCGAATTGTCATCGAATCAATGATAGAAAATACCGCGATCCTCAAGATTCAACTTGTGAAGCGATCCTAACAATCGGCAGAAGGGATGTAATCCAAAGGTACCTTTTGTTTTATAAGTCACTTCTGCACTTCGCGCATGTAATTTTAAAGACACAAAGCAGTTCACAAAATCCCAAGTCTTTCAACTTACATACCAAGAAGCTCTTTCCTTAGCTAGAATTCCAGATCCATGCGACTAAGTCTCATATGCCACAACTTAGTCATATTATCATTATCAACAAATGCAGATGCAACAACAAATTGGTAATCCGTGGCTATTAGCACCAGAAAATACAACGACCTCGCTTAACACCTTCTCGTAATCACCTCTAACCCCTACAGACATTTATCACTCCACCTTCACCTCCGAACCGAATCACTTCGCCTAGCAGACTCACCGAAATCAAATTCTTAGTCATCGCCGAAACATGCCTAACATCTTCTAAGTTACGTTAACTACCTTCATCAGCGAGTCCTAACATTCACTGCACCTATCCTTAACTACTTTGCAAATGTAACTGCTGTCATAGAAATATTACCACCATCTACTACCATAAAGAGAAAATCATTCTCTTAGGATGTATACGATAGAATGCTCCGTAATCAAGTATCCACATATCGGTATAAAATGTGTGGCTATCAACAACTAATGCTATATCTTCCTTCGATTTCAGACTACTCTCTAATGAAGCAGCTAGCATCGATGCATTATATTGTCCTTGCCTCTTCTAGGATAATTATTTGTCCTTTCCTTACAAAGAACGAAGACACATCTTCTAGTTTTGGATCCCGTTTAATATGTTTCTTAGGAAACTTTTTTTTTCACTTAACATATCAATCGACATTATCACTCTATCAACCCAACAATGTTCTTAATTATCCAAACTAGAACCACTATAAGCTGGCGTCTCAATTCCCTATCAGGAAATAACAACTTTAACTTCTTTTTAGAGTTATAAAATCTTTTATCATTAGCTTCAAATTTCTTAAAGTTTTCATATGATTTTAAAGAAACTAATGTACTAAGACAAGATCCTCATTATCAACATGTTCATCAACATTACACAAATCTAATAATATTGTATTTAGTCTGCTCATGGTCTCTTAAGGATGCATTCTTCGCATACGCAGCCTCTAACAAACTGCCTTTAAACAATCCCAGTTAAGTTTGGCCGTTATGGCTGCATTCTCTCCACCCAAATTAATACACAGCAAATAACTCGCTCGAAACTTCAGAATAATCTCTGCCCTTCAGAGACAACATCAATCAGCAGGCCTTCTCCTCCAAAGAATCCCAATTTTCCGACCACGCAGCGATTCTTCTATAAGCAGGAGACCGCATCCCCTCTCACTTCAATAACGCCTCTTTACCTCGATTACGTACTCAAAATCAAGCTTCTCCCATTAAACTTGTCTACTTTCAAACCTTTACCATCTATCATATTCGGCGGACAAACAGATCTAAGTTCTGATACTAGTTTGTTATAACAGATGCGAATCTAGGATCATAGAATTACGTAAAAGTTGCAGAACATAGTAAATAACACCAATATTTAACATGGTATTCCTAACGATGTGTTAGGACTAATCCATAAATAGAGCCACTAGAAATTTTACTATAATGAAAAAGAAACAGATTACAAGATTTAATTGAAAATAGTTGAAGTAATGCTACTAAGAGTCTTACAAAACCTCTATTTGGTACAAGAATTAACTTAAATACATATGCCATATACATAAGCCAAAGACATAGAATAATGTTTCTAGTCTTCCGATGTGGTATTCAAGTCATTTTCAATAACTACTGACCCACATGGGGATTTTCATCTTCTAGTGATTTAAATGCTTCTGAATCCTTTTGCCTCCATACTCACATGATGGCCCAAACATGTTCCAAGGATCTTATTTGGTTACCTATTAATCCAAGACATCATCTTGGATTCTTACCTCCTTCTTTTAGGCATTGCTTGAACACGCGTTTAGTATTGCTGTTTTCATGTTTGGAACCTAGACAAATATCTTACTCTTATCTTACTAGTGAAGGAAGTTTGGTTTTACACTTTTACCCCACTTATTTATCTTCCAAAATGAGAAACAGTGATCTGAAATAGCCACTGTCCCTTGTAAACAGTTTTTTGATTACTTCATTTCACAGCTATTTGCGGACTAAAGAATTTATCCAGTCTGCAACAGACGGCTGTTTATCGCCGGATGGTGGCAAATATCTCAACCGAGTCTCATCGGAGGCCCCTGATAGTCCACAATCTGGAAGTTGTTACATTGAAACACAACTGGAGATCTTCCATCACCGTCATGGGTTATTCATTTTGCATCTCCTTGCTGCATTATTTTTTGTTCCATCACTAAAGGCGTTGCTTCAGGTTTGTTTTGTCATCCAAGAAATGAATATATGCACCTTTTTCATTATAGACACCAACTCAATATAATCCCTCCTTTTATATTTAAATTACCAAACTAATTCTTTCTTCTAGTCAAACATCATAATTATAATTAAATCCCATTTGACGACATGAACCAATGAGTGTTTAAGGTCATAATTATATGACAAAAAATTATGTGATGTTTTGCCTCCCTTTTTCTGTTCATCAGATGATGACATATTAAGCTTTATTGCAGTGGGATTTACCCAAGGTTCATTTTCTTACTATGCCTTGGACATTTATGCTTGAAGCAATTTGTCCCTCCATCTTTATCATCAGGTTCTTTATGCAATCAGTCTCTTTTAGTTTTTGAACTAACATGCTTTTTTCTTTGTGCTTGTAGAGAATTGGCATCCGCCAGAGCATTCCGTTTCTGTTGGATTCTGTTCTTTGCCTAGGCGTATTGCTGCATGGCTTTTACGATCCAAACCTCGAGTTTAATTTCCCTGTGTTCCGCGTTCCTGGTATGCAAGGGTGGGAATTCAGACTAAGCGCCCTCTATCTTATTGCTGGATACTTTTCCTTTCTTAGTGGCCTGGCGTTGGCTCCATACCGAGCATTCTATGCCATGGCAATAATAGGAGTAATTTCATTTGGTTATAGGATAGTGCAGAAGAGAAATAGAGTGAAAGGTGACTCACATTATAGCAGCAGAAAACACTCTCACAGACATTGATAGGTTGATGGAGGTTTTGTGTGATTTTAAGATGCAGACTTTTTTAGCTGTTGTTATCTAGTTACTCGTACTTTTTTAGTTGTAAAATACTCCACAAGAATTATAGAAAATGTTGAAACCTCGATCTCGTGTTCTTATGCTAATAATGTCCTTGAATTACATCGGTGATGAAATCGCGAACGTCCTCAAATGATCAATGTATCGATAGCTTCTATAAACTAACACTCATATTCTCCTAGAAGGAGTCGAACTCATCACTTAGAGAAGTCCAAATATACAACATCTTATCAATTTTTAACACTAACTACGCTGTGGCGCTACCCATACGAATTATGATTCTGCTAATGCATTACAGCAAGCATTCATAATGATTGTCATTTACAATTGGTAGATAAGTTAGGCTCTTTTAAGCCGAATCTCGAATTGACTTTTATGGTCAATTTTTCGAGCCATTTCATTGACTTAATTTTGCATACTATTAATATCTACGAAATATTAAAAGATATATTAAAAAAGTAGTGCGATAATATTGTATATTGAACATCTCGACCAATTAATTTTGCATGAAATTATTATGGAGAAAAAATATTTATTTTGGAAATAAATATTTAGCCTAGTTGGAGTACTAATATTTGTTGAAATGAATTTTAATTTCATGAATAAATACATGTCAATAACTTAATTTAAATTTGCTCAACTACTACACTTGTGGAAATAAGGGGCAAAATAGTCATTTCACCCCTAAACTCAACAATACTGTATAACAGCCCAGATTTTTACACCTCCCAAAAATTTATACTCTAAACTCTCACGTGACTCACATGACAACTCTATAAAAAAGTCAACCATACCAAGCAACCGAACCACCACTCCGCCGTTGACTCGCCGGAAATTTATACATTGCCGCCGCCACCACAGCGGATCCACCACACAGTTGTAGTGAGCTTCTGATGATAAGAATATGCTAATTGATTATTTGTTATTGACTCAAAAGTCAAACCAGCTAATAATTGTATAACTAATTTTGTATTTTGTTTACTAATTTTTTAAGTGCTTAGGGAAATTGACATGATCTATATTCAATTAAAAGATTTAATTAGTGATTTATGGATTTTTTTTTGCACAATTTTATTGAGTCAAGTGAAACAAGAGACTTATATATTATATATGATAATTTAACTAATTCCCATATACTTTTGTTGCTTCTCAATATTATTGTAGCTATTAATCTATTAGTTTATCAGAATATTGTTATGGTAACTGGAGGAATATTGTTTGTATAGGAAGTGTTTTTATGATCGAGACGCCTTTTATTTTTAGAAGTAGATGGTATTATGTAATGGTGTGTGTTTGACTCCTCATAGGAGGAGCAACCTTGTATGAGTTGATTTATGGAGAATTATCTGGACACTGATTAGTTGAGTCACATCCCGCAATTTAACTCCTCCTACGTGTAGCTCAAAGGCATGGTAGCGTAGGTCTCTTGGTTGAGGGTTTCAACCTTATTATGTAATGGTATAAATCTTTTAATGGAAAAGTGAAAGTTATATGAATGAATGATCGAAAGTAGGTTGATTATTTGTTTGAAAAAAACTTCACGGTTGAATCGGGTGGAGGGAGTATACGATGAGACTGCCTTTTTAGCATATTGTAATGTCGATTTCTTGCTATCAGATTGATTGGGATCAACAGGGGTGAACCGATCTCCCTATTGAGCAAAAGAGAATGTCATTCTTACGGAGAGTGGTCCGGAGCTTTCAGACCACTGCGGAGACCCCAAGGCTTACACGATTTTCTCTTCGTGCACCAAAAAGTGTAAGCTTAGTTTTACACTAATTTCCATTTTCCATATTGATATACATCAATTATTGCGTTTACTATACTGAGTCGTTTCTTAATCAAATTTATACTTATGGCCTTACCTTCACTCTCACAATTTCAAATGTTTTATTACCATTGTCAACAGTTAGAGATGGGTATTATCGATGGTGATGCTTCTAGTTGATTTTGGTTCCACTTTTTTTTTGGTCTTATTTTAAAAGTCTTTTCGAATCTGTTGGTATAGTTTTTGCTTATTCTTGTTTGGCATCAATTAATTTAATTGATTAAAGCACAAAAATGGAGTAGTTTAGTTCAAAATGAATTAAATTTCTCTTCTTTAAAGGCCCAATGGATTGGAATGGATTCTAAGAATTTTCTGAAGCATGATGTCTGTGATGATTGTAATGGTGACTTGTTTTGTTTAAATTATAAATTCTCAGGTCGAGGTTGAATTTTCAAACGGTTCTGAGTATAATTTATCTGCAGAGTATTTGAGGATTTACAGCCCAGCAGTGAATAGTAAGATTAGATCAATTGAAGGTGAAAAGGTAAGTGGATTAAAGTAGAGTTTATTACCCTTGTGATCTGTATGTGTTTCCTCAACTAGAAACTTCCTTAAGCTGTATTAGGCATAATACTAGAACGTTCTACAATCTCTTGATTGCCTATGAAATTTTGAATTGAATACATCTACGTGTGCTTATTAGTTTATCTATTTTGTAAACTAGGTGATATATGGGAGACGTCACGTAGGCATCATGTCTGCAGAGCCTATAGGAAACTATGGTGTAAGGTACTGTACCTTTGCACAATAAGTTCTAACATGTGTGAGGAACTGAGGATATTGCCTGTGGTTAACTACGGCTGCACTGATATAGGTTACTTTTTGATGACTTGCATAAGACTGGGATCTATACTTGGGATTACTTTTATCATCTTGGTAGCAACAAGTTCACCCTTATGAGAAGTTACATCAAAACGCTGAAGAAACATGGACTAAGTCGAGAGCCGTCTAGGAGAAAGTGATTCTAATTTACTTTGACCACTTGACACAGATGTTAAGTGTCTTTTTGAACTAAAAGTTCCCAGACGAATTCTTCAAAATTGTGCAAACCTAATCTGAAGATAGCTTAGACTGAGCAGCCCTTTTAGTCGATTTGATTTATCCTTCATAAGATTTTGCTTAGTTATAACATAGACACTTTTAAGTGCCGAGATGAACAATAGATGATGGAATGATGGTGGGAATGTTAAATGCCTCCTTTTACGACACCAAAGAAATCAGCAATGCGATTGATGCATGTAGTAGAAAACTTTGGGGGTTTCCACAAAAGAGCCGGGGTATTTCAAGAAGATCACATTATTGATGAGATTCTGGAGCATGAAGAGTGGTTTCATCAGTAAGACAGTAACTGAGAGCATTCATCACAACAGATAGCACACTGTACTCTGTTGTTTGTGTATGAATTTGTTGGTTTGGGAATTTGGGATATACATAATTGTTGTACAATAATTTAATGGTTATAAAGTTGAGTTATATTGTTAAAATTCCTTGCAATGTTTATCACTTTTATGATATCTGCAAGTCAATTAATAATAAGATTTCCGTGTAGTTAAGTTTACTTAGTTAAAAGTCAACATCATTTACTACTACGTAATATTTACGTGGTAGATACTGAACAATTCTTCTTGTAGTACGAGGCATTAGGCAACACAGAAATGGATATTAGAAAATATGTATGAAGTTATGTACAAGTAGTAGTTTGTGTTGATTTTTTCTATTTTTATTAGTACTCCTCAATTATGCATTATATTGAATATTTGTAGGAAACAAAAATGAAAAAAACACTACAAATTTTTGCAAATAAAAATATGAAATTGAAAATATTGGTCTTCCCAAATCCCAACGACTTCCTCTTCTAGCTCGTTGAAGAAGAAATAAAACTCTCCATTTTCACGCATAGTATTATAATCACAAATTTCTATGTAGATATTATAGATAAATCAGTCACACAGATAAACAGATCATATAGTAGAAGAATGTCCCTTTTTCATGATCATTCTATGTTTCACCTCACCCCTACTTAGCCCAAGAATCTCATTTTTTTTCATAAATATGTTAGAGGGCATTGATTTTTATCAACCAGGAAGCTAAGCATCCAAATGTTCAATCAGTGATCATTCATTTTGAAGATGAAAAATCCAATCTTTAACAGAACCCATTAATGTTCATTCACTAATCATTCATTATCAATATGAATAATCCAATTTTTATGAGTACCCATTAATGTTCAATCACTAATAATTCATTTGAATATGAAAAATCCAATCTTTTTATTGGTGGTGATGATTATGGCAAAAATGGTGGTGGTGATCAGTGGTGGTGATGTTGTGATGGCTCAAGAACAAGAATTGGTTCAATTGCATTACTCTCAGAAGGAGCCTTTTAGGATCCATACACTTTTTTCTGTTGAGTGTCATGATTACTTTGATTGGCAAACTGTAGGCCTCATGCATAGTTTCAGGAAAGCTAAGCAGCCTGGACCGATTACTCGTTTGCTTAGTTGTACTGAGGAAGAGAAGGAGGACTATAAAGGCATGCACTTGGCTCCCACATTTGAAGTCCCTTCTATGAGCAGACATCCCAAAACTGGTGATTGGTTTGTACCAGACACTATTACTTTAATTTTATGTCTTTTTCGTAGTTTTTGTATTTTAGAGTACTGTTATGAGTTTGTAGAATTTTTACATGTCATATGGAGTCGAGGATTGTATAGTCTATGGCTCTCAGATATAATGAAATAAATCAAAATGACGCATTACATAAACTAGACTTCTTTTATATTGTGAAATAGTCTCCTTGTTAGCACAAAGGTAAGTCTGCCTACAATCAGACCCCTTTACCATGCTTAGGCGGGATCCTCTTTAGAGGCATTGGGAGTGTTATTGTTGTTGTTGGTATGAGTTTGTAGAATAATTCTGCTATATGTGTTTGTTGCTCATGTTTTTGTTAGGTATCCTGCAATTAATAAGCCAGCAGGGGTACTGCACTGGTTAAAATACAGTGAAGAAGCTCAGAATGTGGACTGGGTTGTAATTCTTGATGCTGACATGATAATTCGAGGTCCAATTATACCATGGCAGCTAGGAGCTGAGAAGGGCATGCCTGTTGCTGCATATTATGGGTATCATAACTTCCTCTAGTGATATTGATGTTAGTTTCTCAGTCAAAAAGCATCATGATCAAATCAACGCCATTATGCAATGATCGCTTTGACTATGGAGTATATACTACAATAACTATAAAGTATAAACATTCTCTCCCCACTCTTTGATCGGCTTGCTCTCACAGCGTAAATAAATATTTTCCCTCTTTTGAAGCTTTCTTGGATTTTGATTGTATGCGTAGTAATGCAATAGGACAGTACCCTGATAATGAGTTTGATGCGTAGGAATCCACTTATTATTCTACTATGTAAGTCTCTTGCTTATATGACTCTTTATCCATCAATCATGGGGTTCCATGTTTAATATCGTCTAAGTTCAGGCATAAAATTTATGCATATTACAAATCATACAAATTTAGATGGATCTTAAATTAATTAATAGTACATATACAAGATTCAATCCGAGGTGTAGTGCTGTAGGCTTCCTTGTTTTCAAACTCATTAAATCACTCATGGGAAATAGTGAAATACCTGAGAACTGTTTTGTTATTAACATCGAGATATTCTTTCTTATGTTCAAAATGTAAATAGAAAAAGTGAACTTCATAAGATCACATACTTTGGGCCTTTACAAGTTGTTTTTGGGTCTATTCTATTGCATAAGTGGTTGATCATAGTTCCTCATTGCTTGAATATATAGGCCTTCTCTGTTATATCACTTTCTCGCACAATTTTTGTGATGATTGGTTTCCTGAACGAGTACCTTTTTCTTAATAGATACTTGATTGGTTGTGACAATATTCTAGCTAAGTTACACACGCAGCACCCTGAATTCTGTGATAAGGTTGGTGGACTTTTAGCCATGCACATAGATGATCTTCGTGATTTAGCACCTTTGTGGCTCTCAAAGACTGAAGAAATACGAGAAGACAAAGCTCACTGGGCAACCAATTATACTGGTGATATATATTCTGAAGGGTGGATAAGTGAAATGTATGGATACTCATTTGGTGCTGCAGAGGTTAGTTCTTATGTGTTCTTTTATTACTCCACCTGTCTCTTGCTCATGAATGCATATATGCATCTCTAAGTGATGTAATCAATTCCTGATATTGTTGCATTTGCTTTTGATGTTTGGCGTGCACCATTTCGTTTTGAGTTGCCTTAACTTATATCATGCTGTCCCGTGTCCTTATTCTTATTATTTCTCTATTATCCAAAAGATGTTCACAAACCATTTGATTCTCTTCATTTATCCTGATTTATCAAATTGCCAGATCTTTTTATTACCTTATGTTTTTTGGTGTTGTGTACTTTTTCTAATTTGCTTTTCTAGTTTTCAAAAGGTTCAAACTTCAAACCATTTGTTTCTCTTCACTTATCATTATGATGACTTTTTATCAAGTTGCTGGGGTTCTCACTTTATCCTGCTTCATGTTTTAAATGTGCTGGAACTATCTCGTATATACCTCTTTTGATAGTCGAGTGACTGTTTTTTATTGTTTTTAGGTGGGCCTCCGCCACAAGATTAATGACAACTTAATGATATACCCAGGCTATACTCCGCCGGATGGTGTTGAGCCCATTCTATTACATTATGGTTTGCCTTTCAACGTTGGGAATTGGTCATTCAGCAAGCAAGACCATCATGAAGACAAGATCGTGTATGACTGTGGTCATCTTTTTCCTGAACCTCCTTATCCAAGAGATGTAAGCAGATATTACCCTCTCAAACTAATGCATCTTACATTGTGAAGTCTGGCATGAGGCACTGCCACTGTGCCTTGCCAATATATGTTGCTCTTGGTTATTTAGAAACTGATGAAGACAGCTGCCACCATTACAATGTTCTGAAGGCACATGACACCATGCCTAATTTAGACGTACTTCTTTGGCACAATTTGATTGTCTGAAGTAAATTTTGCAGTTAAGCTTAATGCACATACATGAATCTTAATCTGTATCTGTAAAGCAAAGAGGGCCATGATTTGATTCAGGTAGTTACCCATAACGGTTTAGGTAGTTAATTAATTCAGAATCTTTGATGTGGTAAGATGTCCTAAAGATTGTTTGGGTCATATTAAAGGTTGAGGAAACAATCTTCTAGAATTTGCTTATGTTCTGTAAATTTCACCAGGCGTTCTTGCTTTCGTTGTTCTCAAAGATTACAATAAGTTAAAGATACTGAAAACAGGAAGACAAGAGAGTGTGTTTCTGGCTTTTAATTACACGCATATTCATTAATGTGAACTGCAACAACTTGTAATCCATTAATCTTTGCAGGTAAAGGAGATCGAACTAGATCCCAATAAAAGAAGGGAGTTGTTTCTGAATATTGAGTGTATCAATACTTTGAATGAGGGTCTTCTGTTACAGCATGCAGCCCATGGTTGCCCAAAGCCGAAGTGGTCAAAGTATTTAAGCTTTTTAAAGAGCAAAACATTTTCAGATTTAACGCGTCCCAAACCTCTGACTCCCAAAAGTCGTCAGATGATGGAAGTAGAAAGCAAACCAAAAGTTGTCGAAGGAGTACAGACCAAAAAAGAAGTTGTTAAAGAAACAGAGACCAATAATAAAGTTCATGAAGAATCACTGACCAAAACAAAAGGTGTTGAAGAAGAAAAGACCAAACCGAAAATCCACACAATATTTTCCACAGAATGCTCCTCTTATTTTGATTGGCAGACTGTAGGTCTTCTTCACAGTTTCTATCAAAGTGGCCAACCTGGAAATATCACTAGGCTGCTAAGTTGCACCGATGAAGATTTAAAGATATATCAGGGCCGTGATCTAGCTCCAACCCATTATGTTCCATCCATGAGCCGGCATCCTTTATCTGGCGATTGGTACTGTTTTTAAATTGGATATCATTTTACTTTATTTCTAGTGTAAGAATTACGGAGGTCGAGATAATTTCACTCACAATGCACCTTTTTTCCCTAAAGCAACCTACATCCTTTGAGCAAAAAGATTGTATGTGTTAATCCATTATATCATCTTGAGGCATTTGCATTGACTAATTATGCTCAACTAATATAAACAGTTCTCTTTAAAAGTGTGTTTCATCCTTTTCAGGTATCCAGCCATTAATAAACCTGCTGCAATTGTTCATTGGATTCATCATGTGAAAATAGACTATGAATACATTGTGATATTAGATGCTGATATGATTATGCGTGGACCTATAACACCCTGGGATTTTAATGCAGCGAAAGGCCGGCCAGTTTCAACTCCTTATGAGTAAGTGTGCGAGCAGCTATTAATATTTATGTTGTTGGATTCTTTAATTGAAATTAGTCCTCTGTGGAGAAAATGTATTGAATGCTTGCAGTGATGATGATTATTTCTATGTTCCTTCTTTTTTCCATCTACTTGATTGTCAGCTACCTTTTTTCCATCTACTTGATTGTCAGCTACCTGATTGGATGTGATAATGATCTGGCAAGACTCCATACCCACCATCCTGAATACTGTGATAAAGTTGGAGGCGTGATAATAATAAGTACAAATGAGCTCCGCAGATTGGCTCCTCTGTGGTTGCACAAAACTGAAGAGGTTCGACATGACACATCTCATTGGTCGAAAGATTTTACTGGAGATATATATGAGTCTGGATGGATAAGTGAGATGTACGGTTACTCATTTGGTGCCGCAGAGGTATACATCAGTGCTTTTTTTCCTTCCAAGTTTTTGACATAATATCAGTCTATGTTTTTAGTTTGCGAAGGCCCTAGATGGTGTTTCAAAGCACAGGTGTTTTGGAACAAAGTGCAACTTATAAGTAAGCTTTCTGCAAAAAAAGCTTGAACCTCATGCTATTATTTCTTTGGTAGCTTACTTATAAGCTGCATGAAAAAAGGTTAATTAAATAATCCCTTAGAATCCCATCATCTTAAATCCAACCCTTACATGAGTTGGATTATTTTTCATTCTTCCTGTTGCAGTTGAGACTGAGGCATACAATCAGCAGTGAGATTCTGATATACCCTGGATATGTTCCTGCACCTGGTGTCAACTATAGAGTGTTCCACTACGGATTAGAGTTTAGAGTTGGGGATTGGGGTTTTGATAAAGCAAATTGGAGGCATGTTGATGTGGTCAATAAATGCTGGGCTAAGTTTCCAGAGCCTCCGGAACCATCAAGTCTTGATCAAAGTGACGAGGAAGCCTATCAGCGAGATTTGCTAAGCATAGAATGTGTGAGGACATTGAATGAAGCTCTATACCTACACCACCAGAGAAGGAAATGCCCTGATCCTAATTCGTTGCCAGTATTAGATCAGGTGAAAACTACTGAAGACAACTCTGTTGAAAGTAAGCCAGATCCTGAAATTGAGAAGATGGATATTGAGACTAAGAGGAAGACTGAAACTGATCCCTTTACTGAAACTAAGACTTCAATAGAGTCTGAAAAGGTTGGCCATACGACGGATATTGAAACTAAGAGGAAGACCGAAACTGATTTCGTTACTGAAACTAATACTTCAAAAGAGTCTGAAGAGGTTGACCATATTCATGCCATTAGACATGATTCAAATTCAAGTGAAGATTCTCTGAAATTATCCCCACCTGTGACGAATCAAACAGAACCTGGGGAAACAACTCAAAGCTTCATTTCTATGAGCTATTGGATCGTGTTCTTATGGGCCCTTTCTATACTTGGTTTTATGGTTGTGATGTCGATGATGCTATCAAGTCGTAGACAGAAAAAACGATCCAAGAATCTCAAGGGCAAGAGGAGATCAACGTACTCCGGTTTCTGGGATGCCAATGGGCACGATAAGCGTCCACGCAGTCCTGATACATCATAGATCTTGGAGCATTCTACGGAGCATTCAAACAACGTTGGGATGATGGTATGAGGTATGATCTTGATAATGCAAAATGTTAAATGTAGAGATGTATGATCCTAGAGCACGCCAACAAAGTTCATATCATAAGTACATCCTTCTGCTGCACAGTTTAGCTAGAAGTCTAGAACATTGGTAATCCTTTTCTGTATGGATCTATTAGGTGTAATTTAGATTTGGGGTTCTTGAAGAAAGTAGCATTTCTAAAATGTGAAAATGGGAAGATATAACCGTTACTCTATACTCTGCATGACTGCACATAATTTATTATATATGTTCATTTTTAGGTGTTGTGTATTTGGCAAGTTAAAAGACTGGTAATTATGTAAAAGGCTGAGGAACTATATGGATTATGAAGAAACCTTGGCAATGTATATATAATGAACTCTGATAATTTTTAGGTATTGCGTAACTGTAAATCGTATATAAGTGCAAATAAATTAACTAATATTATATAAATGAAGAAAAATATACAAATTTATTGTATTTAATAACTTAATTCTTTAATAATGAATGAAGTGTAAAATTTTATTATTTTTAATAAGAAAAATTTAATTGGGGAATTTTAAAGAGGATGACTATTGCTTCCCTACGTCCCTCCCTAGTTCCTCCACTGTGTCTTTAGGGTTGGTACAATTCTTTCACGTTCTCATTTGTTCCAGGAAAGAGATTAACCCTGTGCAAAGTAATTCTAGTGTGTTGGAGATGGGTTTTAATTTGTGGCACAATATTGTAAGGTTTCAGTGGAAAATGTGGAATTTATCCAATCATTGACGTGTTCAATTTACTCACTACTGTAACTTTTCTACACGAAACCTTACATTCATTTATTTTTTACTCTTTTAATCAATGTCTATCCAAATTTTGCAATTGGTTTATAGAATGATTTAAGCTTAGGAGAGAAGAAAAATTATTACTACAATTTATGGTTAGCTGCACGACCCTCAAACCAACCTAACCATTATCGACCCTCATGTGGGTAACATAAAGCACTAGCATATAAATATATATATTTCAATCTTTTCAATGTTTCCAAAGAAATTTTCAACTGGGGACGGAATAAGTGATAATCGAGTTATAGACCTATACGATGATTGCTTTCCAAATACGCGTAGAAAGACCACCGCGTTACATCAAACATTAGTCTTGAGATAGAACTTAGTGACGTTGTGGTCTAATGTCGTCTTAATAATCTCTCAATTGCTAAGGGGCTTGTTGTTGAGCATTTTTCTTTATGTAGGTTTCATCATCTCTTAGTAAATTTCATCCCCATTTCGTTGGATTTCAATAAGATGTAAGTTTGATGAACTATGGCAAATTGGAAGCTTACAGCTATAGATATGACTATTGCTACGTAAGTATTAGCATCCGTTTCTAGATTAGATTATTATTCTACCTTTGTCAATTCATAACATTTATATATTAATCCTACCAATACTAAAAATGAGAACTTTAATGTTGTACGGAGTTTTTAAATAACCAACATAGAATATTGTTAAATTTGTACTATTGCAGTGCTTGCTCAACAAGAACAAGTTCAGTTGACCAAGTAATCATCAATCACCTTGCTTCCCAAGTTCTCTAACAATAATTACACCTTGAAATAAATTCCCCCTTTATATAATCATCCAAACTTCTAATATATTTCATCGAAATTTCCATCTTCATTTTCCATTTCTTCAAAACCAAACACAATCAAGAAAATGAAGAGGGAGGGAAGACAACATGGTATGGTCCGAACATACCCCATCACGTCCCAAAACTTTGTCCCATTTCTTGAAAATTCAGTCAACAAATTGAGCTCTCCCCCAACTGCAGGACTCTTTACAAAAGTGTCCCAGAAACCCACAAATCATTCCAAGTTTTCAGGAAAGTGTGGGCGTTCCAAATGCACTTCTTGCCATATTCATCCAGCTTGTAAGTCAAAGGACAAGGCTAAGGGTACCAATAAGCTGAGGTCACATGATGTAGTTTCTAACTATAAGTTGGTCACTTTGGGGGTTGTGGATTCTGGGTATGGCTTGAAATTTACTGGAGTTTCTGCTACTGGGATTTTGGAGTTGTTAGGGAACAATTATTATGGCGATAATTATGATGATAGTGAAGAAGATGATGGTTTTGAAGGGTCAAATGATCATGCAAATATTTCACATGCAAGGATTGAAATAGAGGAGGTGGAGGAAATTGAGGAAATTAATAAGAATAATGCTGGGAATGTTCTTGATGATGACGATGTTATGAGTTTTTGTGATGTTGATTTGGTATGTGAACAAATTGATGAAGATTGGTGTTTAGTGGAAGAACTATGATTATTAGCTTTTGAAAAAAGAAATCTAAAGTAGAAAAAAGTCTCTTTGTTTATTATTTTTATCTCTATTAATTATACTCGTAATTTCTTATTATTTCTATCATTGTAAAAAATTAGTGTGAATAAAAATTATTAATAATTTAAAGAAATTTGTTTTTCTTTTTTAAATTAAAAATTCGATCATTATCTTTACAAGAACTCGAACTCAGAATTTCATCTTAATATTTAATTAGCAATGAGACATTTAATTTATTTTTCATGATCTAAAACCTGAAACGCCAACAAGATTACAAAACCATATTTCCTCCCATTCAAATTAAGTGACACCTTTCATTTTGGGGACAAAACTTAAAGTGGGAATAAATTAATCAGACTAATGAGTTAGATCAGATATATCAATATTCAATAAGTTCACATTATATGATTCCTTAATTGATCTGTAAGTGTTAAGTCTCAAATAAAAAAAATCTATTAGCTAAGAAATGTGACAATAATGAACTTTGGAAGTGTGATAAGCGATTCGTTTCATACGAAACAAAAAGAATAAGCCATGGGGAAGTCTATACAATATATATCATTGGTGGATAGTGTCACCTATAATAATAGTTCACAAATGGAAGTTGCAAGACTTGCAATTTCACAATGGTAAGAATAATTTGTTTTATAACATCTATAATCTCTTTCCCAGATATATATATGTGTGTGTAATGGTAAACAAATAACTTCCTTACATAGTTACATTCTTCTGCTTTGCTAACTACACAGCCAACCACAGGGTTTTCACATGTCAAATAAAGCCTTCAACAATGTTGAATTAACAACAACAAAACCATTTTTTCTGCATAAAAAATTATAATAATGGCAAAGTTAATAACCTCATCAAGATGGCATATATATGTCCATGTTTTTAACGACATTCTCATCATGTACCTCTATAAAGTATAATATTATAAATTTGTCTATCTACTTATATTTGTTTACCAATACTTTTGCCTACTATTAATATGTAAATGTTATACATAGTTGTAAATTGATATTAATACCACAAATTTTCCTTGATTGCTTGTTAAAGTGAACATAGGCTATATATTCAAGCAAAACAAGAAGCATGTTTGAACATAAGAAACAACAGATTAGTACCTGAGGAGGTTCATAATAATTTTCGGGTGGCCTAGCGGCATTACGATTGTTCACTGGTGCACGATTATGCATCTGTGTGGGTACTGGAGCAACATTAGCTGAGGTGCCAGTAGCCTTCTTCTCATCCCTCGCCTTTGAAAATATGACGGTGAATCCATCGGCCGATGCAGGATTATTTACATCCCACTCGCCAAACTTTGGCAATGGCCGACCATTTCCTTTCTGTTCATGTACTCAAAAGGAATGGAACCAAACAGACCATCGATGCAAAAACTTGGATTGTTACAAACCACAACTTCCTAATTATAATACACAATCACATTTAATTTGCATAGAAAAAACATAACTTCTTTGCATTTTTGTTGAAGATCTTGAAAGATTTATTTTTATTATTAGAACATATGAGTTTAAATATAAATGTATAATGTGGTTATTAATGATATGGAATGTGATCTCCAAATTCTTGAAAACGAATGAATTAATAAAATAAGAACTTTGAACATGGATACCAACATGCAACCACTATTTATGTAGTTCATCACAAATTACATACATGTTTGTTTGAAATGTTCAAAACCTCATTGCCACATTATAATAAATAAATATATCCTCTTGGGAGAAATTGAATGAAATAATCCAGAATGGTAAAGTATATCGTATAATTATACTATGCATCAAAATTTAACATATCCATCTCTCTATATATCATTACATATTAAAACAAGAAGGAAAAGAAATGTGAAAACTTACAGACGTCATCAAATATAAAATGGAAGACTCCCGATGGAAGATATTGATAGGAGAAAGAGAGTTTTATATATTTGAGAGAGATATGTATATATGGAATTGAAAAAATAGTTAGAAGGAAGGTGATCAATCAAAAGTCATAATATGGGGGATAAATACAATAAGAATATTTGATTAATAGGTGCACCAACTAATACATGTATATTTGGTATACTATTTTAAAACTTTACATTTCATATATAACTAAGAGCACATGGTACAAATTAAAACGCATGATATAATTAGATTAACTGAAAATTAGATAAAGATAATGCTTTATAATATTTGAAAATTGTTATATAACGTTTTTCAAAATTAATTATTACTCCCTTCATTCTATATTGTTTGTCCACTTTATTTTTACAGAAAATTTTAATTCTTTTTTCACATTACTTTGTTTTTAATGGTTAAATTTCAGTTTGGCCTATTTAACTTTTTTGAATAGATTAATTAAAGTACTCAATTTCTGAAAGGGTCAAGTTGTCTCTTCAGTTTATTTTTCAGTTCAACTTGCCTCATGTTGTCTACGTTTAGCATTTAACTTAATAAAAATCGATTTTTAACAAGATCAAATGGGGATTTCACTTTCCATTGCGATAGGATCCATTTATTCTAAAAAGATCAAATCGCTTCACACTACGGCCCTTCGGGGCCTCGCCTGAGATTCCACGGTAGCGAGCTGCTGAATCATGACGCTACTAACCGACGTGATCTAACTCTTTTTTAAACCATTTCAATGCCAGATTAAGCATCATGTATCTGAACCACTGGGATGAAGAGGCAAGCAGATGCCGCCATTTAAGATTTCCCCTGCTTCCTTTACCACCGGGAAATTTATAATCCGCTGCTAGCATCCATTTATTCTAGCTTATAGGTGTCATTATTATGTTCATCTCCAGAATTAACAACTACTTGTATTAGGCGAATCAATGCATAAATTGGAGATTCGGCTTTCGAGAAGATATTAATTTGAAGAGAAATGAGAAGATATTAATTCGATTCTCACCTATATAAGGAGCGAGAATTTTTTTTTTCTAAGGACTTTCTAAAGTTTGCAAACATTGATTGAGAAAATAATGCGCTCGTCCTAGACGTAATTGATAAATGACTTCGATTTTTTTCCCCAACTCTAGGGAAGAATATTGTTATAACGAATGTGATCTAGACGAGAATTGTTGAAATAATTTGAAAAATAAAGAACACGAGCATTTGTTACTTGGTCTCCTAACAACTCACAGGACTAATTCACTGCCATTCTGCCTGGCCAAAAACTCAATTATAATCTTATAGATTAAAATTACAATCGACGTAGATAAAGTTTATCTCCCAACGTAACAACCTGGGCCTACACCACTAGAACCCAATACAACACTCACCACAATATATACAACTCCCAAGCAGACGATATCCTACCAAAGACTATAACTTGGGCCGATTGATACAATTGACTCTGGGATCTTAATCTCAAGACTCAGATTTACTTTTTTGCGTTTGGTAGTGCTTAGATCTCTGATCAGGCAAGAAACGCAAAGGAAGATTTATAACCCTGGGAATCGTCCGCTGCCGGATTCCCGCTGGGTCCCAACCCCGTCTCAAACTCTTCGACTTAAAATTGACGCATCGCCGGACTTAGCCGTCCCAACCTAGTCCCAAATCGCCTCGGCCATCGCTTAATTCCCATCGTGGTGCTCCAAAGACTGGCCGGCACGGGCCTTCCAAAGGAGTCTGCTTTCTCGCATCGCGACTCTATCAGGCGCTTCAAAGACTGATGGTCCTCTCGACACCACACTTTGAACCGCTTCTTACTCCGACATGATTCATAAGTACATTCTATTAAATATAATTATTTCGTCTTGGCTTCATCGAATATTGACGCATATCGATCTATATATTTATGGGCTAATTATAAGATAAATATTAATTTTAGGTAACTAATGATATCTACTATAATTACATTAAGTTATAATAATATAAAATTTCCATATTGTTCAGTCAATTATGTTAAGCGACGTTCTTTCCGCCGATAATTCGATGCGGTAAGATAACAAGTATAGAAAGTAAAAATCAAGAAACACAGATGCCAGTACATATTATTTTATTTATTATCAAGAAACTATAACATATAAATTATGAAACAAAGGAGCTCATTATTGTTGAGAATGGCTTCCAGTTCCTAAACTACACAATTATTCCTATACAAAGTGTTTTCTCAACATTTCAATAATTTATAAGGCAAAGAATCCAGCAACAGCTGCAACGACGACGACGCCCGAGAGTTTCAGGGCTCCAGCTCCAGCAGTGGCTGCATCAGCAATGGTTGCTCCATCTGGAGACAGAGGAGAGGAGGCAGAGCTCAATGGTGAGTCTGATGAGCTCAATGGCGAGCCGGAGCTACTCGCCATTGGGGATAATGGTAATGGGTCATTTGTTGTTGGGGATGAAGCTGTAGCATCCCCCCCAGAAACTGCTGCATTAGGGGCACCAGCAGCTTTTGTTGTTGCCCCTGCTGTAGAGACTTCCGCGGCCGAAGCAAAGCCCAAAACAGCTAGGAAAACTAGAGCAAAGACTACCAATTGACGTGCCATTTTTGGAAAATTGATGAATGTTTTTGTTGTGTGTGAAAGTTGGAAGATTGTTTGTTGTTGCACTTTGCAATGTTGCTTTGAGATATAGTATGAAATGAGGGATAAAAAGAGTATGATAACAAGTTGGATTTTGATGAGGAGCCATTGAATTGAATGTGAGATTGTGATTAGCTTTGGTGAACGAATTTTATGGGAGATTGAATGAATTAAATTGATGAAGATAAGTTATTGAGCGAAAAGTTTGGTTAGCTGTGAATTATGTACCATGCATGTTAAACTGTCCATTGAAATGAAAAATGGTACACATTTATATGATAAGGAATGTATTTTGCATGTATGACACAATATTGTCCACTTATATGTTTTCTTTATTTCAATCTAAGAATGGTAATGGATATAATAGTTATAATAGTTGTGGAATTGTAATTAATGTGAATTCCAATGACTTTCGACCAAATATAAAAAATATAGTGCACTTGAGGAAATGAATGATTTTCATAAAATTGACTGAAGTAAGCTTAAATCGTGAATTCATTCACTTATTTTAAGGATTTTTTATTTGTCAAAGTTGTTCGGTTTAATAGATTATTCTTGATTGTCCGGATCTGATTTTCAATTCAGTTATGTAACTTATTGTTTGAAGAGGTGACATGCTTTAACTAAACTAATTATATCCTTGTTAAAAAAAATGAAGAAAAATGTGTTTGGATTTTATTTCAATTTAAAATAGTTTCTATGATGCATTTCATACAAATCAAAGATTGTTTATATCGTTAAGATTTTAGATTGGAACATCAAAAGTTGAAATCTATCCATGGAAATAAGAAGACATACCCATAAAGTTACTAGAAAGAAAGTATCCAGCAATCAATTGATTGTGATTGAACCATCATTCTTGATTTTAATATATGCTTGATCAAATACAAAGAATCCCTTTTTTTTCTTACATTCTTCTTTGAGGTTATGCTCTTATATCAAAATTTTGAAACATTCCCTCATATGATATATGATCTTTAATAGTATTATGTCTCACCCCTATGGACCTTTTCAACATAGATTAGATCGCCAGATGTTTGCAATGCATTGCCATTGATACTACAGTACGTGTCTTTGCATCTCTAGCCAATCCAGCTTCTACTAATCTTACCATTTATTCTTTCCTCATAGTATTCTCTTCCACTTCTCGATTTTATGTCCTCAATTTTTTCCATGGCTCCATTCTTTGAATCTGAAAATAAATCTAGAGTTGCAGTTATTGGCAGTGGGAATTGGGGCAGTGTTGCTGCAAAACTGATTGCTTCCAACACTCTTAAACTTCCCTCATTTCATGGTTTGTCTCTGTTTCATTTTTACCATTTTTTCAGTTTGAGATTTTATTATAGAGAGCTGTTCATTTTTTCTTGTTGCTTTGATCAATAATGCTCCAATCATTTGAATATTACTGTCCTAAAAATTATTGTCCAAATGTTGGAATCTTGATCACCACTTGTGTTTCCTCAACATATCGCTAATACGTCCCTTACGCCAAATATTCTCCCGGCCGAGAAGAGGGGGCTGAGATTGCTTTCTCGAATCGACCCAAGAAGACAAACACAATCGAATACTTCATAGGGAGTAATAGATAAGAAACGTAGGTGGTGTAATGGGTCATTTTGATTCAAGCTCTCAACATGCATGATGTAATAAGGTTGTGTCCTTTCAGAGCTTGAGATATAGGTACATACTAAATTGATATATGCCTTTTATTTTCTTGAATTTAGATGTTAGTTGGAGATGTGTGTTTGAGAAACAAGCGTCTCCGGCAAAGTTTCTGCAGTCATCAACCAAACCAATGTAATGTGTCTATTATCTAATGTATAGATAGCTAGTCATCTTGTCCTTGCATGTAATGAATTGGGAAATTGACCACTCATGGACTTTATATTTGCCAAGTTTTCAATTGAAACATAATCACTGGGAGATGCTCAAAAAAGTGGAAAGACCAAAAACATGAAATTCCAAACCATCAATGACTGCCACTTTGGAGCTGAACCACTAGGTCCAAGATGTATGAGTTGAGCTGGCGCGAACCCTGAAAAATGTGTGCTTATAGCAGCAGGTTTTGGTATCATGTTTATATGTCTCTACTTGAATTGTTTTATCTTCATTCCTTGTAAATAAAGAAGGGACCTTCCATTGATGACAGGTTTTGTGGATGGCTTGGAGATGGGAAACAACACAAAGGTGAAGGTCGAATAGGCGAATGTTCTGTTGAATGATATTTTTTGTTGTACTCCAAATTCGGTAGTTCAAATAATCTATGATGATTTACTAGGCCGCGATCATGAGAATTGGATTGCGTGAGATGAAGGCCTTCTCTAAGCTGTTGTTTAGTTCAGTTAAAGATAACACATTCTTTGAGAGCTGTGGTGTTGCAGATCTAATAACAACTTGCTGTGAGTATTAGGAAGAAAAATATTACTCCGTATTTCCCCAATAGTCTGTATATGAATACTTCAACAGTATCAAATTCCAATTTGAACATGATGAAACATGAAACTTAATGAATTTTGAAATACAGTGGGGGGAAGAAACAGGAAATGCGCGGAGGCATTTGCAAAGCATGGTGGAAAAAGGTCTGCTAGAGAGATTTTGTCGTGTCAAAAGGATATATTTAAGCACACAGTGTAGTAACATTTTATTTTTCATCTGTAGGTCTTTTGATGAGCTTGAAGCAGAAATGTTGCAGGGCCAGAAATTGCAGGTAGAATGCACTAATCATAACTAAGTTGCAAACTCCACTAGATAGTAGACTTGATTTGTAATCTTTTGTCGCGAAACTCTGCAGGGAGTCTTGACAGCTAAAGAAGTGCATGAGGTATTATGTCACAGGGGATGGTTGGAGTCGTTTCCTCTCTTTGCAACGGTGCATGAGATCTGCATACGCCGTCTTCCACCTGCAGCGATAGTTAAATATAGCGAACACACACACCAACATTCCCGAGCCTCGTTATGAACTGCTGTATAACTTACAGATTTTCATGGGGTAAATGCCATCTCATAGTTTCAATAGATAAGGCAATATAGGTTTACTTACAGGCACAGCTTAGCTTACAAATAGCTTTGTAAGTTTCATTTTTCGGCCAATTAATTGGATATTGATCTTCTAGATATATGCTGTTGATTTCTTGCTTCTAAATTCAATTCAAATCTTCAATGCAATGTATGACTAGAAGTCTAGAACCCTAAATGAGAAAGCTCCATTCAGGCACTACAATCTAGAACCCTAAATGAGAAAGCTCCATTCAGGCACTACAACTTCAACATATCGGTTGAAAACATAAGATAAAATAGAACATAAAGTGACAACAGCATACAAATATCCAAAAACTATGTAACATTTAATTACTTCATGTATCAGAACTTTACAGCCTAAGCTTATAGTAAAATGAGAATTTCCACTGTCACTGACAGTTAAAGAAATCTTGAAACAGAATTAGCCGCACGATAAAAGAAGATTTCAAATTCATCAATAAGTATGGTCTACACCACGATTTCCAAATGCAGATATCAAAGAGAAAAAAGAATTAACAGAAGAAACAGACCATATACCTATACACCCACACCTAGTTAACATGCATAACATTTAACAGTTCGTTCTTCATCCTCCCCGGTATGATGACACGTCGACACTCTTTCTTGCCTTTTCTAATGGCAGATCCATGCTCTTTCGGGATTTCTCAATGCAGTCCACACTTCTACGAGATCTTTCTGTTTGGTCAAAGGAGACCCTCATCTTTTCGAACACATCGACATTATTTTGGTGGCTCTTTGATTTCTCTGGTCTGTCTGTGCTGTGCCTTGGTTTTTCTCTCCGGTCAGTGCTCTTTCTTGATGTTTCGAAAACATCTGTACTTCTCCTTGAATGCTCAAACTGCAGGCCTGTACTTTTCCTATGACTGTATCTTTGTGAAGGAGGTCTTTCTACTGTGGCTATAAACTTCTTCAAGTGTTTAATATATTCTGGGAAGAGCTCCAAATTACAATGATTTCCCCCTTTGATCCACAGCGGCTCATACTTCTCTTTACAAAGTTCCCACAGCTGCTTACCATGTGAAAAGTCAACAACATCATCAGCAGTCCCCTGCATAAAAATTAAACAGCCCTCCAAAATATCAGTCTTCTACATGAAAGTCTCTCTACACACACTTCGATTCCAGAAAAGGAAAGGTGCACCTCGTGAGTTCATGTAGAACTAATCAAACCTATAAAACTATTTTGACACTCACTCCTCCAAAGTTTAATTTGTTAACATGATCAAACTGATATGATAGAGCACATTATTTCCAGGGCAGGAGAAATGTTTAATATTAAGATTCTTGGAATTCCTTCCTATAAAATAAGCTTATTGCATCAAAAGCTTTAATGCATAAATATCAAATACAATCCCCTGATACATTAAACTAAACCACATATTCGTGAAATCAGGGTAGTGAAAGCTAGGCACTCACTAACAATATTCATATTTACACGGAGAAGTATGAGGGTCCTTGCCAGAACTTTCTGTAAACTTGATGTAACTCCTTATAAAACTCCTCAAACATGCTAAAAGTGATCGAGTTGATACTTACATGGATGAGAAGTGCTGGGCAATTAACCAATGTTATTTTGTCAACGTTCTGCAACACAACAATACAATTAACACGAGAAATAAAAAAAAGTAAAATGATTGAAACTCTTTCAGTAAGTTACAGTAGTATGTTAACAGCCAAAGCATACCTTGTAAATGTCAAACCAATATGTGCGCTTCACAGAATACATGACCCTTAAACCCGACATAATTGGACTGTGCAGTATAACAGCTCTCAATCGTGGCAAACGAGATGCAAGGTCCAATGTGGGGCCACTTCCAAGAGATTGACCATAGAGGATGATATCTTCTTGCTTGGCGCCATAGCTTTCCTCAAGACACTTATAAGCAGCTTCAATATCCGCATAAGTATTTTGCTCGCTAGCCTGCACAGGAATTGACAATGATTATCATTTAAGGTCCTCCTCTATCCATTCTAATAAAAAATTATGTGTGCGTAGCTAAAACATCTTAAAAAGTTCTTGTATATAGCATACTTTCCCAGTTGACTGCCCGTATCCAGAGTAATCGTACCTGCACAAAGTTAAATACACAAGAAATCAATTAGTACGAAAATCCTTGACCCTCTAGTATTTAATTATCCTCAACTGGTTATCCAATCAGTATCATAATCCTAAATTATACTCTCCATCTAAAAAATATAGTCTAATTTTGAATTTTGATGGTTGACTTCTTAAATTTTGAACTCGGGTATGTTTATATATGATCCATAATATTTAGTGAAAAAATCATTACATGTTAAAAGTTTAAATGTATTTTACTATGACCATCATAATCGATTCAAATCAAAGCCATGTGAATCAATCAAATCAATTAAGACTTCAAAGTTTTCGGTATAGTTTGGATTCAAATTAAAGTGAATCAATCAAATCAATTAAGACTTCAAAGTTCATATTATAATTTTGATTCAAATTAAAGTCACGTGACTCAATTTAAGACTTCAAACTCCATTAATCCCGACCATTGAAAGTCAAACTGGACAATAATTTCAAAACGGAAGGTAATAGCTAAGAACACACAAATAAGCATTCAAATTGCAACTCTCGAAGACAAAAACATAAACTAGATTATTAACAATCAAATGGATATTGAGCTCATTCATCTGACCCAAATCGCAAAGTTACGTGTATCAATTAACATCACAAAGTTTATCAACTTCAACCATTCAAAAATCAAACTAGACGATTTTTTTCTAACGCAGCTAAACATACAAACAATCACTCAAATCATTCCATTTGACGGTAGAAATTAACACATAAATGAACACCTCAAAATTCAATCATTTTAACCATCCAAAATCAAACTAGAGTCGAAACACAGTTAACATATCCCACTCAAATAACTCCATTAAGACTTCAAAATTTGTTGATTTTAACCATTAAAAATTCAAACTGGACAATCATTTCGAAACGCATCATACAAAAACACACAAATAATCACTTAAATTGTACAAAAAGTACCCTAAAATATTAACCCTCGAGTGAAATTAAGCTAAATCAAACTCAATCTAAACAATCTTTTCAAAATCAAACTGGACAATCATTTTGAAACAGACTTAGCAAAATAATAACACAACACAATTACACAAATAATCACTCAAATCATTCATAAAACAAGCCGATGGCTCAACAGTGGCATCTGACCCGAGCTTCCACAAGAGGTCTCGGTTCTATTCTACTCTTGTTGGAGACATATATTTTACTTTATTTGTACCACTTACTCTAACTTTATTTAGTTATAAATTTATGTATTCCTTATTTGTAATACGGATCGCTAATTTACAAAAAAAAAAAAATCATTCATAAAACAATTACCCTAAAAGATTAACCCTTAAGTGAATACTAAGCTCAATAAAGAGCTCAAACATTTGGCCCAAATCCGCGGCATTTCCATGCGAATAGAGAACAGTTGAAGTCGCCATAGGATGTCGAATATACACCGCCACAATCTCGTTCCCTTTTCGTGTCGGGAGCTTCAGCACCTCCACATTTTCGCGGTGGTGGAAGCGGTTGAGGAGTAATAAGCCGGTGGAGTTGTCGCGCACCACCGTGTACGAGGGAGGATGTGGGGGGAAGAAGGCGAACTTCGCCGCCATTGATGACGTCACTCCGCCCATTGATGACGTAGGATTCTCTCTGGTTTTTGGTTTGCTTTAGAGGGAAAATGAAGGAGATTAGAGAGTGTGAAGTGGACAAATCAAATGGAAAAACGGTATTATTTGACTTTTTTCTTCTTTTCTAAAAAAGGCCAAAAAATTGGAGTATTTATATGTAGTAGAGTAAGGTAATTACCTGTTTTTGGTATCATTTAGTTTTTTAACTTAGGTTCGAACGTGTACCAATAAATCGATAGGTCTTACACGTTATCAAGTCGAGTAATTACGTGGTTGTTTAGGGTAAAGTATAATTTTTTTATTCGGATTCTAAATATATCAGTCGGACAAGTATCGAATCGGGTTTTTTGATCGATTATCCAACGGATATTGAGAGCCGGTTCAGCAGCAATATGTCAGAGTTGTCGCGCACCACGGTGTACGGATTGTGTGGTGGCAAGAAGGCAATTTCACCGCAATTGATGACGTCGCTCCTTCCATTGATGACGTTTCTCTCTAGATTCTGTTGTTTCTCTCTCTGGTTTCTACTTTATTAGAGAGATGAGTGTGTTCTTGGATTTGACCTTTTTTTTTATTTTCAACCGGGAAAATATTTGGAGTATTAATACATAAATAATCACATAATTTATCTACCCACTTAAAATTTAAAATTGTATATTGTTTTTATTGGGTGAATGAATATAGGTATATGAGTTTTATTTTAAATATCAATTAACTCTTGAATTTTTTATATTACCATTTCTGGATCCTTAGATCAATTTTGACTAGTTTAATTACTTGATAAATATGAAAAGTTGTCACTTGAATCTTTTTATTTTTTAGTAATGATAATAATTTATGAGTAGGAGATGATGTTCCAATCCAATGACAATATATCTTCCAAAGGAGATTAGAGTGGTTCGAACGTAAAACCAACTTAGATTATCCAATTACATCTCGAGTCGACATCAAGACTCGAAATTGAATTAAAGGTTAACAAGGCACATGTTAGTTTAATAATCCCCACGCTTTTGAAAAAGACGACCAAAAGGAACAATGATAATAAACCAAGTGAGTGCACGTCTCATGAGTAATGAAAGCTTGAGGCCTGAGGTTGAGCTTCATAATTCACACCACTTTTCACAAGCTGTGCTGTGATGTGCTCTAATCAGGAGACACACCGCATGGCCTTCTACATCATTTGTCAAAAGACATCTTTGAAATAGACCTCACACTAACATTGCAAAATTAGGGAAGATATTGTTATAGTATTTGTTTCTTGGATGTAGTCGAATAAACAAAATGGTTCATTATACTTTTTCCGTTTATAATCTATTGTGAAGTGGTAGATAATATCCATATTCCATCTTTGTCGATTCAGAGATGATATTTTTGTTATCATAATGATAAGATCGTGTACAATCTAACTCCCTTCTATCCCGCTTCGATAGGAACACACTTTGGGTCATTAAAACAATGTTATTGTTTATCGTTGAGTCGACCATCCGAATACTTGTACAATTTCTTTAATAAAAAAAGTAGATCGTTCAAATATAAACGAAGAAATTAGTTACTCGGGTGTATGATTGTATGAATGACACGTGAATAGCAAACTTAAAGTCTGCAGGCGCCTCATCAAGTTCAAATCTGCAGAAGATGCTTCGGCAGCCAGACACCTTTCGGCTTTTTTCTTTCCAAACTTTTAGCTGGAAGAAGTTGGGGGGTTTGCTTTTTGCCTGTTGGCTACACAAATTTACTTTGGCTAGAAAAAACTGCACCAATTGCTTAGTAGTTAGTACTATTAAAATAACCCCTTTCTTTAATTATTCCTCTAGAGTCTAGAAAACGGAAACTCAACTTTCTGCCAACCCACTAGAGCTCTACAAAGGCCAAATGAGATGCAAAAAATATAAAACCGCCACACTAATATTTTTCTATCCTGAGATATCACGAAGGAGTTAATTGCGAGATGTGCCTTCAATTGATCAGGAACTAGAGTTTTTTATTTTAACCACTTCAATACAAAATCGCTAGGATTGAAACACTTAACCACTTCAATACAAGATCCCTAGGACTAAAGCACTAAATGTGCCAATACATATCGGCAGACGTGTCGAACCAGGTTATTGGGGTGCCAGTACGCCATGATTCGGACCGATTGCAGATGCACACTGCCGGCGCTTCTCACCTTCATCAACCTGTTAGAAATATTTCCCTGACAAATCTGACAATCGACAAACTTATAGGTGGAGGAAAGCTGAATAAACTAGCAACATCATACTTTACATTCCCTGTTTAAGAACCAAAAAATGAACAAAATTTGAAAAAAAGAAAAAAAGAGAGCTGTACAGTTGGGTAAATTGTGTCCACATTAATGACTAAAACAGGCAACACTGAAGCTACTATTTCCACAATTAAGAACATGGGCAACTAGCATATATAGTCGAAATAGAGCAGTAAAACTATCTAGTATAGCTTGATTCGGGTTTGGATTGAACTCCGGCAAATTGGGCACAACTGGAGCTCGTTTCCACAATTGCGACATGTCTGTAAGTAATTAAGAAGGATGGTTAACATTAGCTACACAACATTAAACAGTCACAAGACACATAACAAACGATGATTATTATGTACCTGATGACCACAACCAAAGGCCATGTCTTTCGGGTTGGTTAGACATATGGGGCAAATCTGTTGGCAAACAAAGTAATGATTAGCATTGGATTACATTAAAGGAAGGTGGGTGGGCATGAAGAGGTTTATCAAGTTCACCAATAATTATGGAGATGATCATGCAGATGTCATTTATTTCTTTTAGCGTACATAAACCACTTGATATACCTGGTTTTCATAAGCTGCTACATTGGGGGCAGATGGTACATTGTCAACATGACTGGTGCCGTGCTCATAATACGAGCTAGGGCTTTGTTGGAAGCTAGTTGAACTTTGATATGAAGGTTCAGGAGCACTTAATAACGGATTTCCAAATACAGGCGGTGGGAGAGGGACTCTGCCAGGAGCTTTAACTTTTCGTCCACTGAAAATCAGTTAGAACAACATAAGATCAAGAAAAAACTACTAACACTTTTTAATCTGACTACTAAAGGGTACGACCCGGCCGGCTTTACCTAGCCGGGTAATTACTGCATTTTCGAGTAACGGGTAAAAAATTCAGCCCAAAGCCGACAATCCTTGAGCGGGGTTATCGAGCCGCTGCTTCCTTTAGCAAATTTGAGCATTTTTTGTATTTGAAGCCCAAAATTTATAAGAAAGTAGCATTTTATTTTATGGGTAATATATAATACTTTATTTTATTTTTTATCGAGTAATATGCCGAAGCGGTACTGTTACTTCGAGGTTATCGTGAAAGTGTGGAATTACCGAGTGCCGCCGATTAACCTTCGACCGGTTATCGAGCCAAAGCTGCTGAAAGCCGGTAACGAGCGGCTTGCCATCTTGGCCCTTAGCAACACTAAAAAGAAGAGTAGAAACCCACCCCAATAAATTTAGCTCGATAGTTGCTTTATATTGAGAAGGTACTTCCATCAGTGCTGCAAGAGCAAACTCAGTCTCTTTGCGGGATTGTGGTAAATCTTTTGACATTATTTCTGAAAAATTAACAAACTAAAAGAGACAAAAAACTTGTATCAATAGAATTCAGCATCGCCAACTAATCTACAGTCCAGTAACTCAATATAAGACGAAGAAAAATAAATGAAAATGCTACTATGAAGCCATATTACTTGGAAATTATCAAATTCTCGTGCAGGTAAGTTATCATCAAACTCCTTCATCATGTCCCAAGGTCCATCTCCAACCCCAACTAGTACAATAGACAACGGGAGCTTGCTGCACAAATTATGAAAAAACAAAAACATAAAAAAGTATATATTCTAATGAAAAATATGA
Organism: Lithospermum erythrorhizon; assembly: GCA_019722365.1. NCBI lineage: Eukaryota > Viridiplantae > Streptophyta > Magnoliopsida > Boraginales > Boraginaceae > Lithospermum > Lithospermum erythrorhizon. Next base: position 2,600,189 of record JADFUC010000243.1, on the reverse strand, counting down.
TATACACATGAGACATATAGCTAGAGAATATAAACCAAAGTACCTAGCAGCTACAATCGCATCAACAGTTCTTTGCTCCTGTGGACTCAACCGACCATATTCAGTATCCACACTCCGGGTCACCTAGTGATTTAAAATTACAGATGTTATTAAGATGCAAAGTTGAAAAACTATTACAAAAAGAAGCTAATTTCTGGTCTTATATAATTTCTGACCATACAAATTGACATTTTCTCAATTCGGAAACTAGCTGTGAAATTATCTCGGACATTTTTTACTATCAAGAACTACACGCGTGCCAATAGTAAAGGAAATTATGTACTCCCTCCTCCATCCCATTTAAGTGGGAGGTAGACTTTCCTCGCAATTTAAAGAATGCATTGGAGGTAATAATGAAGCGGGTTAAAAATAGCTTAAATGAGACCCGATTTTGGAATTGAAAAAACAGTGAACACTTCACAATGGATGTATTACAGGTTACAATGACAATCCAACATAAACAAACAACTCTCCATAATCCATATTTCAAAGTCAGACCATGCTGAGACAAGAAGAAGCAAAATTGCAACGAAGTGAGAAGGCCTAATTTTTAAAATTAAAAGTGTTGCAGGATATTAGTTTTGTTACTTTTTATCCTCAGTACTGCAGTTGTGAAGGTTCAATATATAAAGAATACCTGTCCATCTGCTATAATTACTAGAACGTGATACTGGCCTCCACTCTGTTCAACTATTGTCATAGCCATTTCAATAACCGGGGCAAAGGATGTCGGTCCTGCATGAATAAAAAAAGATGATTGAGCTGCATGTCAGTCAAGCATAAGATCTACCATAAGACGGAATAGGAATATATTGACCTGCAAGCTTAAGGTGAGGGACAATTTCTCTATAGCGCCTCAATACTTCCTCAAACCCATGACAATATCTCTCATCAGGATAGAAACTAAATATGTCTTGATCATGAGTTGACGCTGCAAAGTGCGGAAACCATGAGCCTATTGCACAAACAAGCTGAATTGGCAGTAAATTAGAGAAATATTATAAAATCATCATATATTACCATCCCCAAATCCAAAACAAGGAATCAAATTATCCTCATCAAAAGCTGCCAAGGTTCTCCCAATAATAGATATCCCTTGCTCGTAAGGGTTCAAGCCATTTCCAATGTGATGTAAACTCTTTCCACTGAAGGACTTCTTACCTGTACATACAGATTCGAGATCAGCATATTTCACTAAGAAATTAAAAGTAAGGTCATTGTACATGCATGGATGGCAAACCTGTCCACTCGTTACTCTTAGTAAAATCAATACCAACAATCAAATTTGAAGATTCGAGACCAGCACGTCCAAGAGCTTCAGTTACCTAAGAGAATAAAAATATATCCTCTATTAAGACATCTATGGTCTTTGTGATAAATGATCAGTTAAATATGATTAAACAAAAAAGTTTTATGAACATCAAACAACCCTCCGTCTCGAAACAATTAACTGTTTAGAGTAAAACTGTTGTTTCTTTTTATTTAATCATATACGATTTCAATGATACTTTAACATTATCTTAGACTCTTGTCTCAATAAAGTTTCAATTCTCACCGTAAAGTGTAAATGATCACCTTTTATTAATATAGAGCAAAAGAGGAAAATTTTACCAACTTTTGTTCTAAAGAATCAAACTATTTTAAGACGGAGGGATGATTGGAATAGCATAGAGGAGAAAACTTTTAACCAGTACTGATTCTTTCATAACCACCAAAATTTACATACAATACAAAAACTAACATATCGTATGGATGATAGTTTATCTGATGTAAGAGAATCACAAATTTGCATTACAATAAAAATATCCTGAGATACATTACACTATTAGAGAGTGACACAAATAGGGGAATACCTCCTCTAGTGATCTATAATTGTCAGCGAACCTCGAGTACCTCTTATCAAGTGTCTTCCTTGGTGCAGGAGCATGACCACTGTTCCCCTGACTGTAGTCTTGTGGTGCTGGATGTGGTACTGAGTACCCTGCCTGTGGTGGCGTATAGGTTGCCTGTGGTGGTCCATAAGCCGGAACAACAGGACGATGTAGTGGAGGATAATCATAACTCTGGCTACCCTGTGAAGATGGTGCTTGAGAATTATCATAATAATTCCAGGACGACGAGGACGACTGTGTTGTTGTTGGTGATTGCCTCGGTTCCTCAAAACTCGAACTTTTGTTCCCCATCGAGCAACGTCAACAACCAAGAAAATGATCAAATTCTTCAATAAATAAAACCAACCCAAAATCCCCTTTCTACCTTCAAAATATAATAAAACCTGTCAAAATCAATCCAAATGAATATCCAATATGTTCTATATCCAACAATTTGCTTCCTTATCAACACTCAATTGGTCCTCCAAAGTCCAAACACTTTCTAAATAAGAAGAAAAATGAAGAAATTTCCCTATCAGAGTCCCCACAAAAGGCTATTTAAATTGCAAATAAGGAACAACATTAATAGATAATTTTAATCTACAATAAAAGCTACTAGACTAGCAAAAAGAACTTTCGATCAACAGAACTACTATAATATTCTCATGTACATTGATTAGCTACTAGATATTTTTTCAATATCCCAAATTGTTTGTCTTAAAAGTATATGTCAAATGACTAAAGATGACAAAGCATGTCAATGGCCAAGTAAGACACGCAACAATTTTTTATAGATAAACCTTTCATCCAAATTCATAGAAATTACTAGAACTTAATATAAAACGTGTTAGGAGCAATAACTTCAAAACTAAGAAAAACAATCCGAATTATAGTCAAAATCAATTAAAGCCTCCACCTCCCCCACTAGAAGTCTGAAACCATCCCAATTAATGTACTTTTAGTCTCTACCCCCAACACAAGATTAAATCTCCCATGAGTCTTAATCCAACCCCAACAACACAAGATTGCCCCCATGGTAGCTTCTAATCCATTATCATACAATAATGGATAAAAGTACCAAAGAATGGAAGGAGCAAAATACCAAAGAATAAATTTTTCAAAAACAGCAACTTCAATTAAAGTTTCAACAAGAACGAGTCTTGCAAAAACTACAACATCAATTGAAGTTCCAATCTTTCTCCCCCCATAAAATATCCCAAACTATAGTCCAAATCAATTAAAGTTTCAATCTTTATCTACCCAAAATAAGAAAGAATATATAAAAAATACCATCATATATTATAGTCCAAACCAATTAAAGTTTCAATCTTTTTCGACCCATTAAAAGAATGAATATAAACAACAACAAAGATACCAACATCAATTATAGTAAAAAATCAACTAAAGTTTCAATCTTTCTCCCACTAATAAAAAGAAAGAATGGATAAAAAAATACCAACATAGTCAATAATGAATCTTGAAATAACTACAATATATCAAGCTTTATTAAAAGAATCTATATTGATAGAGATATTTAACTAAAATTAATTTGACAAAAGACCAACCTAGTGAATATCCCTGCTGAATTATGTGCTTAGGTTGTTGAGTTGTCAAAAAATAATTAGCAAATTGTCAGAATATGTCAGTTTTGGATAAAATCTTTTGAAAAATTTGGAGTTCTGAGCAAAAAGATAAATATGAAAAGTGAATTTGCTTTGTTCTAAATTGATAATTGTATAAAGTGGATTGAATCAACAAAAGTGAACATATATAATAGAGTAATTGCACTTATAATTTAGGTAGGCCAATTGTATAATCATGTGACTCTTATAAAGTCGGAGATTCAATCCCTATCCAATTCGACCGGGAATGTTAAAAGATCCAAATTCCATCAGGTTCAACTTATATCATTTTCGATTACTGATTTTTTTTATTTTTTTTAAAATCGGTCATTATAAGAACTCGATCCAAAACCTTATCATATGAGAAATATTCCGTAGTTACTGAACTAATTCTAGTGGTTTCATTTTCGATTACAGATGTTCTTTATTGAAATTAAATTTGCTCATTCTGTTGATTTGAAACTACACATCCAATTTTTCCTACATTTTTTCACGTTTATGCGAGGGCAATTTTGTCTTTCTCGCATATAACCTCATTCCCTCTTGTAAATGCACACACCTTCTAGAAAGACAAAAAAATACCCCACAAAATTCAAAAAATAAAGAAAAACTCAATTTGTAGTCTCAAATTGACAAAATGGCTAAGTTCGCCCACTACAAGAAATATTAGTTATCAAAAAACAAAGATAAAGTCAAATCCAAGCGCCACTAACTGAAACGCTTAACAAACGCGAAGAATCTTTGCGATATTTGTCATTTTCTTGCATAAGATTTGGTATGTAACTCGGTGACTATTATATCGTCAATGTAAACTTTCAAGATTGTTTGTGAAACAAGTTTGTAACTCCGAAACTATAATTACACACATGCAACGAGAACTATAATTACCCAAATTTGAGTTGGGTGTGTGGGTAATATGTCCCAAGCAGGAGGCAAGCTATCGGAAATATGAGATATTAGGACTATAAATATGTCCGAACAATTCGATCAGACAACCGTTTCATTTCATATTTAATTATATTCAAAACAATATAAGTTCGTATATATGTTCGGACAAAGTTCCACAATTGACATATATTAGATTAACTCTGTGATTGACATTAAAAAGCATTACCATTGTGAGTATCATAATCTATATATTAATACAATATTTGGTTAACATAAATTAATATATTACTCTTGTCAATCGAACCTAAGAGGTCACACACAACAACATGATCGAACTATAATGCGAATTATAAGTTCCCGGTTAAAGTGTACCCTCATAAGGAAACATTGGGGTATGTGGATATGATTCCGAATCTTACTTGAAAAGCATATTTGTGAATATTCTATCTATACACTTAACGGCAGTTCTCATTTTAGAAGAAGTGAAAGGATTCTAAAGACTCCCTCTCCCCCTATGTCTCGAATTTTTCAGGAGTCAAATAGTTTTGCTTAACTCTCCATCAAAGTATACATTCTACTGGCTTATAACAGCTTACTTTTAATAAAATTGTTCTCATTTCCATTATTCATCTTTTAGAGAAAAGATGAAGCAAAATCAATCTCCTTCCCACCCCCTCTTGTTCGACCAAATGGAGAAGAAAAACACTAGCTTTTTTCTTCCTCTTAAATTATTTTGTTCACTTTAATAGTTCTAGTAAAACGAATGAAGGGTTTGATCAATCGTTGGTGTGGACTATTCTTAGAGACAACCTATATCAGTTGTTCAAACCTCCTTTGATATTATTCTCACGCAACTACAATATGGCGGTACAAAAACAAAATCTTTGATTAAATTATCGCTTTTATAATCTCGTAGCCTTGGCCACCTGTTAGATGTAATATTGGCCTTTAATCCGTAAAATCCAACAGCAGCAAATGTAAAAAGGTCTCGAAGTAGTATCGCTGTTATTGTCAATGGTATTACGCATTTAATGAGACGTGGCCTTAGTTGTTGATGCTCACACATTTTATACCGATGCCACGGGTTCCCTCGATTCCGGAGTGTTCTCGTATATTGAACAAGGTTGACACGTTGACCACATGACTACGACTCATATCTCTCGAACCGTTAGACAAGAAGCGCCTCGCTTCTTAGAGAACGCGGAGGGTCGATTGTCTCATAGGGGTTCGACGTGATTCCGAAGGCTGCCAAACGCTAAGATTTCTCAGATGCTCTACACAGAAGACGTCAAGCACTTCGAATCACTTTCGCTGGCAAATACTCTAATGGGTTCGAGGGTTTCAGCTTGAACATCACAGTGTAGCTCAAGATGTCCCGGCAGAATTGCCGCTTTGGTCTTCCTCGGCAGGTACGACAACGGGGAGGAGTTAGCTCATGCTTTCCCCGGGTCAGCAGAGAAATTCGTTCCCTGCGTGTCAACTGCTATCGGTATCGAGACTATTCAATGGCAGTTGTCATCGGGAGAGGAGAGTTCGTGGTACTCGGTGGTACGGCTAAGATCATAGGAAGTGACCGTTTAGTATAGCTCCTGTGAAAGGATGGGCCGAATTTCATTTTTTCATGCTAAGGGATGTGAAGTAGGCATACTTTGCCATACACTAGTTCTCTGCTTCTGCTTCTCGGGTTCTTCGCTAATGTGGCCGATATTATTAGCAAAGAGAATATCAACAAGCAAATATAGCCTTCTTCGGTGAGGGCGGTCCTGGCTAAAGTTCGACTTGCCAACCGACCGTTATGTTACTGCCCAAATGGCTGTGGTAATATGTGAAGCGGAGGTGCAAAATTTTTAGTATTATCTATCTCTCTTTTGCATGTCTTTTTTGACACATCCGTCACATCTGAGTACTGTTGGCGCATCTGGTACATTCCCCGTACATTGAGTACATCTTGTACATCCGACGATTTGGTACAATTTCCATGGCAATACGTGAGGGCGGATGTCCAACTTAAAGATTGCCTATCTTTCAAAGGCCTTTCCGACATATCCGCTACATCCGAGTACCGGCTGCGCATCCGGGTACATTGAGTACATCTTAAGCATCCGGCATATTTGGTACATTCTGCTTCACTATTCGCGTAATGCCCCCGTACTTCGTACATCTGTGCACTTTCGGGAAGGTTATGATTTTCTCATATATGTGGAGGATTCAAGTCAAGATGGAGATTTGTCGGAATAATATGCCTTGAAATCCAGTAGTCGGGAGGTGGTAACCTCTACTCAAGTCCCGACGCCGCCCAAAAATCTCGGACCTGCAGAGTTCGATTCGGCTCGTGACTCGCTGTCCCGACTGGGATATTTTGAGGCGGTTCTGAAGTCGGTTTAGGTTCTAGAATCTCTATTATAAAGCAAATACGCTCCGCCCGTTATAAATAAACGTGGAAAATGTGTTCTTATGTTTTGTTAAAATGTTACTACGTAAAAGGGAAGTCTAGAAGAAACCTTGACATTTTATATATATATATATATATATATATAGTTATATATATATATATATATATATATATATATACATTTCAGGTCAAGGCTTCCCTAAGTCTCAAAAGTATACGAAGAAAAAGCCCACTTGGCATTGTTAATGAAATATTTGTTTTGCAACAAACTCGAGTTTGCATACAAATACCACGCCGCTTTTGAATCAAGAAATACTCTTGGGGGTTTTAACCGTGCTCATTTCATAAATTTTACTTGAAAAATGCACTAGTATTAGATATACTAAACTAAAGAAAGAAGTATCACTAATTCCTTACACTGCTAAGGAAAATTCATATAGAATTCATCCCCGAAGACGGATAAGTGAAGTGGTTACCTTATTCTTTATCCACCATTGTATAATATCCAATGGATCTATTGAAATGTAATTTTACTTTCCTCGCTTTTCTGTTTTAAATCATTCATGAGAGTGAGCTTATAAGAAAGATTTTTATTTTGATGACCATGTCGGCTAATCATGCAAGTAACAGTCATTACGAAAATTCAAAAACATATAATTTTTTGAATTTTCATGGGCTTCGATTAAGTGCTATACGGACTCGAACCGTAAAAAGACTCCAACATGCACTTTTTTCGCATTGGGTTATTTCATTAATCGTGATATAATTATCGGGCCCGGCCATATTTTTCTTAATATGAAAAATAAGATGAGATATGGCTCCATGTGTTCGATTCATTTTGATTCCGATTCAGAACACTATCAAAGTTTTTCAAAGGTAGAAGTTGCCCTCGCATTTAGGTCTGCCTCGTGCTTGGGACAATCCTAAGCAAATGAAGTCTCTATCGCTTAATTCAAAAAAATCAAAATACGAAACTCCATACACCATAAAAGTTTCTGCTGCGACGAAAAGAGATTTTTCAAGCTCTTATACTATTACGCTTAAGATTTAATGGGGATTACAGATTCACCTTATCAAATATCTCTTCAAATCGGTGATGGGGGTCGATTTTATACTCTAATAATGGATAATGGGTATCAAGATCGGACCTAATATATATAATGTGTGGTCACTAGGAAATAAGATGGATAGATTGTCTATTTCATATTTTGAGCATGAAATTGTTTCTTATATGATGCTAGTAGAAGAGAAGCAATATGGAAAGATGGTGTTTGATTATGACTTTTATTGTTTGTGGCAAGTGACTAGCAGGCTGCCAACAAGCAACATGAATACGGAGTATATGATTGTTCAGTTTTATGTATAGGTTTAGTTGTTCATTCTCAAGCTGATTGGCACCTTCCAAATTAATTTAAAATTTAGCATGTTTAAATTTACCCAAGTGGCCAAGTACTACATGTATATAACTAAGCAAAGAGTCTCATGCAACCCTACATAAGATTGATAGTAACGTGAATTGCTAATTACAAGTTACCAACGCATATGATTTTAATTTTAGCCTTTTAAGGCCCTTGATTTTAATTAAAATTACCATATAATATTAGAACATCAACATCATATACAGTAGGGAGTATGTCTTATTTCGAATTGAGATTACAATATTAAATTGAGAGTCGACCAACGACCCATACATATTCAAAGTGTTGTACCAAAGTGGAAACATTTTATTTTCAAGAAATTCAACATTAATGAGGTGAAACTGATAAAGGCAAAAAGCTAGAACTTGGGTGATGGGTCAATCCGAAGAAAACTCTTATTGGACATGGCCACTTGGGTAGCCAAAAGGTCATCAATCATCATGGGAATTGGGATCTAAACCGTCCGATCCAATTCCGTTAAAGGTGCATAAAAATATGTCCAAACAAAATTTTAAAAACGAGCAAATTTGCCTCAAATCGCTAAACGCCTATTTCAAAAAAAAATATAATAGATTATTATGCTCCTATTATTTTAATTTTTTTATTTCTATTTTCAAAAATTTAATTTTTTTAATTTTTTTATTTCTATTTTCAATCTAATATCTAATATATTTCTAATTATAACAATTAATATCACAAATCTTCAGATATCACATAACATTACACAAAAAAAGATCTCGAAACAATTCAACATCAACTTCTTTTAACCACTGAAAAAAAATCTCTCCACATTCTTAATCAATTACATGATTCTCAAGTATATATAGTGATATAGATTCATATTATAAATTATCAAAATAACACAAAGCGTATGCAAAATACTAACATAAACCCAAAAGCAATGCTCCGTGATTAACTGCAATAATGAGATTACAAACTCAAAAAGCATATAAAATCAATATGCAAATCATGAAAATAAAAAATAAAAAAAATAAAAAAAGATTAAAAGTTGAAGCTTTATATAACCAAATCAAAAGCATAACGAAATAAAATTGGGGTCATGAGATTACAAGCCTATAAATCAAGCATAATTTTGTGTAATGTTATATAATGATACAAGATCCGGTGATGTTAATTGCTATAATTGAACCATTACGAGCTATATATCGATTGTCAAAATAAAAAATAAATCTAAATAATTAAATGTAGTTGATTCGCATTCAAAATAATAAGTGACGTAATAGTCTAATCAATTTTTGAGCATCAAAGATTTAACACCCCACCGACTTGCCAGCCTCCCTTAAAATTATCCCCATAAGTGGCCATAACAAATTACAACACCTATCAACGGATCGGATAATCCAATCTTACTTGATACTCGAATAACAAACTCATATATAACATCTCAATTGATGAACAAGTTGGTTCTAGCGCTGCTATTAGATAAGCAATGCAACATGATAATTATCCAATTCAATAAATTACATTACATGTTAAAACATGATTCCTTTATAGTCTTAAACGCATTTTAAATTTTAAAGTGCAAATTAATCCGTAACTCTCACCCGAATAATGTAGAGTTGAAAAACTCAATTCCATAATCCATATTGTAATATTTAAGTTAGATCTAAACAAATTACATTAATAAAATCCAATCAATACTAATACTTATCCAATTCAATAATATATTTTATCATCTGAATACACCGCTCGAACCCGACTTGTTAACATGGAGCAAAGTATAATTGTTCTTCCATGCCTAGTCTCAATCTTTCCTCCAATTTCAACAACTGAAATATCCAAACACAAGAACCCTCACTGACCCACAAAATTTCATCATTCAAAAGCCTTTTTCAAGTACATATTCATACACATATATTTGTATTTATATACAAAAAAACATTCTTTTCTTGCTTACTCATCTATGAATCAGCTACCATAATTGCCTTTTATAAACATTTATTATTAGTATAAATATATAAATGTTGTAGTATTAACTAACAAAAAAGATAAGATTTTTTTGTACAATAAAAACTAGTTTTGTTGTACAATGAAAAATTCAAGAAATGAAGCTTTAAGGAGTAGAAAAAAGATGTTGAAGTATGTTTTGATTGGATTAGTTGGGTTTCTTGCATTGGTTTGTTTGTATAATGGGTCTTTGTTTGCTCCAAGTATGGAAAACGACGTCGTTTTGGAGTCTGATGATGGTACTGACCCATTTACTGGAGGGTTTATGAGAAAAAGAGACCATTTTGATGATATGTTCGATGACCAAGAACAGTACCCTGATGTCCCAAAAAGTATTCCTGTATGTATTCTTTTTTTATACGAAAACTCGAGACCTCGTCATTACTAGTAATATCTCGTGTCTACTAGGATAATGTTTATGTATACTTGATGTCTAGTCATTTGTTGGTTATTTTCTTTGTTTTGTAGTGTTCTAAGTTGGGATTTTGTGTTGTTATAGGTTTGTGATTCGAGGTATTCGGAGTTGATACCATGTTTGGACAGGAATTTGATATATCAGTTGAAGTTGAAGCTTAATTTGACATTAATGGAGCATTATGAGAGGCATTGCCCGCCGCAACAGCGCCGTTATAATTGTGTCATTCCTCCTCCTATTGGTTACAGGGTCAGTGATTATGGGTGTTTTCTATAGTTGTTGTCTCTTACCTCAAATGTTTTTCAGTATATAATTTATTACAAGTATGATTAGTGTAATTAATAACATTATGCAGTAGTCTGTAATATTGGTTTCCCCAATGAAGAGATGTTATTTTTGCATTATTTGGATGATAGTAGCATTACTTTTTAGCTGACAATGATATATCCGTTATTATGGATTATGCTAACTGAAGGTCCAATTTATTCTGTATTGCTTTGGGGACTGCGGTGTAGCAATTTTGTTATTCTTGTTAGTGGCTGTGTTAGCTTGTTTCTGATGAGGTGATTGTTAGAAGTCCAGACACCAATAAGATGGCCGGCGAGCAGAGATGAAGTGTGGAAAGCGAACATACCTCATACCCATCTTGCTTCTGAAAAATCGGATCAGCGATGGATGGTTGTGGATGGGGACAAGATCAGGTTCCCTGGTGGAGGAACACATTTCCACTATGGGGCTGATAAGTATATTTCAGCCGTTGCTGGGGTATCCTACTCTATACCTTTGCATTTCCAAGTTTCATTGTTATTTGTTTCATTTATAGGGTGCAAGTTTATAATTACTTCATATTTTGTGTAGATGCTCAAGTTTCCTGGGGAAAAATTAAGTAATGGTGGACAAATTCGAAACGTTCTTGATGTTGGATGTGGAGTTGCAAGTTTCGGGGCTTATCTCCTTCCTCTTGATGTTGTTGCTATGTCACTAGCCCCCAATGATGTTCACGAGAATCAGATACAATTTTCTCTGGAAAGAGGGATTCCAGCAACGCTCGGTGTCCTGGGGACAAAGAGACTACCTTACCCCAGCAGATCGTTTGAGTTAGCTCATTGTTCCCGTTGCAGGATTGACTGGCTTCAGCGAGATGGGATTCTCTTGTTAGAATTGGATAGACTGCTCAGACCAGGAGGTTACTTTGTGTATTCTTCTCCAGAAGCATATGCCCATGATGCGGAAAACCGAAAAATATGGAATGCCATGTATGATCTTTTGAGGAGAATGTGCTGGAGAGTTGCTTCAAAGAAAGATCAAACTGTGATTTGGGCTAAGCCTTTGAGTAACAGATGCTACATGAAGAGAAATCCTGGTACTCAGCCTGCTTTATGTCTTTCAGATGATGATCCAGATGCAGTTTGGAATGTGCCCATGAAGGCTTGCATCACCCCGTACTCAACAAGTAAGGATCAATTTACATTTGTTGCTTAGGGATTTCATAATATTTTTCCACAAGTTGATATTTCACATGTCGTGTTACACGACATGATTTTGTCAAAATCTTCTGTTGCAATTCATATTTTTCACTCTTTCTACATGATTGCCATAGTGTACTCCAAAATCACATATTCATAACGTACACATGACCGACATGAGTTTCATTAATGCTTGTTTGTTATTAAAAATAACTGAATTATTCCATTGCAAATGAAACTGATGATGCTACTAGTAACTCTTAATAGCTTTCACTGTTTGTTTCTTATTATATCTTGTCAAATCAAGAGATGCACAAGGAAAAGGGAAGTGCTTTAGAACCTTGGCCACGACGACTTGTAGCTGCTCCTCCTCGCTTGGAAGAAATAGGCATCAGTCCAGTGGAATATCTTGTAGACACTGTAAGTTAGCCCGCCTTCAAAATTTAGTATTTTTAAGTTGTATATTGTTTCCATGAATAATTGATCAAAGGTTCATATGTAAATAATAATGTCTTGAACACAGAAAATATGGCGTTCCAGAGTGTATGAGTATTGGAAGCAAATGAAATCTGTGATACAAAGAAACTCACTCAGAAATATCATGGACATGAACTCCAACCTTGGTGGATTTGCTGCTGGTTTGAAAGATAAGGATGTCTGGGTGATGAATGTTGCTCCAGTCAATGCATCTTCCAGATTAAAAATCATTTACGATCGAGGCTTAATTGGAACAGTGCATGACTGGTGAGTTCAATTGGGAATACCATTGTCATTTTCGGTGTTCCAAAATTCTCGGATGACTGATAAATAATGCTCACTATCAATCTACATACAGGTGTGAATCATTCTCAACGTATCCTAGAACCTATGACTTGCTTCATGCTTGGAAAGTCTTTTCAGAGATTGAAGAAAGAAGCTGTAGCACAGAGGATCTACTTATTGAAATGGACCGCATTTTACGTCCTGAAGGTTTTGTAATAATCAGAGACAGGGTTCCTATTATTAATTACATCCGCAAATTCTTGGCTGCATTGAAATGGGATGGGTGGATTTCGGAGGTAGAGCCAGGTACAGATGCACTCTCCTTGAATGAAGAGAGAGTTCTAATTGCAAGAAAGAGATCATGGAAACGGGAACTTTTGTGAATTGCACATCTCAGGTACTTTCAGGCTTACAAGTCTGTTCTTGGCACTCAGCACTGTTATATAGACAATTTAAACAATATCGTAAGCTATAACTTGTAGATATGGTTTTTAGAGTTGCTGGTTTCAAATTGAGAGTTTAAGACTTCCTCTATAGGTTTACTATTAGTTACTTATAAGGCAACACCTACAATTGAAACTCAGGGTCAGTAGACAAGAACCAGGAGATTAATGAACAGTATTCAGTTGTGACTATGGGGAGACCTCGATCCGCAAGGCTAGCTGTTTCGTTTTCAGATCGAAGATTTGAAGTATGCGTAAGCCCTTACATACGCCTGCGCGGTCAAGATAAATCCCTTTGCATAGAAGGCAAGATTTTCTGTTTTGGAAAGTTCTAACAGTATTTGGTACATATATATTCTACTGAGAAACAACTGTTATGTACTCGATTATTTTTGCTTGTGCTGAATTTTGTAACTCATTAGCCGTAAAACTGTCAATTTTTTGTATTTTAGGGGCCATTAGTGTGACGGTTTTACACTTTTGATAAATCTATCGGATTTGATCCCAACCACCATAAAGGTCGGAGATAATTAGTGACATTAATTATATAATTAAGCAATGACTTTATTATTATTGCATGTGATGATAAGCACCAAACCAATAATGTTATAAACAAAATGAAAATGTAGTTGCTGAACGTATGTGGAAATCACAACGATCTTAATTTATCATCATATATAACGACACCTCAAATATCTAAGGACTACAAATACTTCGTCAAAGCAGGCTCTTTGTGATTATCGAACATAATACAAAGAAGAATTAGGATAAGTCAAAGTTTTGTTGTTTCCATGCACTTAAAAAAGATTGGTTTTATCATCATGGAAGAAGCCATTCTGTTATTTATTTATTATGGTGAGGGCGAAATATAAGTTGACTGATAAAATTCAAGAGATAAATATAATCAATAAAATATCAAGAACACCAAAATTTGGAATAAATATCAGAAATTAATTAAAAAATATGCAAAATCTATTTTTTAAGGAGTATAATACTACAAAGCTATCAAAATGAGCTAATATATTAATTCTCAAAAGTTAGGAGTGCAAAACATTTTTTTAATTATTAATAGAATTACAAATTACATACTAGACATTTAATGATTTATAATTTCTATCTCATTCTAAGGACATGTTTTTAATGTAATAAATTAGTTAAGCATTGGATGTTGGGATAATTTAAAATCGAAGGAAGCCGAACCGCCGCCACGCGACGACAGGAATGGGTTAAAAATCTCTCCTTTAACTTGTTTTTGTGTTAGTTTTTGTGGAGAGAGGGATTTCATAACTCTTAAACAAAATCAACTTCAACTATGACAAAGTCCCAATGTCATTAAGAAAACTCCGAGTCGGCCATAATTCATAAGAAACTCCTTCTATATGTTTTTATTTGGAACTTTGATTTCTTCAGCTTCACAACAAGCTTCCAAGTTATAGTTACATCATATGTATAATGCTGTTTACATTGACTAGACATGGATAATACCCTCAAGCCCATATACTTTACTAAATAAGCAAAATTATTTATATTAATGTAATCAGACGCATAACTAGAATAAAATTTTATTGAAATAGAAAATATTTATGTATCAAAATAAATTATTATTTTTATAAAAATCTCCAAAGCTACATAATATAGATAGAATGTCAAAATTTTAACAAAAAACAGTTAAGTTATATGTTTTTTAAAATTAGGGTGGGTCGTGATCCAAATTGACATGTATACAGGTAGTAGGCTAACGACCATTTCTAATGTATTACACATGTCATTTCTGAATACAGACGTGCACCTCTACGAAATTACATTGTAATAAAACCGCCATGTATTAATGCCGATCAAGCAGTTATGGCGTAGAATGCATGGGAGAAAACCGTGAACACTAAATCAACTGGGCACCATCCACAACAGCGATCAATCGGAGCGTCAAAAGCATAATCATTTCATACAACAACGACGACTGAAATAAATTTAACACCACGCGAATCTTGTTAAAAATTCCTCGATCCGTGAAAGAAGGTTTTTTGGCACTCCAAAATGCGGGCCCTACCTAACAATAAAATAAACAAAAAATGGGAGTTTTTGTAGCAACTTGCTCCACTTGGCAGCCATTTGGGCTTATTTTTTCCCCTTATTTTTAAATCGCTATAAGAATAATTAAGCCAAAAAATATATATATACCAATTATTTTTATTTTTCAAAATTTATAAATATATACTTAGGTTTTACACCCCTTTTCATTAATTGTATTAAAATATTATGAATTTTTTGAAATTCAAAAAAAAAAATTGTGAAAGGAAGATAAAGTGATTTAGTAGTGTTATTTGGTATTTTTAATTGATGCTACAGCGATAGTAAGATTACCAGTGACCAATAACCATTATCGTGGGATGGTTTAAGAGAACTTATGAATTATGGCTAACCAAATGGTACCACGTATATTTTTGAATGATGAATAAACCGAAGGTTGCATGTATGCACCACCTGAACGTAGCAATTTCTAGCTGCTAAATAAATAAAAGAATACGTATGCCCTTTCGACGTGTTGTTTCGGTCTCAACCTCTCAAGGCCAAGAATATACCAAATTTATCAGACGACTTAGTAATGATTAAAGTCGTCGTTGAATATATATGTGCTAAAAAATATTTTGCCCTCTCATATATTTGAGATTATTTCTATGGATTATCTGGCTAATTCTCTTACTATTTGATGGTATATTTTTAAATGTGAAGTTGGCAAGTGGCTTCATAATTTCTACTTAAAAACATGACATTAGCTAAATAATTTGTTTGACATCAAAACTTGAGGTGGTCAGATACATTTGAGATACTAATTCTAAGATAGATAACAAGGCCCAACTTTACCAAATCAAAGATTAATAATGCCCAACTCAAATAAAAAACTGAACAGTCTATTATGTTTACGAGTAATAATTGTAGAATTATATAAGTTGGTTTATTTTATAGCATCATTTGTCATCACTTTCAAATCGATATATGGATATACTACACCAATTTGAAGCTACATGCAGTTTATAATAATGCAAATTTGACTCGGTTTTAAACGGAACAATTAATGTGGCCACTTTGGTACTCATACAACTTCTTATTATAGAAAATAATCTGAATTTGAATAACAAATAATGCTGTATATTATTATAATCTCGAAAGTAGAGCTATTTTAATTTTTTTTACAACGGTTCATAGTATATTTTTCTATTTTGGAATATGAACTAGTCAGCTACCAACTAATTCTTACTGTTTCAGATATTATTCTATATATCTAAATCTTAACAATTGGATACTCCGTAATAAATTGAAGTTGTATGTGTATTTACTATATGAGATTAGTATTAAAAAAAAATTACCAATAACGAAAAATTGTTACTCTATTCGTTGGTTGTAATTGAAATCAAATTTTTTCGAATTTGAAGTGGTTCAATTCAGCTCGAGGTTTAAATGAATTGAAAATATCTAAATTCGATTAGAATGGTTTGAAGTTCGAATTATTCGATCTTTTCATGTCTAAATAAGAAAAATTATTCGAATCAAACCATCAATCTCGAATTTATAAACACCTAATTTTAAGTTTCAATTCATTTCAAATTATATCGAACCAAATTTCTCGAGTCAGATTGAATTTTAGAATTATATCTAAGTTGTAATAAGAAAAAATACTAGAAGTGGGAGGCTTGAAATTAGCTAGTATAAATACTACTACCACCTCTTCTTTCCCTCTCCTTTGAACATCAAAACATAGCAAATCTCTTCTCAATTTTTCACAACTTCCGAATTCTTTAAGGTTTAGAGATAATCAGACAAACCCAATTCTTGTCTGTAAAATACATTATAATTCAGACCACAAAACAAATACTATATATTTAATTTACAATTAATTTTGTTCAAGAAAGGGAAAAAAAACTACCTACCAAATTGCTCTAATTATTGTTTCAGAATTGAAAAAATTATTAAACGAAAAAAGGAGTAATTTTTTTATTTTTTTGAAAAAAAGACACCCAAATTCTTGAAAAATGGATGTTTTGAAAACCCTTTTCAGGACACTCTGATCAGGATTTTTTTGTGTGGTAATATTGATTAATTGGGCTGTTTTATTTTTTGTTTCTATATATTTTAGTGAACCAATTGAGATTTTTTCTATTGAGATAAAAAGGAAGGGATTTTTAATATTATTAGCTGGTGGTTGTGGAGATGTTGCCTGAAGTTTATTACCCCTCCAAAAAAAGGGATGATTTTTGTGATGAAGTTCGTGGGCAGGTATGATTTTTATGTTTTTGCAGTTAAATTGGAGTTTTTGGTGGGAAAGTTTGAATCTTTGGATTTTTTTGTCTACAAAAGTGATAAAATTTGGAAAGTTTGTTAACTTTTTTTGCCTTTTTGTTTAGAATGTGACATGGGATTAAAAGGTTGTTACTATTGTTTTTTGAGTTTGGAATGTAGATGTAGAATAAATTGAGTGGAAATTGTTTTATGTTTGTTGTTGGGTGATCAATAATTTTCAGTTCATGTGATCATGTTATAGCTTGTTGTTAGTTATTTATTATTTTGGATGAGGAATTTGTTGCCTGTTCTAGGACTTGTTTTTTAATATTCCAATGTTTGTTGTGACATGCTTTGCACTAAAACATTTTTTATTGAAAAAGTAGTTTGAATATTGTTTGTGTACTTGTGTATTTCATCTTCCATACTGCGTCAACATTATGATGCCTCGGGTGGAGTAAGATACTCTCCAATTATTCTCCTCTGATTATCTCAAGTTACAGTTGAAAATGAAGAAAGTTGTTATATTACAAAAATGTCATCTTCCAAATTAATGATTGTAATCGAGATTTCAATGGTTGAAATTGAAACTTGAATAAAGTGGAGGGATAATAATTTGAGAGTAGCCAACTCCGCCTCAGGGCATTGAAGGGGGAACTTAGATTTGCATTATGAAGGAAAAGGTTTAATCAAAATTTTAATGTTATTCTCTTCTGGAACTTTTTTATCATGTGTGTTATGTTATTAGAACCATCTGTGTTTGTGCTCCCCCCCTGGCCCCTCCCCTGTCCCCACCCTACCCTTTGATCAGGGGTCTTTTTCCTTTTCTTTAGTCCAAGTTATTTTATGTTTTATTTTAGATAATAACTTTTCAGATGTTCTCAAGAGTTGTCTTTGTCTTCTATGGTTATTACAGTCTTCCCTCATGGCCTACTACATTTCAAGAGTAAGATACATGTTCCAGTGCCTTGATGTGAAGTCCTTCATCTATTTGTTTATAATTCTGCCATTGGTCATCTTTGGCACATATACTCATGGGCAGAAGATAACCTATTTCTTAAGGCCACTATGGCAATCCCCTCCGAAGCCATTCATTGACATACCTCACTATTATAGCGAAAATGTGACAATGGAAAACCTCTGCAGTCTCCACGGATGGAAAGTTCGTGAGTATCCAAGGCGAGTCTATGATGCGGTTATATTCAATAATGAAATTGATATGCTTACTATCCGGTGGAAGGAGTTGTACCCATACATCACCCAGTTTGTTCTTCTAGAATCAAACTCTACTTTCACTGGTTTGCCTAAGCCCTACTTTTTTGCCATGAATCGAGAGCAATTCAGTTTTGTTGAGCCTCGACTGACTTATGCAACGGTGGGTGGAAGATTTCATAAAGGTGAAAATCCATTTGTAGAGGAAGCTTATGAAAGATTGGCCCTTGATAAGCTCTTGGGAATAGCTGGTGTAGAGGATGATGATTTGCTAATTATGTCTGATGTTGATGAGATTCCTAGTGCCCACACTATAAATCTCTTGAGATGGTGTGATGATATTCCTCCGGTTTTACATCTTGAGCTGAAGAATTACATGTATTCTTTTGAGTTTCGTCGTGAACATAAGAGCTGGAGAGCTTCAGTCCACAGGTACCAGAAGGGAATGACTAAATACGTACATTTTCGCCAGACAGATTTACTCCTTGCGGATGCAGGATGGCATTGTAGCTTTTGTTTCCGATTAATCAGTGACTTCGTGTTCAAAATGAAAGCTTACAGCCACACTGATAGAATCAAATTTGCTCATTTTCTGAACCATGATAGGATTCAGGATATAATCTGCAGAGGTGCTGACCTGTTTGACATGCTCCCGGAGGAGTATACATTCAAAGACATCATTGGGAGGATGGGGCCTCTCCCTCATTTATACTCTAGTGTTAATTTACCATCTCTGCTGTATGATAGTGCTGATAAGTACAAATATCTTCTGCCTGGAAATTGCAAAAGAGAGAGCAAATAAGTTTACCCCCTCTGAGGCGCTATCTCAGGAGACACATTTCATTAAGAGGACGAAGCTCATTTGCATCGTGATATGGGCTTCTACATTGTTTTCAGTGAAGTCGTTCGTGTTCGGTGTTAGGAGAAGGTGGTCATTAACTCACTGAATGGGTTAGATTAACTCCCGGATGGGGCCTTTTCGCTTGTTCAGCCAGAGCATGTTGTAAGTGTATTTTTGTTGCTGTTCATCCAGACTGTGTTATAACTTGTAGAGTTGTAGGTGGATGACTTTAGAGCTTGGATGCTAGACTTGGGAATTGTTTGTTGTTATTCCCCCTTTCCAAGTAGTTTTACAGGATAAATTCATGTAGTTAGATGAGTTATGATGTCTTTGAACTGTTCTTTGTTTGTAACATGAATGTTGTTTTCTTTCATAGTGACAATTGACTTCAAAGCTCGAAGTTGTACTCTCATTCCAATTTAAAATATAAGATGATGGTTTTTTTCCTATTCAACTTTATCATCAATAATTAACTAATTAGTATTATGAAAATTATAAAAAATTACTTTTATGAAAATATTTTTAAAGATAAATTTATTGATATCAATTTTATACTTTTTGAACTAAATCCAATAAAAGTAGCTGATGATTAAAGCTGACACGCAGTATCAAAAATGTCATCTAATTGAAATTGGAGGCAGTACTTTGTTAGTCCAATTATTAGAACATATTTAATGCTACATCTACTATATTCATTCATGACACATCAATCATATTATCTTAATTTTATAAATTAACCTAAAATTATAAAAATATAAAACTTACTCTACACCAACTATTTTTAATAAAATGACGCGTATACATTACAGTTGCACATTTCAAAATTAGTTCAAACAAACAGATACCAGAAATACTGAAACATAAAATGTCAAACATATTCTCACAATCATGAAATGTCCAATCTGAATGAATTCATGGAATCCACTTTGTTTTTATATAATAATAATAAAAACAAATTTGAAAGATGTTTAGATAGGCTTGTTGAGATCCCAGGCCAAAAACTAGACAAAATTTGGAGCTTCCTCTACTGTTATGCATGGTTCAACTCCATTCTCTGGCATCTTGACAAGCCTGTTGTCATCAAACCGAGTTTTTTTTTTTTCTGTAGAAACTTAAGAATTTCGTATCAAGAAAACCGTTTGTGTTTTTGCTCTTCCCCATTGAGTGAGCCAAATCAACCTTTGAAGCACAAACAACGCCTCATATGACTCGCTATGGATCTTTATTGACCAGGTATTCATTGCCAGGATGGGATCATATCTCCCTTTATCAGGGTCTATATTTGTCCCACCAATCTAGTAAGCTGTCCTGTGAAGTAATCATCAAATCCTGCAAATGATTGATGAATGTCAATTTTACAGAACTGAAGCAAAAAAGAAGAAACAACGTTACTGAAATGGAACTTACAGCAAGGTCCGGAGGAGTATCTAATTCTAAATTCTCAAGGTCAGCTATGCTGCATGGTGCATTGAAGTCTCCATTCAATGGTTGATTATTGTTGCCAATGGCACCAGTTGGAAACTCAAATTTTAGTTCTGAACTTGAAGGCCCCCAAGGATCAATCATTTCATTGCATAGGAGAAAATCACTGATGCCATTTCCTTCTGTACCTTGCGATTCTCCAGCAAGAAGTACATATCCTTGTTCATCCCTTATTTGAGCATTCAGGAGCATATCATCCCGTTCTATATTGTAGAAGAAAGAGTTATCGATAACATTTTCCTCAATAGCTTGTGATTCTCCTGCTAGAGTACCGTATTCTTCTTGTCCAGTCCAGTGGAAGGGCTCCATTTTCTAATCCATAATGTAGCAAGTGAATTATGCCAAACAAAGTAACCAGGAAACGATATGGCAGAAATCATTTTCCAGTCAGAATGATAAAAATCATAATTTGTCATTTTATAGGACGCTGATGACAGTAGACAAACCGGTCATATATAAATTAGCTCCAAAGGTAACACACCCTATGGTTGCATAACATGTTTATTTTAGTATATTCAGTCATTAAAAAAGTATGACACTATGAACTCGGACATTTTCCTAAGGGGGCATACATGACTGATGACATCGGAACGTGGTTTAACAGTTAATAATAGGTTCTGTAGATCTAGTGGAAAGAAGGTGGTGATCATTCTTTGCATTATCCTAGTGAACTTATTGGTGATATTTGGCTTATCTCTGTTCCGGAATTCATGCGACAAGAAATCTTTTATATATTTCAGGATGACCAACTGAAAATGTTACTCTTAAAATTACACCTCAAACATAGTAATCCACACGTGTTTAAGAATTCTTTTTAATCAACTTTCATGTACTACTAATCAGTATTCAACTAGAAAATGTAAATGAGTGTCATACCTCATCACCAACCACAATGTCATCACATGACGGGGTATTGTCTGGCCGAAATGGATGGGGAGTAGAGGTCATAGGAGTCTTTGGGCTTCGGGTTGGCCCCGTATCAGATTCTTCAACAAGAACAGAAGTTTCATTATTTGCAATTTGCTTAGGTTGCTGGTAGAAAATTTTACAAACAACATATTCCCCTTCTTTCTCATCTTCATCAGCACCCAGATGGTATTGATGCATAACCCAGTTACATTTATCAGCTTTCCCACCATTCTTTGAAGTTGAATACAGAACCATAATTTTTTTGTACCCTTTAGGAACTCCATTTTCCAACAGAGTTTTGGTCTTTCCTGTCTTGTGCCAGCGCACAGCCTCTTTAATGAGACCCTCCTCATCTTGAACTCTTCTGCGCTTGCGACGTCCAGTAGCATATGCATTGAAAGTTCGGTAAAAGAAGTGAATACTGCTTCCATCTTTCTTGGCACCTAACGCCACCATAATGTGTTATGAGCAGTGTAATGACATGACCGGGAATTACATATTAGGGAGTACTATAAATTCACTTGATCATATTACGGAGTACTATAAATTCACTTGCTCAAGTATGTTCATGCTGAAACATAGACCACACCACGAAATGATAGGCAAAAGGCTTCGGAAAATCATTCAGAGTAATCTATTAGGAGTAAAAACAGTTAATGTTTCAGCATGAACATACTTGTATCAACCTTTTCAATTATCATAAACGGATATGCAACGATTCTCTTCTTGTTTCATGTCACTGATAATAGTTCAACTACTTATAGGCAGTGCAAAGATCATCTAGACTGCAGTGGGAATCACTTAATAGTCTTAGCTAACTGATACAATTTAGATAAATAAACAAGTACAACCAACATACAGAACACCAAGCTACATGCTCACCAGGAAGATTCTCTGGATGGGTGTAGCAAATTCCTTCATCACCTTCAAGTGTGGGAATGAACTCATCAATAAACAAGTGTGGCTGTGAGTTTCCCACTCGACATTTTGCGGCCAAATGTTCCAAGAGATCCAAATCCGAGGGATCAAATTTTACACCAACCGGCAAACCTGGCCAGTCTTCGGAGACCTGTAATGCAGAAAGGTAGGTAATTAATCAATTGTTCCAAACTAGATTGTTCATCCATTCTGCTTGCCGATATTGGCAGAGCCAATAAAGACTATACATAGCTATTAAACTCTAGGATCAAAACAATAGTAGAACTAAAGGTATAACAAGTTTTTTCAGGCCCACCAGTGCTGCCTGGTGCATAAGAAACATGCAGAAGAATAGGAAAAATACATCAACAAGAAACATTATATTCCCTCCGTATCAATATAAATGATTTTTCCGGCTAAAAGTATTTATTAAGTATGTATGCAAATTTTCTGTTTTGCCCTTCATTTATTAGAGGCAATCATTAGACTTCAAAATATCATAAATGAAACATCGTAAGTACAAAAGTATAAAGATAATGACAAAGTTCAATTTTGTTCAAAACAATCAAATATTTTAAGATGTGAAGTCTAAAAAATCACATATATTGATAGCCAAGGAGTATCAACTTGTTCGGGGCAATGTAACCCTTACATGACTGTTGTCAATGACTAGATGACAAAAAGGGCATTCCAGCTTTGCCCCAGAGTCTTTGATTTGGCATGAAGCAGGTGCAGTTACATTTCTCACTTTTCTTGACAGACCTCTTCCATCAATAATCCAAGACCTGCTGAACATACCAAGACCATCAAAACTAAACCCCCAAAAGAAAAAAGCTATACCGTTTCATCAAATGCAGGACACATGAATACATTAACATTAACATCCTCCGATGCCTTTAAAGAGGCTCCCGCCTAAGCGAGGTAGGGGTAGTACGCAACCTTACCATGTGATAACAAGGAGCGTGTTTCAGAATTCCCAAGGGTAGGAGTGCAACAAAAAGACAGAACAAAGCAAACAAAAAGAGAGTAAGGGACAACGGTTAAACCAACTCATGGACAGAATGTCTTATGCAGCTGATTAAGAAATCCGACAGCATTACAATATTACACGAAATCGAGATACTCATCACTCAATTACCACAACAGAGACATAAATAGCGAACATTGACTACAGTAGTTAGCTGAAAATGATGACTGAAAAATACAGATCATACCATTAAAAGTAAAAAAACAAACGGAACCAACATTGTCATTTACGTGATCTGCTTCTACTTGAATGCAAAAACGACTCTTTTCTCATATAAGAAACCATATTTTGGATATAACAACAGACTCCACATCATCAAGCTCATTGAACACCTCACATTTGATTAAATGCAGACCAAAACTGTTAAAAATTGAATTTTTTTTTTTGCAAATTTCGAAATTTTGAAGGTTTTATCTTTCAAAATGAAACAATAAAAAAACCACATTTCACTCGACACAAAAGAAAAAACACCATAAGTGAGTATCCTATTTTTATGACTAAAAAAAGACTACCATGTATTCATTTAACCCCTTATAACAAGAATCATGATTCAAGAACAGCTCCATCCAACATCAACCACCTACTCTGATTACTAACAAAAATACCCAAATCAATTTTTCAACAATTTTTTTATTTGATTTTTTAACTAAAACCTCATGAACCCAAGAAACAACTCAAAAGCTTAATCCAAAAAAATACAATCTTTACCTTGACATATGATATATTAATATATTGATATCAGATAACAATAAGTTTCAGTTTAGAGAGTGATGAAGTTCTTATTGAGCAAATGAGAGAGAGAGAGAGAGAGAGAGAGAGAGATTTAACATAAGCAGTATCCTAATTCTTTGTCCACTGAGCTAAGAAAACACTCAACTACCTATGCATACGAGCGGGAAATTTCATATATAGGAGGCTCGGCATCCGAACCTCACGTTCGGGTCATTGTATAATGTATACAGAATCTATAGTGATAGAACTAGAATTTTTATATAGAATTTATGAAAATATAAAAAAGGAAACAAGACGATATTTTTTATAAAATGTATTTCTTCAATTCGTTTTAGTTGCATTTTTTTTCATGTGAAATCTCGACCATCAATTATGTTACAAAAAGTTAATGTTATGAAAATGTTTATAAAGATAAATGTAACGATATCAAATTAATATTTATTAGAGTAAACAAATAAAAAATAGTTGATTGTCAAAGATTAATATGGTTGAATTGGAAATAATAGTATATTAAAATCTTACTTTTTAATAATAGATTCATTCTTTCATTTTTTTTACTTTGCTTCTAGACATTTGCACATTGGTTAATATAATAGTTAATTTGATATGAATGCCCTCAATTAATTATTCACCATCTTTATCTTTTTTTTTTTGTTTTTTAATGTTGATTTTATTTCTTCTTACTTTTGACTATTTTATGATGAAAATGAGTTAACAACGAGTTAAAAATTAAAGAGAATTGTTATAAATACTCCATATATGTTTAATGGTAGGGATAAATATGAAAAAATGAGGTTAAAATGCATTAAAAATATAAAAGGATGATAAGTAAAAATAAATAAGAAATTATATCTAAATGACAAGTAATAATAGATGACTAGCTTCCCTTAGTTGGTTGGGGCAACAGTTGACCGAAGCAAGAACCGAGGCTATGGTATTGGACAGAAAGCAACTGGAGTGAGATGTTTTTTCACTGTTCCACTTTGAAACTAGTGCTTGCTCCCCAAGTTTTAAGATAAAAACATGTTAATTTCCTAATATGGACATTCTCGTACCATGTTTTTATGCTCTTTGAAGGTGGATTTGGGGGTAAAAATGGAATGTTAATGACTGATTTGAAGCTAACTAGATTGTGAGAATCCAATGGGGGATTATAGAATATCTGGGCATTTATTACTACAACTTTGCTTTTGTTATTTTCATGGAAATTCTTAGTGAAAATTGTTGAAGAAGTTACATGTAAATGGGCTCGATGGTTCTTGTTTTTTGAAGCTCAACGGTATAAAACTACAACCAAAATCAAAGTTACATTATGTACTCGGTAATTTTAATTTTGACTCAATTACATAAATTTTATACCAATATTTGATCACAATTTTGATACAATTACATAAATTTTATAACAATATTGTAACTATTAAATGGTAATAGATTCGTCTCAAAATAATTTATTCCAACAAACAAAAGTATTTTAGTAATGAATTATTTCATATAAAAGTTTTTTATTTTGCTATATTCTTTAATCGGATGTAATCATTTGTTGTATGTTGAGAAATATAATATTATAGAAATAATAGAATAAAAGTGTTAAAATAATGACAAAATATCAATGGAATCCTATAACGTCAAGTAAATAATAGTAATATTTTTATTCTAAATAATCAACTATTTTGATAGAAGTGGAATCGAATTAAAGGAATATATTTTTATTCAAGAGATTAAAGAAAAGAAAAATGAATATTATTTTGATTGAAGATGGTCTAAAATTAAAAAGAAAAAAAAAAGATGGTGTAGAATAATAGAGTTTGTATAAATAATGATTGAGCTCATTGAGGTAAATGGTAATTAATCTAGGTACTCAAGAAATAAAATTGTTGGTACATGTGTCAAATGTCAGAAATATAAGTTGTACATTCGACAAGAAAGCATCAAGTCGTTGTAGTAGGCGGAGTTATTCCTGCTGTCACGCGGGTGACCCGTCTGATCCCCTGCAACGGCGTATTATGTTTATTTGCCTACTTTCTCCAAATGGGGTGGGGGGTATTATGTTTTACTGGCTACTTTCTCCAAATGGGGTGGGGGTGACTCGAGCTTGTTTCAATATCTTATGTTATTACATGGACAAGATTCGCACAAATCTAATTCACTTTAAGCTTAGGTGAGAACGTATTCATAAGCATTGAGACATGTTAATATTTTTATGCTTCACGAGCATGATTTCATTAAGAAATTTGGCCAAACACCAACATATTCATGTTCAACCAAACCCATAAACAAAGCAAACTGTTGAAGCATAGTTCATGTTCTTCAATCTCATGGAAGCTCAAGCTATGTACTAACCATAGCTGACTCGATTAACTGTCTTGCAAGATAATGAACTAAAGACCTGTGGATTTATTGATAGCATTGAACTTATTTGTACAACTAATGATAGTACATTACAGCCATTCCACTCCAAGATCCATACATATCTCGGCCGGGAAGCGTAAAAGGTTCTCGAGAAAGTATCATATATTTTTTTTTTCTGTAGAAGTGGTAGAATTAAGTTAAATGGCTTCCTAAAACAACTACTGTTTAAGTTTGATCCACATGGCACCTTTTTCTCCTAGTGGAAAACATGTTTTTAGTATTAAGCTTCGGTATAGGTATGCCAGATCTTCCATGCTTGTATAGTTCATCTGGATTAGAAGCACTGGTTGAAACAGGAAAATGGATTTCTAGGCTTGCTTTCCATGGGGGTTTTGGGGGTTTCCCCTGGGTCAACTCTTTTAGCCATCAACGAGCTTGTACCTGGAGATTCCGGTGGAAGGATAGAATTCTTTAATGTGCGGATTCTGAGTGGTATTGCAGGTTTCGGGGGTGATATTGTTGAAAGATATTGCAAAAGCATCTGGATTATCTGAGTGAAGTTCGGCCTAGTATTAGGATCCTCTTTCCAACACGATGTAACAATTGAGGCCAAGTCCTCAGGAAGATCATCAGCACTGGGCCTAACATTCTGCAAATACATAGGAAGAAATTTTTAAGAAATCCGAGATTCAAATTCCAATGTCTCCGTAAGTCAGTTTACTTTGCCTAAGGATAACATATGCAAAGATTTTATGATGAAATGTAAAAGAGTTGAACTACCACTATGTGCAACTCACTAAAATTGTTAAGCACTCCTAAAGAAGAGTATGGCCCCCTTTCTTGACCTTCTTTCTGGAAGACCATTCAAGACGGTTGGGGACAAAATGTTCTTTCAATTTAACTAAGCAGGTACTAAACCAACCTTGTCAAATTTTTTTCTATTTGCTTACTATCATAAAGTTCGATGATGGAGGCAAAAGATTAAAAAAAGGCAGTACAAAAGCACTTACAAGTTCAATATGGAAGTGAAGGAGTCTATAACAGGGTAAGAAATTACTTTAAAAGCAGCAGCATAAGCAGCCTGAAGATTTGACATGCCTTCGAAAGGCAACTTGTTGTGTACAAGTTCCCACAGTACAATTGCAAAACTGTAAGCATCCACCTTATGGTTGTAATGCTTCTTCTCTCCTTGTCTCAAAGTGACTGTGCTATACAGCTGCAGGCAGAAGTAGAGAAGTTATGAATGGTCAAAGCAGACCAAGAGAAGTTCAATACTGAGCAGAGAGAAAAATAAACGGAAGTAACAATGTAATGGAATAATATAGGGTTACAGCTCGGGAGCCATCCACCGATAGGTTCCAGTCTCAGCCGTCATCATCTCAGTCAATGTCTCTTCTCTTGCTAAGCCAAAATCAGCAAGTTTCACGGTTTTATGGTCAGCAGTGAGGAGTAAGTTCTCTGGAAGTGAAGACAAACAAGCAAAACAAAACCAAAAATTAAAAAACCAGAAGAAGCTCCATGAATACTGTGCGAAACGAGTGAAAAAGCTCCATGAATAATTGTCAACTGAACACAACATTTTGACATTTAGTTAAAAAATTTTTGGGAAAACTATAATTCTCTTTTAATAAGCATATCAGTAAAAACAACAAACAAAACATCTGCAGCTGGTCTCTTTGTAGCAGAGATTCTTTGAAAATGACCCCATTATCTTTCACAACTTGATTATTTCATAGATGATAACTTTAAAGAAATTTCAAGTATCCGGTGGAATTATTGTTGTTAAAGCAATTGTAAAAATTCAACAAACTAACATATACAGAGAGAGACTACAAGATTGTTTGTAGTATGTTAATACATACACAAGGAGAAGGGGATAACTTCCACTGTAAATATGAGATTCCATTGTCTCAAATATTAACAAATATGGACGATAGTATTGGCATATTTCCATGGCATCAACAAAAAAATCCCATCACTGAACAAGCCACTATTTAATGAGGTTGAAAGGGGTCCACAGTGGATTGTGTGCCCGGGTTTTATGAGAATTCAGCAACTCAAGCTGCTGAGAGTATCGTGCTTCACAGTGCATATTCTGTAACTTCCTCAATCCTGCTATATTGTTCACGATTTCCATGACAGAATTTGTATTGATGGCATAAATTCTTAAATGGCACTAATAGCACCAGGTAGTTGAAATATAAGTATCAACAGTTTTTACCAGGTTTCAGGTCTCTATGTATGATCCCATGGGAGTGCAAGCATTCTATTGCTCGAGCTATATCAAGGGAGAAGCCTATAGCAACTTTCATATCCAGGCAATCCGGCCTCATGTTCACCAAGTATTTCTTCAGTGTTCCGCCAGCAAGAAGCTCGGTTACTACTACCATGATAGGCTCCTTACAAGCACCAACAAACTGTGAACAGAAAAAATAAATTATTGAGAGAATCAAATCACAGGAAAATCATGTTGAATAAAAATATGATAAAACGACGGCTTCTTCTCTACATAGATGTAATTCAAAATGACAACCTTCACTAGGTTCTTGTGCTGTACTCGGGATAGCATTGCAACTTCTCTAACGAATTTAGATTCTGTCATGGCAATCTCATCCGGTGCTTCCCCTTTATGTACAATCTTTATAGCAACATTCTGGTTTTTGTACCTTAAAGACATCCCATCAAACATATGAGATTATAGTCATTATACACATCATAATAAACCCAGATCAAACTACCAACTTTCTGCAACAATAACAGAATGCAACAAGGACACATTTGAATTCAACCATCTTTCCTCAAGTTTGCAAACACCATATGAATCTAAGGAGAACTGAACAAATCATACCGGAAACTAAAGAAGAGTTATTTCAATATCCAATAGAATGAGTTTTCATAAAGAACCAAAATGACATATATACATATTTATACAGAATTGAGTTCTTCAATTTCATTTTTCAATTAGGAAAGAATATTTCTTCAGATGCTACAAAATGATTAGCACCATTTGTGCTAACTTAATACCTACAACAAGATTCAGTACAATTACAAATGACAAAAATTGGAAAAAGTTAAAAAAGTCAACTTACTTTCCCTCATAGACTTTAGCATGACCACCCTCTCCAATCTTAGGCCCAACAAGTAGAAGCTTTGGATCAACCAACCACTTCAAATCCAAATTGAACTCTTCCTCTTCATAGAACTCATTAGCAGATCCCATTTCCTAATCTTTATCACTTCTAAATACAACCAAGACTCAAATTTTGATGGCTATTGCCTAAGCTCGAAGTATATCGCATTCGACGAGTAGCGGCTGCCGTACCTTTATAAAAAAGACTCCAACTTACAACAAAACTCAAATTCTACAGACTTTTTCAACCAAACCCATATCAACATTTCACTTCAAATCCAAATTGAACTCTTACCCTTTATAGAACTCATTAGCAGATCCCATTTCCTAATCTTTATCACCTCTAAACACAACCAAGACTCAAGCTTTACAACAAAACTCAAATATTACATACTTTTTCAACAAAACCCATATCAAGAATTCACTCCAAAATAACCAAAACATATTTAAAAGAAACCACAAAATCATGCACTAAGGTCAGTTTGTAAAGCTTCAGCTTTTTTCCTTTCAAGAAACCAATAAATCAATATTATGCTCCAAACCAAAAAAGTTGTACGACGTATTTATCATCAAGTATACAAAGGAAGCACTAAGTCCCCATATGAAAAAGGGTAGATTAATGGATGTTTATACTAAGTACTACCACCATTTCAAATTAATTCACATCAATTATTTTTTTGAAAAATTACAAAAAAATAATATTATAAAAATACTTTTAAAAACAAATTCAATGATATTAATTTTATTCAATGATATCAATTTTATGTTTTGCCAATTAATAAATAAAAATAAATTTATGATCAAAGTTTTAATACGTAATCTCAAACATCAATTAATTTGAAACAAAGTTGTACAACCTTGGCTTGCTCAACAGAGAGATAAAGCTACGGAAAGAATTGGGTTCTTGTCAGAAAACACTAATTATTACTCCATCCGTTTTAAAATAAATTAAAAGTATTTTATTAATAAATAATAAAAGTTATATTAGTATTAAAAATTTATATCATATCAGAAAAATCTATATTAAAATGTAGGAATTGATATTAAAAAAATACAAACAATCAACTATTACGAAAAATAATTTTTTCTAAAATGACCATCTTTGAGATGGAGTGAGTATATTATTGTTGTTGTTATTTTTTATTTATTTATAAGATTACGATAGTTATGAACCCGCCTCTCATATAATGAGATTCGAACACTTAACCTCAACAGTCAATAATGATTTGAGGGCTATGAAATAACCACTAAATTCTATTAAATCTATCAATTTCGAAGAACCCAATTTTCGATCGTATTCGTTTTTATTTATGTTTTATTTTTTTAGACGAAAGTGTAATAATTAATTTTTTGTTATTTTAATCAATAAAATTTGATATTATTAAGTTTATTTTTAAGATATTGTTATAATATTGTATAGAGTGAGGCTATATTATTGTTAGGTTATTATAAAAATATTCCACATTTATTGGCTAAATTCGATCTCATTAGAGGATGTCACTCATCCAAGTGATGATGAGATTAGCATTAGTTAGAGCTCTCTTCTTGGATGTGAATTATTATTATGGTGGTACATATCAATGATTGTAATTCAGGCTTCAATCTATTTATTTATTTATTTATTTATTTATTTATTTATTTATTTTTATTTTTGATTTTACAAAGGAGCATGAATTCCTTTCGACAAAGACGGATGGTCGCACGCAAACCACCGCAACTACGTAAACCGACATCCCAAGATACCTATTACGCTCCCCAACCTCGATCCGGTGATTCTCGCGTTCAATCTATGATTGAATGTTAGGGATGATGTATCATCTATGTAAGGTCCATTACAAATACCATAAACAAAGTAATCTGAAGTCTTTAATCATAAAAGCGCATCGATGTGAAATTGAAATGTCTAAATTAGTTACCTAAAAATTCAACGAGTATCCTTTACCTTCTTTTGATGATTTTTACTGTATATCGAATTTTACACAATTATACATTATGATACAATTGATGATTATATTATAACTATTTATAATATACACAATGCATGAAATATAATCATTTAAACCTTTTATACTTATAGAATTCATTATATACCTCTATCTCTACACTACTCTTTTTTGATGTTTTCACCTCCGAATTTGATCCTTCATAGTGAATATGTCATTGTTATAGCCACACGAATGAATTCAGCCATGCAGGAGCATTCTTTAGTTGTGAATTGAGCCACCATGCATCCATGTGCTTTCTACTAGATCTCAAAGAACATGAAAACCAAAATAAATGGTTCCCATTAGCCACTAGCAAAAGTCCAGAATAAAGCTCATCACTATTTCCAAATTTGATTGGCATGTTTTATTTGGTTTCAATACTATATAAGTATATATAGGTGAAAACTAAGTCATTCACTTATTATTAAAATATTGGATCGATCCGAGTATTGGACCTATTATACTAGGTTTAGGTATTATTAGGTTTAAGTATTTGCCTATAAATATAGGTCACTCATATTGTAATCAGATAATAATTCAATTATCAATAATATTATTTCCTCTAATTTATTACGATATCGGCAGTGGAGGGCATCCTCGAATTTTATTTTTCCGCCAAGGCCGGGCGCGGTGGCTTACACCATAATAAAGCCACCCGTCGTCGATCATAACTTTTTTTTTCTTCGTTTCTCCTCTCCAGTTTGCCGTCGACATTCATAATATTTTTTTATAGTTATATTGGTTCTTGCAACTTAGTTTTTACTACACTATTATATGGTCTCCTTGTAGTATTCATGAGAACGCACATACTAGTTATTTTGCATATTACGGAAACGTGAAGATTTGGTTTGACGCCGACAAATTCATCACCGTATTTGGTGGATTTCGAGACAGACAGTGTTCAATCTGTGCACCAATGTGATGGGAGTTTTATGATGTTGGGATTTCTGTTTTGTTATACTCATATATCGTGTCAGTGTTAATAGCGCTCAATCGATACTTTTTCGATTTATGTCCGAAAAAAGCTGCTCATCGCTCGTCTGGCTTTTTAGTAAGCTCAAAAGGCCCATTATCTCTGACGAACCAAAAAGACGCTTCTAAGATGTATCACTATATCAGAATCGATAATTCAATTATCAATAATATTTCCCAGACTTATGACTTATGCATTGTATCCTATAATGATAAACTATTTATTTCCATAAAGTATTAGAGTTTAATTATCAGTGTTGACCTAAATTTAGAGCATATTAATGTGGCATGGACCACATGAATAACATGATCCCCAAACACCCATCAAGATAACAGATAAGGCTTTTAATGAACTGGTAGTGAATACGGATAGAGTATACTGGCCAACTTTGTTCATCATATAATGTAGTAAGAGAGAATTGTAGATTTGGTCCCACAAATGCAATGGAATTACACACTGATCTAAATAAAGACATTGTTTGCTCAATCTTTTTCAAAATATTTCACTATATATAATCCTCAATTTGATGAAGACGTTAGACACGGATAGTAATCGCAATTGAGAACTATTTTTGGGAAAAAAAATTGCAATTTAAATATCAAGTTACATTTATCGACAAATAGGAGAGCGTCATGTTACTTAAAGGAACACATTGCATGATAATTGTTACTTAAAGGAACACATTGCATGATAATCATTATGCTTGTGTTATAACTCACGTCGGTAGCTCAATAAATGGTAGCATTATAGCCATACTAGGTCGCAATCATGGAAAACAATGAAATTCAAGGAAGATGACAAGGGAAAGTAGAGAATAGGAAAAAGAAAAGGTAAATTATTGTTTGCTTGTGAACTTTAATTTGTTGGAAGTTTTCAAGGTGAAACTTGTGAAACCCTCAAGTTGGTGAGTTGGTTAAGCCTCCCAATTTTGACCATTATCATTATTAGTTAGTAGTTACCATGAACAAAATTTTCACTAGGCCCCTCGTGGTCTAAACTAAGATTGCTAACTTCCGTCAAAAATAGCTTAATGGTAAAACACCAATACACTATACCCTAAGAATGTAGGTTCATGGCAATCATAGTGTCAAAGTTTCCATGTTGGCACCAATAGTTGATCTCGTGATATATAAACCTTAAATCGTCATGATTTTACGCCTCATAGATTATCGGATCAAGATGTGGAGTTGCTAAAGGGTGAGCAACTCCATTCAACCCCAAAATTGGTAGAGCCTTCCTCAACTCAAACTTAGTTTTTTAAAATGATTAATGGGGTCAAATTGGACGAGATATAACCATTGATTGTTGACTACTTAGCATTAAACCCTAGTATATTGTTGCCTTTTGGATTTAGTAGGGTGACAGCAGTAGGTGAAACATTGTATGATTAGTCTTGAACTGATGAAATATAGAACTTCCAATGTTGTCCTAGTTTTTCAGTAACATAAAAGAGTCTGGTTAGAAAATAATCTTTGATGTCCTAGGTTTTCCTAAACAAAAGTCTCTAGGCTGCAAGTTATTCATTTTCATCTACCATACCTCATTTCATAGCAGTAATTACAACAAGAAAACCACCAAAGTATCAAAAAGAAATTATAACTTCCAAAATTTGTTCCATGACTTTTCATGAATGTATGTTAATAATGCTACAAGTCATTATTTTATTCAAAGGATAAAAAATTGTCATTAATTAAGATAGTATTGCATAAATCGAATGATACATGATTATGGAAGGTTAACCACATCCTAAGTAATTGAGAATTGAGAAACTCTAGTGTGCTTAATAAACAACTACATACAAGTAAACAACGTGAATGACCCTACCAAAAATTACAACACAAGATAATAACATTATCAATTTTCTTCTTCAATTCCTCAGAAACGCATAATGTCGTTACAAGCCCAAACATGAACAGTTTGGTGCATATACAATTTTTTTTTTTTGTCAATGAAGTACCTTTTTGTTGTTCATATGATCCTACTTACGCAATTCCTCTCTCCTCTTCAACTTCTCATAATATGTGCCATAATCCTTAATGTCTCAACTCTCTTTGACCGCATTTAGTCAAATGTTATCGACGCTTGTACAAACAAGGCTTTAGTTCAGGCCATTCAACTGTCTCGCTTGTTGGATTATGCTTACCCTACAATAACCAAAGGAGAAAATTCTATGTGAACATCTCAGCCAGAAAACATAGAAGCTAGGAGTAGAAAGAAGTGCCAATGCATGCTCCATTTTATGCAGAACTAAATTACTTGAAAGGAAAATTGATTATAACTGCATATTATTACGTGTTGTATGCATAACTTAGACCAATTTAGCACTACTTTCTCTTTCATACATCCAAACAAAGCATAAACTTCATTAGTCCTTGTGCCAAATCAAAACAGTTCATTTAAATTCGGGTGTATCATGTAGTAAATTGTGATCACTGAAACGAAGTAAAGAATTGCACCTTAAAACATATCATACCTTTTTCTTAAAATAGAAGAGTATAAACATCTTATTGGAGAAATCCTGCACAGAACATAGACCTTAGCATATTTTTGTTGGAAGTTACGCGATAGGAGATCAAAGAGAAAAGTTCATTAACCTTTGATTCGGATGTAAATCCAAGGCTGCATATGGCTCTTGAAAATTTATTTGGGTCAGCTCCACCATTACTGGGATCAAACCTACTCTTCACTTCAGCTATTAGAAGCCACCCACTGCATTACAGATGGAGAAGCTAATGGAAATTTTGGGTAGATTAACAGTCAAAAGTTTGATTGACAAAGATAGAAGATCTGCGTTCCTATTGTAAGACCTGTTGAAGTATTTCAAAATTCCGCTACTCATGAGTAATGCCTACCTTTTCTTAAGAACTCTATGTGCTTCCTGAAGATAACTAGGGTAGTTAATTCCCATCAGTGACAAGCAAAAGACAGCAACATCTGCGGATGAAGAGTCAAGGGGGGTCTGCAAAGGATAGCACAATCATTACAAATGAGACCATACCTTGCAAAGGACTCTTCTAATTCTATCCAAGGACAAATCAAGTCACATTTATGAACATACCTTTGCCATATCACAAGCAATGACAGAAGGATGCTTAGAGACAAGATCGATCGAGTGAACCTTATTCTGTACACCTTGTGCTAAAAGTGCCTCCCCTGAAATATAAAGGATGGACTATAATAAAAATGGAAATGTCCCTTGGTCAAATCATTGGTAGAATTTCGGTGGTCTGGTGTCTAAATTTTTGTGTATGCTTACCACAACCAAAATCTGTCACAACTAAAGAAGGGCTTTGATCCTTCAGCCATTTTATAATAATATTCACTGGCTGCTCAGGCCAATGTTGCATTTGCTGTTGATATCCTGTATGGTACTGCACAGTAGTGTGTCAATATGAGTTACAGACATATTTGTAGAGTTATCACATGACATAGAGCTTCTAAATTGCAATTGTTGGCAAGATACTGTTAACTAATGAGGAAGATACTACAATACATAAATAAAAGACAACGTAAGCTCAGATCTTAGGGGAATATTAGTTTGGATTTATTCTTGGGAACTTCTGAGCATCCACATAAACTTATTATTTTGCCTTAAAATAAAAACCTAAGTACTTCTTCCCCTTCCAATTTGATTGGCATATTTAGATTTACTAGTTTTCCCGAATCAAAATCATAATTAGGCTAATTAAAATGCACTACTAAGTACATTTTGAACTTTTAGAGATATTCAAAACCTGAGAATCAAAATGGCAACGACGAAGTATTTTACTTCACAAATGAATGTGAGTTCAACCTACCATGTTAAACAACGAAGGGTCCTCTTGGAAATAGTTCAGAGCCTCATCTCCCCTGAAATACGAAAAAGTGAGTCACGAAGCTATATTACATATAAATTACTAAATGATATCAATAACAATAACAAAAGCCAATGATTCCTCATCGACCACAAAAAGAACATAACTTTAAACTCATCCACAATTAACAAAAATATTAAATTTATAGAATTATACTATGCTGAAACCTGAAAGAATCAAACGAGCTGAAAAAGAACCGAAAAAGAGAAATATACTCCAACGTACGTGCAAGTGTAGAGTTTTTCATTAATCATACGAAAGTGCCCCCCTGATAATTTAGCTTTCATCTATAAAAAAGCACAAAATCACAATTAATTGTCTCAAAAGATACATAAATCATGCTCCCTCATCCCAAAAAGATCGCGTTTTAATTTTGAACTCAAAAAATTCAAATATTTGTGTATACATTGTAGACCATTTGATGAAAAATATATCAAAAGATGGCATTTTCAAGGTACCTCACTATTAACATTATACCTTCAAGTAAAATCGAAGTTATATGTGTCAATTAAGTCCAAAAAGTTTGTTAAGTTTGACCATTAAAAATCAAATTGGGCAATTTTTTGAAACTAAAGAAGTATATTACTCCCTCCATCTCTAAGCTAGTCCAAATTTAAATTTTTGATAGTGGACTTTTTACATTTTGAACTTCAAATATTTTTTTATATGTTGAATAATATATCAAAATATAGTATTTTCAACCTACATCGCTATTAAGATGATAATTTGGATTCAAATTAAATTATCCCTGTCAATTAATTGCAATTATTTTGAAACAAATGGGTATATTACAATGTGAATATATGCTAAAATATTACCTTATCAAAACTCGTGATGACGGTTCAACGTTGGCTTTTATTATTCTTATTATTATTATTTGCGTCGTGTGGCGGTTGCGATTGAGAGGCGTCTTGGGCTTTGAGGCGGCGCCGCCGTGGCCGCTTCCGTTTGTGGCTGAGCGGCGGCTGCTCTTCTTCAGTCATCACTACAGTTATCAAGTTTTTTTAGTGTATGTCTGAAGTTATGAAGAAGGAATTTATATTTAATATGGAACGAGTCGAGTCGGGTTTGGCCTTAATTACCTTATCTGAGCTGTTCTTTTATAAAACTCTTTCAAATAGTGTGGGGTTTGGATGTGAAATAGTATTTTCTTTTTTGTTGTAAGTGTAGTAATTAAGAAGTTCATTAAGAGCGAAATTATCGTTTCATTTAAAAAATTCTTGATATTAGATGTGTGTATGGTGTTCTGCAGTATTATTTATATCGAAATGGCTAACCTGGATATCAAATAATTTTATGTACTCAAACTTAGTTAATTTTTTTGGGTTAGTTTATTAAAAATTGGCAATAGAATAAGTTGATATGTTAGAAGTAAAGTTGTTATCGGGTCGAGTTATATTTCACAACCTTGTATGTTTTTCTAATCTATTTCAACAGAGACTTGCTTGCAAATAATTTGTTCTTTGAACAGAGTCCTCATTATTCAGATCAACATAATATAGAACTAAAAAAATAGATGAACAATGAATCGAAACCATCATAAAGCCTCCATAGTTTCTTCACATATATAGGGGGTGTCATCACTGTCTAAGGAGATCAGTGATAATAACAGCCATGCATTTGAAACTATACTTGTCGGCTTTTGCATTTACTCAATACCAATCCATGAAATGATGGATAGAAAACTAAAAGAAATCGATCTCTAAATAATTACCAGAGGGCTTCACATCAACACCGGGCACCTTCCGTGCTGCTGCAGGTGGTGCTGCTCTAGGAATATCGTTCAAATTGTATGGTCTTGGCACATCTGGAGGACTAGCACACCGAATGAGTGCCCAATTGATACTCTGGAAAAAGGGGTGCTGTTTAATCTCTGTGGCGCCACGCCTGTAGGCTAGCCGGTTTTGGGGCTCCTTCACTAGTAAACCCCTAATCAGGTCTCTGGCAGCAAAGCTCACTGAAGGTGCATCAGGAAACCGAAGAGGTTGTCCTACCACATTAAACAAAGTCGCCCTGTTGCCGGCTCCTTTAAAAGGAGTTCTCCCAAACAATAGTTCATACAAGAAAACCCCAAATGTCCACCAATCAACAGCACTTCCATGGCCTTCGCCTTTGATAATTTCAGGTGCCAAATACTCATGAGTGCCAACAAAGGACATTGACCGAGCATTTGTTGGTTCAGCAAGAAGTTCAGGAAGAGTGTTATTCCCATGATTATGCACTTCTAACTTTGGTTTGGACTTCCTATCCTTCTTGGGCTTGCCAAAAAAACGTGGAGCAAAACATGCTGGTTGGATACAAGCAGGCTCAATGACACAAGTTGGTTGGACGCAATACATAGAGTTTTTGGATTCAGGACCAGAGTTTGCAAACTTTACCAGGGTTGGACTAACAAGACATCTTAAAGAAAGGTCAAAATCAGAAAGCATTATATGACCATCTTCCCTCACTAAGACATTTTCTGGTTTAAGATCTCTGTAAACTATTCCAAGCATGTGCAGATACTCCAAAGCAAGGAGAATTTCAGCTACATAAAACCTGCAAAGCAGTACATTATATTCACCACACCATCAGAAGCAAATATGATATATTTTTTCACTCTTGCATCTATTGAACAGTTGCTAAGTATTTCCTGCACAATCAAAACCACCAAGTACAGAAACTGTATACATTATTGTATTTTTAAATTGTCAAACATAAATGACCACGAGCCTGAGAGAGCATAAATCTCATCCATTAGGAAGATAGCATGATGTTAAACATCCATGAAATGCATAATATATCATTTCTGATGACTAATAAGAAACTAAGTAGATCCACAGATTAACAGTCACATCATTCCAGTTAACCAAATTATTTCTCCCCCATCTTTGACAACATATTGTTTCAGTCCTAATATAGATGAATATTTCAGGAGTTCAATAGTACTGTGAGAAGAGGTAAGTTTGTGTGTTTGGTTAACCATATCACAAAATACATAGCAGAAACCAATGAAGGTTGGAACAAAATACGGAGAAGCAGATCAACATGACAGCTCTAATTAAATAATAAGGCATACAGTTGGTACAGCTTAAGAATAACAGCTAACCTGGCAGCATGCTCTGAAAAGTACCTCCCAGGTTGCTTTTGTCGCAGGGCATGGAGATCCCCTCCAGGACAAAACTCCATTACCAAGCAAGAGAATTTTTCAGTTTCGAAGTGTGAGTATAAAGTCGGAAGAAAAGGATGATCTAGAGACTGCAGTATCTCTCTCTCAGTCTGAGCTCTGACCAGCTTCTTTCTACTCGCTAGATCTGATTTATCCATTAGTTTCATGGCAAAATGAGTTCTAGTGCCTGCCAACTCTGATAAATACACTCTGCCTATATCACCACTTCCGAGTGGCTTCAGAAGCCTAAAATGGTTGAAAGTCAAGCAACCATAACGGAGTTTGACAGCCCGAATGGCCTCCCATCTGATATCATTTGCCTTATGCGGTTTGTAAGTTCCACTACTAAGACTACTTGAGCCGCTCTCTTCACTAGCATCACTGCCAGTGCTGGTTCTATACATGCTTGTTTTCTTACTATCAACTATGTCATACGAATTGCTTGTTTCCCCACTGTCACCATACTTTTCAACATTTTCATCGTCTACGCTTTGTTCAGTATTTGTGAAACTTTCCTTTGCCTCTACGTATTGTGCAACAGAGTAGAAACTGTTCTGAGGACTTGAATGTAATTCATCTAATGTTTGAGATTGTAATTTGCTGCTCAATAGCTCGATAGCATCCCCATTAGCCGATTCTGAAGTAATAACACAGTTAAATTCTAAATCATCGCTAGTACGAGTAAAGTCAGCATTGACTTTAGAAGCCACCTTTTGAGGATACTCTTCTGCAAATTCAAAATGAATATCACCATCAAATTTTTCTGACATATTATTCATCTCTTTATCTGATTGTTGTTGTGGGAGTCCCAAAACTCCATGGAAGGATTTATATGTGCTATTTGAAGCGCTCGGCAAAGTCTTGTTGTGTACAGTGGAGAGTGAACCGAAAGACTTTGGATAAGGAATGACACACCCATCAACAAGCGAGTCCATTGCGCAATTTTACACAGAAGCTGCCATAATTTATTTAAATCGTGAGAGGAAAATTAATCATAGAAAGTTATCAGACAAAGCAAGCACTAAAGTCTAAATAGATTAAAACTAAAAGACCATATTTCACAGAAGATGCTCAGAGTAACATTAAGGCTCCCCAAAGAACAAACAACCAATTAACCATATTTCACAATCTAAACAACTAAAACAACTTCTCACTGCTTAAAAATCATCAAACAATATTATTATTCAAAAAATCAGAAAAGACAAGTGTCTACCTTAGTTGAATGCTGCTAAATCACCAGGAAAATAACAAACAAAATAGACAAATAGACAAAAGAATGCACCAACATTGATTGACTAAAATGGTCAGAAGTTCATCAACATCGACATACCCCAATGCAGAGTCCCAATCTTCAAAGTCTCCCACCTTAGCGGGACAAGGGGGTCGGATAGTAGGCAGACTTAGCGGTGCTATAACAGGTGATTATTTCCTAATTGACACGAGCAAATTGCAAACACTATCTACTACTTCACAATAGAAAAAACGGTAGGAAGCTAACCAATTTAATTACAAAAAACCCAATAAAATAGATCAATCATAGAACCCAAAAAACAGAATCTTGCATTGAGGGGCTTGATTGAATGTCATTCATTCCAGTTAACAACTTCCCATATTTTCTATATTTTCTAATGAAAAAACATATCAAATCAATAAATTTACACCAAAAAAATAACATTTTTTATTTATTTATACATACATATATACCTTTCTCAGAAATTGCAGACTGTGATACAATCTTTCATGACTAATTTGAATAATATGTTGAAACTGAGAGATACCCTTTCAAGAAAACACTCTGATCAGATCCAAACAAATATTTATAGCTTCAGATAAACCAAATAAATAGATTTGGATTAAATAAAAATGCAATCTTTAAATTCCTAAAAAAATAAATTAATTATGTAACA
The DNA here is from genome assembly GCA_019722365.1 of Lithospermum erythrorhizon. Lineage (NCBI taxonomy): Eukaryota > Viridiplantae > Streptophyta > Magnoliopsida > Boraginales > Boraginaceae > Lithospermum > Lithospermum erythrorhizon. Next base: position 2,558,163 of record JADFUC010000243.1, on the reverse strand, counting down.
AAAAATTGGGTGGTGTTTGCAAATAAAGCAAAAGGGAAAGAGTTATGTATAACTGAGTTTTCGATATTTTTTATACACAAAAAGAAGAGATTTTTATATATTCAACTCACTTTCTTGTTCTTGTAGCTGCTGCACACTTGCTTTGTGTTTACCCTTTTCTTTAAATATAAATACATGGAGTATAAATTGCAACTGTTCATTTTAAAACTCACCCTCCATGCATTAAAATCCTAAATTTGAGTTTCAATTTTCAAATTTAATACTCCGTAAATTTTAATCTAAATACAAATAATAACAAGTATACGAATAGTTCTCCATCAGTGATTTGCATGTAATAAGTCATGAGATATTCTCGATCGATCGCTTATCTTAATAGTTACCAAAATGGCCGGCTGCATATGAGAGTTAGCTGCCGGATGAATCAAACCAGCGTCGCAAAGTAAAGTCGAGATGTCACAACATTATATAAGGCTTTCTGGGTTGAGTTATGCAGGCGTGGCTAAATCTTAAAACATTATATTTTGGTATGTTTTAATCAAATACATTATAGCTTATAAAAATATCTAACGAGTAACCAATAGAGTTGGTCACCGAATGTTCGGGATTTTATTCATGATGACAAGATTCCTGATTTCAAGTTATTATAATGTTAAGGAACAGATTTTAAAAAAAAAAATGTATACAAATATTTGAATTTAAAATTTAAAACTTATCATTAAAGACAATTTTTTTAATGGAGGTAATTTATTACCTATGGAGGAGAAAAGAAGAAGATTGATTATGAAATTTAAATATTGGAGTCCATACTAAAGAAGAGTAATGAGTAATTAAAATCTGTACCACAGAAATTAACAGGGGAAATGAATTTGAAATTAAAATTTATTAATTGGGGTGGCAACTAATTATTAGTTGACAAGTCCCATCTCTACGTTTAATTAAAAAAGAAATTAAATATCAAGTCTAATTTTGGCCGTTCCTTTCACAAACAGACACACATAGCCGCTATCGTAATCCTATTCCAAGAAATATTATTGGTCCTTTTCTATTCTTTCCCTTCTTCAAAAGATCCCCTTATTTGGATCATCTAAATTTTTTTATTTGTATATATGTATTCGGATTATCAAGTATTTTAAGTCTGAAAAAATTTTCATTTAAATATCGAATAATTTTAATAGCTCATTTCAATATTTATGTTCAAAGTTTGTGACGAACCTCATGTTCCTCACACATGTTGCTACTCGCTATCGTTACTCAACGTATGTGATCTTCACTCATTTGTTAATCAAGTCTTAAATCTACTCTTAATTCTAATGTAACGCAACTTGAAACTAAGGGCTCAAAAGGATATCCATTTGAGCAAAGTTTTATGTACATTTTAAAGTTATCACAAGGTTTGTTATACATTAAATCTTTCATCAAGCTTTTAGTATGTATGTTATGATTATAGAAAGTTGTAGCTTGCCAACATGGTCACATGTGAACTTGAAAATCATACCATGTGAAAAGCCTCCAACTGTAATGCTACTACATGCTCTAATGTACAAAATACACTAATGAAAGCTACTATGTTAATTGGGACAGGGGAAAAGATTCACTGTACCACAATGGTCAATGTACTATGAGGTACTAAGTATAATTGTTTAGATTAGAAGACAAATGATAATAATCCAAAACTTTGAAGATGCAGTTTGTTTATCCATATGTAAGTACAATTATGAAACCCAAATTTTTTATGATTTAAATAGTGAGTATTGTCTCACCCAAAACAAATTAAAATAGTGTATATTAAAATCACTACTAAATGCTTTTTCACTCTGGTAGAAACAAAAGCAGCAGCCTCGTGCTTGCTTTACTTCAAGGTTAAGAAACTTTATTATATAAAATTTTCTCCTTCCTTTCTTCTCATTTATGGCCGTGAGTTCCCCTCCCCTTTTCCAAATATTTTTCTTTCATTTTGTGGTTATTCTCCTCTAAAAGCATAATCCTAAAAGTTCTAACAAGTTTCACGAAGTAAAAAGGTTGATATCAAATAGGTGATTGAAGTAATAAGTTGTTGATATTTGGCTTAACTAGAGGTGAGTACTCATATCACATGTTTATAATCTTTCATACATTATGAATATGTGTATTGTATATTTTGGGTTGTTGTAAGTGAATAACTGTTAAAAGGATTACGAGTATGTTGATACGATAATTAATAAGGTGGATATATATAGAAAGTTAATTATTGAGATGAGATTTAGTAAAATGTGATCTTGATTATATTAGTGTGGTAGAATGAATGCGTGTATAAGTTTGAGAATGGGTTGGTCTTGAACTAATCGAGTTTGTATTGAAAAAGCTATATTGAATATTAATATATGAATATTAGGATATGACCTGTGGTAAGAAGTTAATGTTATTGAGTAACTATTAAAATGAGATTATATGTGTTTATGAATGTAATGAATAGAAAGACATAAATCATTTGATGGATAACATTAAAGGATGAGATGAAAATCACGAAAATGGGTATTGTGAAATTGATGTGAATATAGGATGTTTAAAGGAAATTTATGAGGTTATGTCAAGATAACATGATAATAGAATGTGATAAGATTATGAAAGTTGATATGATGTTGAGTTGTGAGATATGATGATATGAGGAGTTAATAATAAGGTGATATTAACATTATCATAAGATGGGTTATATAAATTAGATATTTTCATGTATGTCATTATAATCTTATAGTTTGTAGCATGAGATATTGATATGTTTTGATAAGATATGATAATGACTTGATCAATTACATGATAAAGTAATAGCTTGAAATAATAAAATATGCATGAGAATATGTTAATAAGCGTTGTACTTTGAAGTCACTTAATGGATAGTAATATATATAGAAAAGGAATGCGGACGAAGATAATAAATGATGAGATATATGTATTGTGAGAAATTATCAGAAGTATTGATGATATTGAGTGATATTGAATTGGTTATATAAAACAATGTTATGATATGGCTATATTATGGAAGTGGATATGATTTGCGTTGAAGCATGATTTGATATGTCCGGTATTCACGAGAATCAGCGGTCCATTAGGATCGCCGGTATTCATGAAATCATGTCCATTATTGTTAGAATCAACTGACCTTTATCTCCGGTATTCAAATTGAATCAACGGTCATATATGATTATCTGTGAACTACATTCGGTTAGTTGGTCCACAAATGCGGAGGTTGGTGTGTGTCCGACTCTTGGTGTAGAGGTAGCGGAGGCCGAGATGTATTTTGTTGAGTGCCGTTTGCTTGGTGTAGAGACTGGCGAATGACGTGTCCCTCCTGAGTTGTGGTGTACTCCGTCTACTTGGTGTAAATTATGAGAGTTGTATTGTTGGTCTTACGTTTGCTTGGTGTGGAGGTAATGAATATTTTTCTCTGATAGGGTGGTGTAGACTCTAATAAGTAGGAATAGAGTTATTGTTCTTATGTGATGTATTTGAGCTATTTGATATTATAGTGTTATCTATTATTATGGAATTATTTTGTAAGTCGGTGTATTAAAATGGTTTGAAGATATTAAACTATGAGATGCAGGCTCCTTAGTGATATGAATAAATATGATAAAGAGATAATGAAAGTAATTATCACGATTATGCGATATTATATGTTTATATGTGTGGTTGAATATGACTTGTTATATAGTATTATGAGTTTTCCTGGCTTCATACTTATTTGGGGACTTCAGTGTTGTTTATTGTTGAGGGGGAAAGTCGGCGTTGCGGCGTCGGTGTGGCGATGAGTTGGGTAAATCATGATTCGAGATTTGGGTGGGCTAGGATATCTTGGCGGTCGTTAGTGTGTAAGCTTGTTTTATGTCAAAGCATGTATTAAATGTGTTGTATATGATTTGTATGATTTGATGGAATTGTGAAGTGTAATAATTGTTGTTATGCTTAGATGCTTAAATGCAGGCGCGTTATATTTTTCGCTAGTGCTGGTCCCAGGTGGCCTTAATTGAGCTCGATATTCATGTTGTTAGCGGCCCAATACCGGGGACTGACCGGCGCAGGTGTCATTACAAATTATTTGGATTACATTTTCGAGACCTTACCATCCTGGAAAATGGGATTTCAGAATGATCATCATATCAAGATATGAAATAAATCCAAATCATAATACGATAATTTGTTATTGACATGTATAACAATAAAAACGACAAATCTTATAATTTTTTAATAGAATTTTTTTTTGACTTAATACATGATGATGTGTAACTAAAGAATATAATTTATAGCCCATTCAAATGATCGACCGATAATTTCAGAATGTTATATTAATCCTGTCAAGCCAAGTCACGCCATCTAAAAATACAACATATCTAATTAAAGTTTGATGAATGCAATAAAAAATCTTTAATTTAGATCTCTAAATGCGCTTATCATTTACATATACCCAACTGGAAATTTAGGTAAAATAATGGACAAATAAACGACAAGGGGTAGGTGTCCCTTGAATAATTTTTTGTATCCCAACCTCCGACATGAAATTTTGATGCCTTTAAAAACCATTCTAGATTTCTGGTCACAAGGGATATGAAAGTAAAATAGGAGAAATAAAAGGGAAGTGTACACGTAGAGGGAAATCTTGTGTGGCTCAGAGGCTGGATGGTGTTTGAATACATACTGAGAAAAGGGAACATATACCATCGCTTTGTTACCGATGTCACCCAACTAGCAAAACAATTATTCTGAGTGATGTATTGTATTATGAGTTTGATCTTTTTAGCAATCATTAATGTTCCATTAGCCTTAGTCTCAAATGTAGTTTAGCAAGAAGAACTAACATGATTATGCACATTGTTTCTAAGCAATAATACGGTTCTCTTAAATCGGAAATATGGGTGAGGTTGTATACTATCCGACCCTCCTCCCCTTTTTCTGGTGAGGGTGCATTCCGGAGCCTCTTCATATGTATTAAGGCATTTGAGCATGTCATTGAATATGATTCTCTCAATGTCACAAAACATTACTCAAATAGGATCAAGTTGAACCTATTAATTAGCAATCATTTATGTTTTGCCTGATGAATCATGATTTTCCAATACATTTAGCATGCTAGCAAGGTGCGTGCAAGACAAGATAATCAATTATTGTATGTGCCAAATCTGCTTAAATGGATAGGCAAACTGTAATAGCTAGGATTGCTCAAGTAGGCTTTCTAAATACAAATTTACTATGTATCGCCCTGTGGACGTTACATCTAGACGTGTCTCGTTAGGCTCGTACTTCCCTTTCCGTAGCTGGTAGCGGTAAGTCACAGATGATATGGTATACTGGCGGTCTTCAATCGTCACACTCTCTCCACATTGCAGATTCTGAAACAAAAATATAAACAGTTACCTCAGCAATAAAATACTTCATCGGATTTATAGCTCATTGCCAATCATGAAGAATCTATACAAACAATCATCAAGTCCTGGAAATGTAAGTGAAAAATTGCAATACAATAAGGGGTTAAGGATATCGAGTTGGTATGTATTATAGTTCAATATCCGACTCTTAATCATTAACATCCGTTGAGACTTGAGAGTGTAGACATGATTGAATTATACAATTGCTAAAAGCTGTTGTGATATTGTCAGTTACTTCATAACTTACTAACCTATTACAACTGATATGAATGAGCAACTTCACAACAACCACCCCCCCACCACCACACATGGCATAAAGGTCCTATGACGAATTAGCTCTTAATCATACAACATTGCGATTATAGGATTGCACCCACATTTATGAACACTAGAACTATCCTGGTCCCTAAAATTAACCCTTTTAATCATGTATCCAATGTAGAGAAGTATTGAGATGGATCAGGCCGAGAGACACGACAGTGTCGAGATACTAATATCTCTGAATATTTTCTGGATCCACCTCGATACCTTAGTATCTCCTAGCCGAATCCATCTTAATTACAATTCCCGATCATATAAAGAAGCTAAACCCAACATAATCACTAAAACATTCACATACAAACTATGAACTATAAATATGCTGACAAATATCACAATGTCAAGCTCAAGAACACTCAATTAGTCCACAAAATGAGCATTTAAAGGGTAATTTTCTTACAGAAGGGAAGCAACGAACACCAAGGCTCTTGGGGGGAGGTGTAATTTCAATAACTTTATAAGGGTAATTGTTATGTTGGCCCTTATCTTTCTCTCTTCTTCTACAAACCACTTCAGGCAAAGATGACTGCAACAAAAAATCCACAAACATAGAAATAAAAAAGGGAAAAAAAAGATAAACTTAATTGGCAATTTTGGTTGAGTATAATGATCATACCTTGCGGAAAGTTGTGACATTTGAGACCATTGCCATCTTTTTTTACCTTTTCTTGCTTAAAAATTGGATCTTTTTTCAACTTGAAGAATATGAATAAAAAATTTATATGACTTTGATTTTTTCAATGAATTAATATAATTTGAGGATTCTTTTGTATACCAAGAATAGCAAGTGTCTGCTTCTTCTTGAAGGTTGTTATTACAGATTTTATATATTTTGTTTCAGACAAACTAATTCAGAAGTTTTCTTGATTTATGTGGTCATGGTTGTTTTGGAAGTTAGTTTGTTAGTAGTGAATTGGATATGATCTCTTGGACAAGAGGTATAACTGGAGTAATTTTCATGTAATTTAATCGACGTTTTCGCTTTACAATATATAATAGACGACAATATCAAATTATTCTCAATTGAACCACGAAAGTGATTTAAATTATTGAAAACAAAATAGACCATTGTAGGGATGTAGGTAGTATTTCTTTAGCAAATTACAAGATCTAGCTTGAAAAAGATTTGCATTGGAAGTAGGAGTTTATCTAATCTATAAAAGCAAGTTAAATGTTTGAAATGGAACCACATGCTATAGTTTACAGAAATGGGCACAGGGCAAGGGGCATCTCTAAGTTTACACTGCTCTGGCATACAAAGGTATCTCAAGAATGCTAACACTCAAAAAACATAAAACTTGTGTTGTCATCTACCTTCCGTAAGGATGGTACCGCCCGTTGCCGGCACCAGCACCACCATACCCGCCACGACTACTACCGCCACCATAGAAAGAAGGCCCGTTTCCGCCATAGCCAACGCTGCCAAGTCCAGAATTATATCCACCACCCCCATACCCGCTAGCAGCACCACCATAACCTCCGTAGCCTTCACTAGGTCCACCACCATATTCTCCACCAAAATCGTATCCTCTACCGAACCCTCCACTCATGCCACCCCCTACTCCGCCCATTCCAGCACCATAACGCCCAGAATATCCCAGTGATGGTGGCTCTCGATAACCTCCACCGAAACTGCTTTCCCTGTATCCGTCATAACCGCCAAAACTGCTTCCACCGTAGCCGCCATAACTACCACCAGATCTACCTCCATAAGAACCACCAGCTCTATAAGAACCAGCACCATACCCACCACCATATGAATCACGAACACCCCCACCAAATCCACCTCTAGTATTACCTTGACGTTTGAACTGTGGTGCTGCAACATTATTAGGTTTCTTCGGCTCCGCTTTTTTAATTTCCACCTATATTAAACAGAAATTCATTAACTAAGGTCTAGGTCAAGTGTAGTTTAAATAAATCCAACAAATTTGGTGATTGACCACCATATGTTAGTTTAGTTCCCAAAGACACTACAGTGAGCACGCATTAAAAGAGGCAATTTAGCCTGATAACTGTAAAAGAACCATGCAAAACAGAAGTAGCACTGAAACACAGACTAAGGCACCTGACAATTGGTACTCTTCACTCAAAACATAAAAAAATTAATTAAAATCCAACTAACAGTGATCTCGAGGACATACAGTAAACACAATATGGCATCAGCTAACCTGAGTTCCAGAAAAGTCGATCCTGTTTCCATTGGCCAAAAGATCTTCTACGGCTTGCTCAGTCTCAAACGTAACAAATCCAAAGCCACGAGAGCGGCCACTAGCATGATCCTTCATGATCTGATTTTCTTTCACCTCTCCAAACTTTAAAAAGAATTCTTTGAACTCATCTGGACAGCAGTTAAGTGATATCAGGTAACACAGATAACTAGTTATCTACTGAACTATCTTATGTGAAGATATCCACGTTACCTTCAGTCACTGTTGTTGGGATCCCACCAACAAAAATCTTCTTCGTCTTAAAATCCCTTGAGCCATGGGCTCCTCTTGGTGTAGTCCGTTTAATTTCTACCTGAAAATACCCATATAAAGGATCCCATTAGTATTATCAACTGTTAGAATAATCAAATGAACTAAAAAAAATTGTGCACATAACAGTTCCATGGAAATCAACATACTTGCTTTCCGTTTATAATATGTGTGTCCTCTATGACTTTATCAACAACCGAAGGATCTGCATAAGTAACAAACCCAAAACCTCGAGGTTGCCCTGTATTTCGGTCCTTCATTATCACAGAATCTGTAATTTCACCATACTGACCAAAATGCTTGACAAATTGTGCTGCAAATATTTTTTAGTCAGCAACAATAAGATGAGGGGTGTAAGGAGGTAAACTATTTTATCATGTTGCGATGATGCAAACTAACATTGCTTAATTCGAGAATCAAGCATAGAGGCATATAAGCTACTCACCATTAGTTGTCTCTCTTGCCAGACCCCCAATAAATATCTTTCTGCACTACGCAATATAACAAACATCAATCACATAGAAAGAGAGAATCGATTAATGACATCAACTCATTTTAAAGGGACACCACTCCTAACTTTTTTAGCTAAATTAACACAACGGGAAGAACTTTTACACATATCCGGAAAATTCAACAAAAAGGTTTAAGCTTTAATCCAAATGCAATAGAAACACAACAAAAAAACACATAAAACAACATTAGTTCCAATATAAGCCAAAAAAATTCACTCAAGAACAACAAAAACTACCCTCATTATTCCATACTAAGCTCCTAACTTTTTCTATTCTCCATTCGAAACGATTTATCCAAATACATAAACAACATAATCAGACACATTCAGTTCCAACACGAGCTAACAAAATCCATGGTCATTAGTCCATACTAAACACCTCAAATTTTCCAATTCTTGATTCAAATGGTATCCACAAATACAAAAATATTATCAACCCAACACTTAACCCCAAAAACCCAAACAAAAATTTCGAACAAAGTAATAAATAATATATTTAATACACCATTTTACCCAAAACCAGCACCATCTCAAAAAAGTCAAAACCTAACCACATTACTTCATACCAAACACCTCAAATTTTTCAATTCTTGATTCAAAAATACATACCCAAATACAAAAACAAGAAACCCCAAACATATAAACCCGAAAAAACAAATAAAAACATAAAAAAATTCAATAAAAATAAAAAAATTACCCAGGACTAGCACCATCTCCAGAAAGAGGATGAGAGCTCTCAAATCCACCACTTTCTTGGCTCCGGTCAACGTGGTTAGGTTCTTGGTCAACTCTGTTGTTGTCCATAGTATTGTAGTCTTCCATTGATATAGAGAATTGGGTTTTGAGGACTCTGTAAAGGCTGTTTTGATGAAGAAAGTGGACAATTATTTTGGGACACTATTATTTGTTACGTTGAAAAGTATGCGGCGACTTTAGAGACTACTAACCCTAATCTTCACCCTCAAATATTTTGTTCGGAGGATATTTGCGTCGTAACTAGCATTAATTATAAAATTATATATTTTTATATTGTTAAAAAATAAAAATCGTTTGTAATATTTTGATGATATTGGTAAAGGAATTATCCGTTTAATAAACATGATAATTATTTTCCATTTGTCATTATTATAGTTAAGATTTACTTTAATTTCGTGAGTTACCAGGAATAATACAATTTAATTATTTTAAACACAATTTGGGGTAAGTTTGTGTTTTTAATTGGTAACTTTCTTGTATGTAAAATATTAGATACATAACAAAACATTAAAGCATAATAATCCTTCCTTACTAAAAGATTGTAAACTTTTGAATTTTTGATAATTGTAATTTTTAAAATTGTTGGAAATATAAGAAATGAGATCTCATAAAAATGGCCGTTGAACAATTTAGATTGTACAACCGATTTAATCATTCAAGTTATATTCACATATATATAAGTTCAATATATACTAATTGTTTAGACAATTACTATTTAATCAAATGAAGATGTCCATGTTTACAGTGCTTGACTGATAAACATGATTTTGTCCAAGCCAAGGTGACTCTTGTGTTGGATAAATTTCCAATTAATCATAAACGCCGATTATTCGGATACGCAATAGATGAGCGTTTACATGAGTGAATGAAAGCTCAAATAGTTTGAATTCATGAACATAAATTAGATGCTGTATAGAGCAAGAAGGTTAGTGGGAACTCACATAGCATTAATGCGATTAATCATGGGACATTCTGATAGGAATAGAGAAGAACAAAGCCACCTCCAGTAGGATCGTGCGTGAGTTCCTCTATCAAAGAATCAGGGGATGGCTCGAATCTTTCTGGAATTCATGGTGACCCAGTTGAATAAGGCTGACAAGTTGAGCTCTGGCTTTATAATGATGCGCATTGAGGATCCAAGATGAATACTAAAAAGGAAGAATCTTTCAAAGACAACTTCCGCCGCCTTGCGTTGGGAAGTTATCTAATGGGGAAGAAAAACTGATGAAAAGAGATTATGTTTATCGGTCAATATAAACCAGCCCGATGACAACATCGATCCAGTTGAATTAACATGTCTTGATAAGCGAAGTTGTCGACTTGTTCAAGTAACAATGGGGTCACAAAAAATAACTCTGATTAATAGAAGCGGAGTACAATCACAATTTGAGAAATTGTGAGTAAAGCCAATCAGTTGTAACGATGGGTAATAGCGAGAAGTTGCTTTCAATTAGGTGTCTCGTCAAATATGGTTATCTCTAATGGCTTATCGAAGCTAGAATCGAATCTCGATGGTAAAGTCGAACATGTGCTTGCTCATCTGATAGCTGACTTGTCTCGGAAATAGTTGAAAATAGAAGTGCATGTGTGCATAAAGTTAAGAACAAGGAACGACAAGTGATATGGATACCCAGCTAATCAACCACAGTGGTATGAGCATCCTGAGAAGAAGTAACAGATTCTTACATTCTTTGCTCAGTGGTCTTAGATTTAGTAGAACTCGTCATAAATAACCATTGGCCTTATTGATATGTTGAATCTAAGCTTGAAGAATCATCCTTCGTCATTATCATGAATAATGATGAGTGTATGTAAAATATACACATATCGTTACTATAAGTAACAAACCTCGTTGGATTCCACCACAATCTAATGTTATTCTGGAGAGGACTTTGGATACATGATCCAAACAAGAAAACCTCTAACAAGCCATGAAAAACAACCCGGTTACTTGAAGTTACCATCGGTGTTCATTGGTGAAATCAAGCATCAAGCGACTAGTATGGCGCTGATTGTGTTGATTAGTTTATTGGATCAAAGGAAGTATGGATACTTTTAATCAATCACGTATTGGGTTTCACGAGCTTGAAGCATTATGAAGGCGTAATCTTAGACAATGACGATTAAATAACGGAAGATAAATTATACGTGTCCCCGAAGATTCTCCATGAAATTTATGTTGAATGGCGATTCTTAGACATGAGTAACGGGGTTTCATAGATCTTTGGAGAAATCGCTTTGACAATGCCAAATGTTCTACACAGCAACATGAGGATTATAACGGCACTTAGAGATCGAATTATACTGAGGTATAAATGGGAACACATTATGCAAATAGGGGATTAAATACAACGGATAAATCGGTAGATTTACGTAACCTTGAGGGAGTTAAGGGTGATTTGGTGGCCACCATCAATATGACTGGATATCCACATGAACTGTCCATTACCAAGGAAGCTGCGGGTCGAGTTTGGTGACATTTCTTACCACCATAGCTCGACCCCATTTGAAATCAGTATAGAAGATAGTTGATACTAATATCAAAAAATCCGTCCAAGAGCAAGTGGGGTGTTGGAAACATGAGAAATCAGATCTCATAAAAATGCTCATTGAACAATTTTGATTGTACTATCGATTTAATCATTCAAGTTATATATATATATGTATGTATAAGTTCAATATATATTAATTTTTTAGACAATTAGTATTTAGAAAATAAGCGTATTGACATTAGAGGTTACGATTGTTAGAATCTAGTATGAATTTTATTTGTGATAAACACCAAATTCATACATCCGGATCCTAAAATGATATAAATTAATCTAAAACACATAATTAACAATTATGAACAACAAGAACTGCTAGATGATGCCGGTGAGGAAGTCTATGACAAATTCTTTCGAAGCCTCATTTTGAATTCCATCGTTGAGCACTTCAAATGTAGTGCCTTTAGTTGGTTGCACACCGAGAGAGGTTGAATCCTACATTTGTTGTGTTTCTTCCAAGACATGGGGTTGGTGGATGAAAAATCAAGGAAAAATTTTCCAATTCTTCCAGCGGTATTTCGGCCGTATATGGAGGAAGTGGAGGCTTTGTTTTCTTTCATTTCATGAAATGAAACTAGTGTTGAAAAACCTAATAGGTTTGATTATATATGTCAAACCTAAAAGCCCAACCGAATAGTTAATGAGCCAGCCCGTTAAATTTAATTAAACCGTTAAGTAAAATCAAATACTAACAAGTTGTTAATAGTAACTAACAAGTTACTAACGAGCTCAACTAACCATCGAATTAATTCAATTGACTAATTAATTAATTGGATTATCAATTTGTATTTTTACATTATCAATGCCAAAAATCTCAGTGAGAATATTCGTTGATTTAATCAACTCTCAATTTAGCAAAATGTAGTTTAATTTCATAGATAAAATATAATCCAACGTCCTTTGTATGTGTGTGTGACATACAGAGCTAAGATAATAGTAAGTTGTATAATAATAATTGACCAATTACTATTATTATAGCGATTAATGAGTGAATCAGCAATCATTCATAACCCCTTAAATTATCATGAGAACCCCGAACTAGTAATATACAATTACTAAGGTGAACACTAAGTTCGATAATCACATTTAACTTGACCCGGTAATTGATCTATGATTGTCATGACGGCGGGCACAATAAAGGGAATCAATTCTCATTGATTTCAACAACGATGGCTTCTTAGAGTCCCGCTCATAATCTATATATTAAATATAATATTCGGTTAATAATATTTAATATATTGCTCTTATTAATTCGTCCTAAGAGGCCACACACATATGATAAACCGAACTACTTATAAAATGTATTATAAACTTTTCGAGTTTAAAGCGTAAATTGAAGGAAACATTCAGGACGAAAAATCGAGCCATAAGGCTCGAACTCGGCTCTGTTATGACCGAGTAGAGGCCGACTATTTGGGATGGAAAAGGAGTTAGAGTTTTAGTAGGATTAGGTTCCTTAGAACTCTCATGTGTTATCTACTTAAGTGGGATGATCAAACACAATTATAATTAATGTTCTTGCTCATATTTTTGGTTTGTAATAAATAAAAATTCTCTCCAAACCCGTATGGCCGAAAATTCCCGGGGGAAAATTAAGATTTTTCTTCATCGCTTTTTATTCACATTTTATCTTTGTCGTTCTAGTAGGCGTCACGAAAGTGGTTCGATAATTTATCGGTGTGGGCGTTCTTGGAATACTATTTTGGGTATTGTGAGCAATTGATTCATTTTATAACTTCGTGATCTCGTCGGCCAAAAGGTAAACGACATGGCCAAATTTTGTTTATTGTTTTTGTCACCAATCCGTAGCGTTAAGTTCGTGTCAATTTAAGTTTAGAAGCTTTGTAATATGAATGTAAAAACATAACAAAACTTTGACCGTGAAATTTTATTTGTATTATATAATACTTTATAAAACTATATTAATAAAAAATGTTCAACTCTTTCATTGATATCTTTTTTATCGAATATTATCAGCCGAGAAATAAATATATTTAGGTCGAAGTTTAAAAGATACAATTATAAAAAATCGAAGTGAATAATCTTTTTAAGAAGAAGGGAGTATTAAATTTTGTTTGAAAATTATTAGAAGTCAATTTTTTAAGTAGAAAGAAAGAATTGTTTCTTTCAAATTGCTCATTATAAAGCTCTCCCATTTGAATGTTCTTAGTTCATGGCTTCATGCCATATGATATACATGTAGTCTTTGTCTCCACAAGCTACAGTCACTCTGAAATAGTATAATAAAGAGAGGATGAAATGACTATTTTGCCTATTTGATACCTAATGATGTGGGCTACATACAAACTAGTCAGCCCGAAAGTTCATGATATTTCAAAGGGTAATATGTTTTGGGCAGGATTATTATTTCGTGAGAAAAGTGGAAAAATATGTCAGATTTAATGCGTCTTTAAATTTAACGTCGCTTTTAATTTCGCTTGCATAAATGGCACTATGTATATTATATAAACTATCCCCATAAAACCTAGCACCATTTTTTTCATCTTGACTACCCTACCCACTGCACACTTTGCCTACACCCCTCATTCGCCACCCAGCTATTCCCTTCAGCCACCCTCCTCCTCCATTTCCCAGCTGCCACTCACCCTCCCCCCACTCCTCCTCCCATTATTTCTCCCCACAATTTTCCTTGAGCCCTCCACTTCCCCTCAAGCAGATTCCCTATCCCACTCCACAGATTTGATCGACCCCCCGCTTCCGTCCACAGATTTCCACGACCCCTCCTCACCCACTAATTTTTTTGCGACCCCCTCCGCTTCACACCCAATTTCATTTTTAATTATGGGTTAGGGTGGGGTTTTCTGAGGTGGGGAGGTAGAGTAAGTTTTCATTTAGGGGTAGGGGGGTGAAACTGTTTGAGGAGGTGGGTGGTAGAATAGAGGTTTTGGGGTTTGAGAAGAAGAAGGGTCTTTGGAATTTTGTCGAGGGTATTTTAGACAATTGGTGAGAAAGGATGCCATTTAGACAAATGATTAAGGATGGGTGCTAGAAATTAAATTTTTGCTCAAATGGGTACTATTTTCCCAATTTTCTCTTATTTCCTATTCTTAATCCGATTCACGTTCGATAAAGGTTCGTCGGACCGTTCAACCAATGTTCCATAGGTGTCCGTGAAACCCAATTTGTTAATAATCACCGGATAATCATTAAGCACAAATGACTTTCGTTAGTAATCAATGTATGTATGTTAAGCCCAATAAATGACTTTTAAGAGCAAAATCTCGCATTGAGCAACATATCGAGGCATACATCCAGAACCTACCTTTAGAACGAGGGATTTGAGAATTTAATTTGTTCTCACCCGACGAGTCATTAGACAAATTAAAGCTTTAAGTGCATCGGTTGAGATTATAGTAATTCGGATATCCAATATCAAATAAAATTATTATTAATGGTAAAATTTCTAGCCTCTAAAAACTTTAATCAAAATAATTGAAAAATATGAAGTAGTAATAATAATATGAGTAGTTGAAATTTCTGAGTGAATTATGACAAGAATTAAATGTAGAACACATTTTCTATGTTCATACATGGTACGTATATTTCAGAGTTCAGGTGAATTAATATATACGGAGTACTTGTAGTTTTGGGGTTTAGATAACCTTCGGTTCTATCTTTTATTTATTTATTTGTTTTTTCTTTTAATTTAGCTGGGGCTTTTACGTGCAAATTTCATAGTGTGAACGAATAGTTTAATTACTCTACTTACCAGTTTTACTTTATTTTGATTAATAATTTGTTATACAATACGTAGTAGTTACTTAGGGTATTGTGTATTATGTACATGATTTTTTAGTAGATATGGTACTCAATTATGAACTATTAACAATTTGACTCTCTTTTATGAATTTCATCAATCAGACTACAGATTGAAGCAATAAGTCTTGCATGCATTTGAGCTGAGATGGAGAGAGTCTATAACAATACTCAAAGCATTGAATGTAAGCAGAGTTTTGAAATATTATAACGTCTCCATTTGTTCATACTATATATAGCAATTTGAAATAACTACACATGACATGCACTTGTCAATAATACATTTTCTTGGCTTATTATTAAATGAGACTCGTTTGGTCATGATGAGCTGTTCGGTATGGTCTCATTAATTAATTTCTTGGGTCTGGAATAATAATATTGCGGTCAATCGGGGAGAAGAAGAAGATTTGAGTCACTTAACATGTCTCTCATTGTACGTTATGTTTTACAAAATTACTACCTCCATCCTATAAAAATTGTCCACTTTTAACTTTTTATATAATAATTGATGAGAACTATAATAATAAAATTAAAATACATTTCAAACTCTTTTCATTGATATATTTTTTATCAAATAATATACAACACAAATAAAATATATTTAATGTTAAAGTTTAAAAGTTATAATTATAAAAAAAAGTGAATAATCTTTGTGAAATGGAAGAAATATATTTGAAGGATTATCACCGGTTGAGAGTTTAGACTTTAGATAGGTTAATATGGAAATCAATATACCTTATTGTAACATTGTATCGGCCAACGACCCCAACGTAAAGAATGAGTCACGCTATGGAAATTGAAAGTTTATTACTCCGAATAACTTTGAAAAGGTCAATACATAAGGTGCGATGAGTGTCTTTTTTCTCGTGGTATCGGAGAGATTGAGGCGCGGAAATAGTAATGCTGATTCGTTTCACTGCTTTTTGGTTGGCGAGTCAGGGGACTTATCGAAGGTGTGGGTTCCCGAATCCTTTGGATTGGAATGCGCCTCAACTTTACTTTGGGCTTTAGGATGTCGAATAAATGTGATTAAAGAGTTGGTTGTGGTTGTGTCTATTCCTTGCAGAGTGGTTATTCGAGGTTGAGATTCATATTGCTCATGGTCTTTTCAGTGATGAAACTTCGGGGTTGGTGTCTTTAGGCGCGACGAAGTCGTCATGCTTCGCTCGATCGTAAGTTAGTTCGGGTGTTTTAAGAGGTAATGAGCAATTAGAGTTATTCGGTTTAGCCTTACGCCAAATGAAGGCGCATGATGGGTATTTATAGGAAATACTTTGGGGGTGCAGGTCCTTCAAGATGTGAATGATATCGCGTCACAGGCTGATTTGAGCACAATGCTTGGAGCACTCATCGGGTGAATGCTTAACTATAATGGAGCGTTAGTACATTATTCCTTCTCTAATTAATGTCCAGTGGATGTCACTCTTTGAATCTATGGATGCGGTCTTGGTACGAGTTTTATTTTGAGGCGGGTTTTTAGTAGGTTTTAGACAATTTTCTTGTACAACATATCTAGTTTTGATGTGATAGTATTTTCTTTGAGCATTACATATGAAATACATAAATTGGTTTTTTATCATGATATCAAATAAGAGAGAGTTAAATAGTACTATTTCAATTTCAAAATTAGTGAATTTTTATTTTCGAGATATAACTTTAATTATTAATTACTTTTTATCTATATTATGAAAAATTACAAAAAAAATAATATTATGAAAATATTTTTAAAACCAAATTTAATGATATTAATTTTACATTTTTCGAATTGATGAATAAAAGGTATTTTATAAATTGGCGCTTAACGTCACCGATTTGAAATTTGATTAATTTGAAATGAAAGGAATATGAAGTTGTGAGTACTTATGATATTATTTTTGAGATGGTATTTAAAGAGTTTCAATGTTATAAGAAAATTTATAGAGATTGAGCATATTGCGTCGTATATATATTCCAATCAGATATTATAATGAATTTTACGTCATCAATGGACATAATCCTTCAATTATATAATTATTGTGTGTTAGATTTATGATTTTGCATATTTTATTTTAACCGTTATTATATGTTAGTCATATTTATATATTGTTATGAATTAGGGGAATTAGAACGGTCCAAATTTATAACAAACTCACGTGTCGACAAGAATAGCTTCGAATTTTCTCTTAAGGGAATTCTAGTAAATTCTGGTCCGATTGTCCGAAGGTGCATTAGCGATTCTTCTGGCATAGCCTTTTGGGTAGATGGAAAATGTTTAATGTTCTATTTTGCTTCTCATCTCTGCATTTCACCTCTGTATTTCCCTGCAAGAAACCTGTGTATGCATTCATTCATTCAAAAGCCAAGAACCATGATTACTAACCGACGAAACTTCAACCTTCTAAGAAATGATAGATTGTGAAAAGTGATTGAATCTTACCATACAAAATTTTTAAGTACAAGATTAAAAAGAGTTAAGAATCATATCTTATATTGTAAAAAATGATCGAATTTTACCATACAAAGTTTTTAACTACTAGATTGAAACAAGATAGGATCATATATTAAATTTTGTGTGATATTCTATATTATATTTAAAAAGTTGAAGTCTGTACCAGATCCTCTAGCTATCATTAATCTGTGATCGCGTCTTGAAGTATCGTAGGAGTTCATCATGGGATATTAATGCCAGTGATCGAGCTTGAAGCTTGCTAAGCAATCTGAGATTAAAGCGTATTTCAGACATAGCGTAGAGAATCACAGGATGCTGGTATTGCTTAGCTCGAACAACATCGATTGGTATCAAATCTACATATTATATTTTTGATAAGATATTGTCATGTGATGATGAAAATTTTATTTAGTTTTTAAAACAAAACAAAACGTAAATATTAACGAAATAAATATTATTCCATATCATACAAAAATGTAACATATTATTCAATGCAGATTTAATTTCAACACTAGATATTAAAAGTACTACTCCGTATGTTTGTTGTAATAAAAACAACATTTTCATATCTTCTTTGTGTCATTTCTAGAGTCCATTTTCATGGCAACTTCTTCTTCCTCTTCATCCTCCTCTAAACCTTCCCTTTCCCCTCACCACCTTTCCCAATTCACCACTGTAAGTTCTTCAAATTACACCATTATATCCATTTTAGTTCTATCTTAATGCTTTTTGTGAAGTTTAATGTTGTCTTTTTTTGTACAGATTGAAGAAGGCAATGAAGATGAGGAATGGTCACAAGGCAGAAGCAGTTTCAGGACAACAACCCCAACTGAAAATTATTCAGACAATAAAGAGGATGCAATAACAACAAATCAATATATGCACCAACATGGTTCTTCTTCTGAAAAAGGAGGGGAAAATTCAACAAGAAAGAGGTCAGGAAGTGAGGAAGAAAATAATCACAAATGGGGAGTTTCATGCAACAATTGCAGACCAAGCAATAGAGAAAAAATATCTATTGTTCCATTAGACAATAATAATAGACTATCTATAACAAGTCCAAATGGTATATTCAAAAACATGTTCTCTTCTTTAGTCAAGAAAAGTCCAAAATCTGTATCAACTGATGAGGGCTCAACAACCATGACTAGAGAGGAACAATTTAAAGCTACCATAGAAGAGCTTTCACATAAGCTTATACATGCTACAAGGAAAAGAGATGAAGCTATTATGGAAGTTTCAAGATTGAAATATTCCATGTATGAGCTTGAGAAAAAAGTCAACAAACTTGAAATTTACAGTCAGAATTTGAAGTCAAATCTTGATGCATATGGCAATATGATGAGTTCACAACAAGAGGGTGTTTTTCATTTGGATTATTTGAAGAGTACAAAAGTTGGTGATGAAGATAAAGTGATTCAACATTTCTTGGTTGTTATTTCTGATTCAAGGTCATCAATTCGACTTTTGAGTAGATCATTGACTCTTCAACTAAAGCAACAAACTGATGGAAAAAAAGTTTGTGATCGAATAGTATTACATTTGCAGCCTTATGATGTGAAAATGTCATCTTTATCAAGAAACCTCAAAGCTTTGTAATATTTCCTTGAAGCCCTTTTGAACGAATCTTTCTTTGAAGATTTTGATCAGTGGGTTCAGAAAAATGCCCATCATCAAATCTTGAACCCCATTGATCGTTGTGAAGCGAATTTTGCCTTGTTTGGTCGTTTGAAAGGGCTAACTTGGGAGGAAGTTTTGAAGAAAGGAACAAGGCATTTTAATGAAGAATTCAGCAAATTTTGTGATAAGAAAATGAGTGAAATTGTAGCTATGCTTGGATGGAATCAAGCTTGGCCTGAACCACTATTGCAGGTGTTTTTAGTGCATCAGCTGTTTGGTTAGTTAATCTTTTGGCCAATTCTGTTCATCCAAATTTGCCAATTTTCAGAGTGGATAAAGATGTGAGATTTGACTCAGTTTACATGGAAGATATTGGAGGAGACAAAGCTAGGAAATTGGTGCCAACAATGGTTAAAATTATGGTTACTCCTGGTTTTTATGTGTATGACAATGTTGTTAAGTGTAAGGTGATTTGCAGGTACTGAAACAGCAATGGGAGCTTAAAAAATGGTGGATATATTTTAATTTATATTATCATATGATTGGTATAATCTATGTTGGATAGATTAGCAAATAATTGGAGTTGAATGTTATTATGAAATGATGATGGTACTTGTTGTTCTAGATTTTGTGGAACCAATAGTCAAAAGAGATAATTTTGGCATTTAGTTCATGGTAACTTGCAATGCATTGGATTTATTAATGGTTGTATTCTTTGTTTCCTTTGCTTTTATGTTATTGAGGATTATGATTTTTCAAGCATTGGGTATATTTATATATGGATAAAAAGGACATATTGTTTCGAATGAAACTTACTAGAATTGACTCTCGAGGGATGTGAATGGTTTATGAAGCTTCAGATTGATATCATTTTGATTATGTATCATTTTGTTGTTTAACAGAAAATTTTTGTTTGATAAAATTTGTGTTATTGCTCTAGAGAAAATTATAGAAATGGTTCATAAAAATAAGTTGCTTATGAGATTTAGAGCCTAAAGAAACTTGGGGTGCACTTGAGCCCTTTCAAAGTGCAACTTGGAACTCAAAATATCAAATGTAAAGTCATGGAAACTGAAGCAATTACAACAAATTTGAGAGAGAGGATATTTTTAATTTAAAGAACTAATTACGTATAAACTAAACGTATTGAGCATCTATCTTCACAAAAGAATTTATATCTGAGTTCCGAATACAATTTTTGACTCGAAATGCAAGTAAATTCAAACACTCTTATCACATAATTTTATATCATTTGGATATTGAGAGAAAAAGAGAGGGAGGTGGAAATGGAGCATTAATTGGAGATGCAGTTAAATTCACGTATTCATGGAAATAGCCGAACGTGCAAAAAATACATGGATAATCGGAAAAACAACTAGAAAAATAAACGCCCACCGTGGGGCTCGAACCCACGACGACAAGGTTAAGAGCCTTGCGCTCTACGAACTGAGATAGACGGGCTTGTTGATCTTTTGTAGTTGTATTACTATTTGTCTTAGATTAAAAATATTTTAACTTTGACTTATACCCGTCCGTTTATCCATCGATAAATAAAGGCCCGCTTTCGGACATATTTTATTTGGACCGAAAACTAATGGATCAGGACGATAAAGCGGTTCATATCAGGTAAATTAATACTCCTATATAATGAATCCCAGGCCAGCTTCATTTATTCTTTCTTGAAATCGCGAATTCGGAGAATTAAATCCCTCCCTCTTCATCCGCTACAAGGCAATGTCTGACACCTCGACCTCCCCCCCCTAGGCCCTTCTCCTCCTTATCGTAGGAAACACCCTTTCCTCCTCTTTTCTGGCCCCCAGAGCCCCTCTCGTTTGTCTTGTACATGACCCCCCCACCACTCGCCCATTCTTATTAGTTTAGAGTTAATTATTTTTTTTGATTTGGGTCTATAGTACTTGAATTCTTTGATTTGATGTTTAATTTGAGATTTTTTAATTTCAATTAAAGTAGTATTTACCCTCTTTAAATCGATTATCTTGGCTCCTAGCGACAGGAATCCAGTGGGTATCGATCCGGATTGCCTCCTAAGATAAATTGCGATCACAGTGGAACAAAACGTGGTCAATGCTCGAGTACATTCGGAGGGCTCGTTTCCGGATTATGCAACCGACTTCTAGTGCGCTCATAGGTGGCAGTCCGAGAAGGCATGCTTTTTGTAATGGAAAATAATTGGAATCGAATAGTCAAAATAGGTTCAAAATCCATAAGGCTACTTGATAACCATGCTTTGTTCAGGGATCCAACAGCGACACCTTCCATCCAAATAAATGTGAAAAGTGGAGCCAGGGAATAGTGACGAGGAAGATATCTAATAGATATAGAAATTAGTCTGACATTATAATATTCCCACTATATCGTCTCTATATCCTCTCGATAAGCCCATACATCGATCTGTCTCAAGCGAGATGACATGATAAAAAAAATCAAAGAGACACTACTTAAAAAACATTAGCAAAGTAGAACTGATAGCCAAGGTAGATTAAAACTGCTTTCAATCAAAATAACGTACACCAAATAGGTGAATCAAGTATATAAAGTATCACCATAAAATATTAAAACTCTATAACAACGAGATTCCGATGTTATAAAATATGTATATCTATCGTATCCAATCATATCTAATAAAATGGGCACTTTGAGTCGTTAATCAATTAGAGTCCGCTAAATTAAAAAAATGTCAGTTGAAACAATATTAAAAGTCCACTAAATTAAAAAATGTCTATTGAAACTATCCTACATGTAAGGCTATGCAAATTATATAATTTTCTAATAGAAAATAAATTACACAAGAAAAAATCCATAAACAGAAGAATATTAATAACACCAATATTCAATTTGTTTGTTTTTTATATTTATAAGGTAATTATCGAGTATTACCAACGAGAGGCAAAACAAATACCACATGAATAAAAATTAAAGTTAACCAATCAATAAAATATTAAACAAGAAACCTCAATAGCAAATCAGTAAAATACCCTTATATATAAAACACAAAGGTACATAATAAAGAAATTTGTGAAACAAATCAAATTTCAATTTATTCATACATAAAACATTATGAGTTCAAACATATTTTATTTGCCTAATAGAAAGGAAAAGTGGCTAAGCGAGTCAACCTGATTAAGGGAATTCATCAACTGTAACATTAGGGTTTCCTGACATGTAGTTTCTTCCTGCTATGTTATGGTTTTTCATATTAAAATTAGTATTTCTTGTTTCACCTAAATAAATTTCAAAAAATATATTTGAGTTATAAGCAGTTACCCTTATACTTAAAGGAACCTTATTTATCTGATCCACAGTGCCCAGCATGCTTATGAAATGCCATCTAATTCGATAAATTAACCTTTACTTTCTGTAATTTTGTTAATAGAAACGATCTCATTAGACAAAAGTCACCTTGTTTAATTCTGATAACGAATACATAATACTGTGATGCTGCAATCATCTGATAAATTAACATACTTTCTGTAATTTTGTTATAAAGAGCGATTGTCATTATGAATAAAAGGTGCCACTGATTTGTCGATATGATGCCCATTATGCCTATGCATTTTTGTATCACGGTGATAAATTAAATTTTACTTTCTATAATTTTGTTAATAAAACGATTACCCGATATGCCTATGTCCTATGTAATTATACGAAGTCTAATCTGATAATTAATCTTTACTTTCTGTATACCCAAATTCTATCACGACATCTTTCACAGGCCAAACATGTCTTACTTCTTCGACTAATAAAGGAAGCATGCGACAGTCTTGAGAAATTTCTTTTGAAATTTTAAAAAACAACTCATTTTGAAAACACATGATTAAACAAAATAAGTAAATCTTTTAAAGACGAAGATCACATTAAACTACAATTTCATCAAATATTTCCAAGCAAAATGAAATGTATTCCATTTACTAACCATTGGAGTACCAAAATGGCATTAACTCCAGCTTCGTCAAATGTCTCCCTACAAGTAATTTTTCCTAATTCCTTATCAAGTTCCCAACCACCATGAAATTGTATAGGTGTAACATTAGAATTAGCTATAAGATTCAGTTTTATTCAATTTTCATGAAGAAACTGATCAAAGCAAATTTGTACAATGCAAAACGTAGGTTGAAACTAAACTACTTCAAGCGACCCACTGGTGACTGCATTGAGAAATGAACCGAATCTCAAACATACGACAAAAGCAACAATGAAAGTCACAAGTCAAGAATTGTACTCGGTATAAAAAAATAAATTAAGTTAAAAATACTCTGGAGACGTGGCCAGAATCTAACAACGCTATGCTAGAAGTTCAAATAGAGATATAGTCAAACCCCTTGTCTGTTGTTAATAATATATGAAGATGGACATAATTTCAAAACTTCATTTTGTTTGTATCCTTATTACTCCGTATTATAATAGCTCACACATGTGGGTATTAGAATGATCCATTTTTCCAAATGTACTTATCCACTAATGTGCATATACTATCTAACTATCAATTATATTTTGGCGATGGATTATATTAAAAGCCAAGCGTCCTTTATCTTCCTCACAAGTCACATACGCTTAATAATCTTTCATGCACTTAAGCCCAGAAGGCATATCCATAAAGTACCTTTTCTTTTGATAGTTGGAATGAAGATGAATCAAATGACATATCTCCCTTCAAACAACACAGTAATTAGATCCCCCTTACAACTTCAACGAATTCATAATTACTATTTTGAAGAATAAAAAATGAATAGTTAGTTCTTTTGTTGAAATAGAATGAAAGCAATTGATTGATGATAAACCTACATTAGAGTCGTTGTAGCTTTCAATTGTTGAAAGCAAATGATGTTACCTCGGTTTGGCTAATTTGATTAATATGGGTTAATGATTAGATTGTAGAAAAGCATTCGAGTGCTTGTCCAGGATATATGTGGCGAACATACCTCCCCAACACTCATATTTGGTAATTGGAGGAGACATTATAGTAATTGAATATATAAAATGACTATTTAGCCTTAAAATTTTCATTTAAATCAAAACAACAACCAAAATATGAGTTTCTCAGGCAGCGAATCGGATGCCAAATGTTCGCCCACGTCTGTGCAAGACAAATCATCCTCCTCTTCGTCGTAGCC
This sequence comes from Lithospermum erythrorhizon, assembly GCA_019722365.1. Classification (NCBI taxonomy): domain Eukaryota; kingdom Viridiplantae; phylum Streptophyta; class Magnoliopsida; order Boraginales; family Boraginaceae; genus Lithospermum; species Lithospermum erythrorhizon. The sequence continues at coordinate 2,533,199 of JADFUC010000243.1, read as the reverse complement.
AATAAAACGGGGTCGTTTTTTGCCAAATTTGACAAAAGAAGATCTCGATCGAATGTTTTCTTCACCTGAATGGGTAACCCATATAAATCAAATTAAGCAAACCCAGGTAACTTCATTTTCATTTCTAAATAATATTCTTAATTGTTCCGGGATCTTGTTAATTGTTTGTTTTCTGTTTTAATTTGTAAATAATCGGGCAGGGATTTGAGGTTGATGTTTTTCCGGAATTTGCGAGTTGTGCAGCCATTCCACTTAGTGGCACTTGGCTGCTGATCATCACTTTACGCTAAAAAGGCAATTGAAAGCTACAACGACTCTAATGTAGGTTTATCATCAATCAATTGTTTTGATTCTATAAATAACTAACTATTCATTTTTTATTTTTCAGAATACTAATTTTGAATTGGTTGAAGTTGTGGGGGGATACACCACGGTGTTTTTTGTAAGATATCTTTCAAGGCTAAAGCTGAAGGAGTCGAAAAGGATTTCCAAGCCAAGTGGAACCTTCAGCATGGCAAAAGGGAATTGAATCTAGTTAGGCTTAAGCCTCAGAAGAAAGAATATGAATGATTATCTTGCTTCGCTTCTCTTTTTAGTCAATGTTATGTTTTTAGTATTACATTTGACCTTATGATGTGAAAATCATCTTTCAAAACCTCAAAGCTTTGTAATATTTCCTTGAAGCCCTTTTGAACGAATCTTTCTTTGAAGATTTTGAATCAATTGGGTTCAAGAAAAATGCCCATCATCAAATCTTGAACCCCATTGATCGTTGTGAAGCGAATTTCGCCTTGTTTGGTCGTTTGAAAGGGCTAACTTGGGAGGAAGTTTTGAACAAAGGAACAAGGCATTTTAATGAAGAATTCAGCAAATTTTGTGATAAGAAAATGAGTGAAATTGTAGCTATGCTTGGATGGAATCAAGCTTGGCCTGAACCACTATTGCAGGTGTTTTTTAGTGCATCGAAAGCTGTTTGGTTAGTTAATCTTTTGGCCAATTCTGTTCATCCAAATTTGCCAATTTTCAGAGTGGATAAAGATGTGAGATTTGACTCAGTTTACATGGAAGATATTGGAGGAGACAAAGCTAGGAAATTGGTGCCAACAATGGTTAAAATTATGGTTACTCCTGGTTTTTATGTGTATGACAATGTTGTTAAGTGTAAGGTGATTTGCAGGTACTGAAACAGCAATGGGAGCTTAAAAAATGGTGGATATATTTTAATTTATATTATCATATGATTGGTATAATCTATGTTGGATAGATTAGCAAATAATTGGAGTTGAATGTTATTATGAAATGATGATGGTACTTGTTGTTCTAGATTTTGTGGAACCAATAGTCAAAAGAGATAATTTTGGCATTTAGTTCATGGTAACTTGCAATGCATTGGATTTATTAATGGTTGTATTCTTTGTTTCCTTTGCTTTTATGTTATTGAGGATTATGATTTTTCAAGCATTGGGTATATTTATATATGGATAAAAAGGACATATTGTTTCCAATGAAACTTACTAGAATTGACTCTCGAGGGATGTGAATGGTTTATGAAGCTTCAGATTGATATCATTTTGATTCTGTATCATTTTGTTGTTTAACCCAAAGTTTTTGTTTGATAAGATTTGTGTTATTGCTCTAGAGAAAATTGAAGAAATGGTTCATAAAAATAAGTTGCTTATGAGATTTAGAGCCTAAAGAAACTTGAGTTGCACTTGAGCCCTTTCCAAAGGTGCAACTTGGAACTCATGATATCAAAATGTAAGGTACATGGACTTAACAAGTCATGGAAACTAAAGAGCAATTACAACATATTTAGAGAGGATATTTTAATTTAACAAGAACTAATTACGTATAAACTAAACATTATTGAGCATCTATCTTCACAAAAATTTATATCGAGTTCGAATACAATTTTTGACTCGAAATGCAAGTAAATTCAAACACTCTTATCACATAATTTTATATCATTTGGATATTGAGAGAAAAAGAGAGGGAGGTGGAAATGAAGCATTAATTGAAGATGCAGCTAAATTCACGTATTCATGGAAATAGCCCAACGTGCAAAAAATACATGGATGATCGAAAAAACAACTAGAAAAAAAAACGCCCACCGTGGGGCTCGAACCCACGACCACAAGGTTAAGAGCCTTGCGCTCTACCAACTGAGCTAGACGGGCTTGTTGATCTTGTGTAGTTGTGTTACTATTTGTCTTAGATTCAAAATATTATGACTGCCCAACATACCCCTCCATCCTAGGTTAGTGGGCTTTGGCGATCGAGCTGCTTTCGGCGGTCCGTTTATCCATCGAGATAAACAAAGAATCCGATTCGGATATTTTATTTGGACAGCCATAATGGTCAGGCAGGAAATAAAGCGGTTCATGTCAGGTAAATTAATACTCACATATAATGAATCCCCCGCGCCCAAAATTGTTCTTTCTTGTGATTAGGCGCGTGAGTGAGCAAAGGATTCGATTCGATTCGCGTTATTAGGTTCGAAATAGTTTGGCTCGTGGCTCGGTTTGAGGAAGCGAGCATGGCTTAAATTGTAAAATCAAGGTTCGGCCGGACGGACGAGGCAATGCGAAATAGTTCGATTAAATGCATTGATCCGTTATCAGGCAGATATGAGTGTAACTTATGTTGAAAGCCTCATCACAATCTGAATTTATAAATTTATCTTATTTTCTTCTTATTTCATCCATTGATTTGGTCGCTCGTAAAAGTGTTCAAGCGTTTACTCAAGCGGTTCGGTCGATTACCAAAAAAGTTCATTTCGATTTGCGGTGCTAAAGGTATACTCAAAGGTTAAATTCTAAGATTCAAGCAGCTTTGGCGATGTTCGAGCACTGGGTGGCAGCACAAGCATCTCCAAGCCGATAAAGTCCGGTCGTTTACAAACCTATTCGCAGTCGAGAGAAATTCATCCCACCCTTCACTCCGCCTACCGGAATCTGACACCTCATTTAAAACCTGCTCCTCCTTGCAGCCAGAGTCGGAAACACCCCTCACCATTAACTACATGCGTGACGCCCTCACGACCCCCTCTCTACATTTATGCTTGTCGTGAACCCCCTTCCACCACTTACGTTAGTGTTAATTTAGAAGTTAATTGTTTTTTGATTTGGGTTTATAATTACTTAATTCTTTGATTTGATGTTTTTAATTTGAGATTTTTTAATTAGGTTTTTTTAATTTCAATTAAAGTAGTACTTGCCCTCTTTAAATCTGAGCGTAAATTTTCAAATAAATATTTTGCTTTCTTATATTGAATACAATTCAAAATAGGAAAATTAAAGGTAAATATGAATAATTGTTCACTTTGATGTTCAACTATATTGGTTGATTTTGAGTCCTCAAAGTGTAATATTGGTTGAGTTTGAATTACAGAATATTTAGGGATTTAGGATTTTTTAGATTAGATCCGCCCGGGACCGATCCGTAAGCAGGATCCGTCAGGTGAGTATCGGATCGGTTAGCAGTAAAAAAATATTGATAGGCTTCTGGAATTCGAGGTTCGGATAGAATCGATAAGCTAACGTCACAATAATTAGGTCACTCCGCAAAAACAGACGAACGGACGATAACGAGGCCTACTCCATCCCATGAAAATTGTACTTGCACTATTTTTACATTTTTCATAATATGTCTCATTTGATCAAATTTTATACTTAAAATAAATAAATAAATAAAAAGACTAATGAATAGTATTTATACGTGAAATATAATAAAAGAAAAATTTCAGTTTTGAAATTTGAACTCAAATATTTATACATGAAGTATAAATGTATAATATTAAATAATCAAACTTACTGAATATAATATTGTTAAATTCATAAACTCAATATTATTAGCCAAGCTTTGTCAACCTCCTAGTACCAAGCTAAACACCATTCCAATAAGAAAAAAAGGTGTTCCTAAAATGGAGGATAAATAAAAAACTTTGACCTAACAAAGTTTCTCAAGGGACAAGCAAACACGTTGAGATTCTAACACCAATGACAACTTCTTCATCTTCCTCCAAGATTCACACATTAATTTTTTTCCACTTTTATGTTTCTATCTTTTAGAAACTTTCCCTTTTTCCATTTTTATAATGTTGGAACTATTTTTTGTTCAAACAATGTAGCCACATTCTAATCAATATAAAAAATGGATATTGATAAGCATGACATTCAAATATTGGCAACAAAAATATCTAAGATTTTGATAGAATCTTCATCTACTTTGTTGAAAACATATCCAAAGGCTTCATTTGCATTGGCTTCACTTTTCTTTTTCTATATATTTTTTCCTGCATTATTGTGGTTCTTGATCAACACCATTCCCTTCATTGTTTTAATTGGTACAATAATTATCAAAACTTACATTAGTGTTAATAAAGGAAGAGCTATAGAGAAACATGAAAATGACAAAGATGGTAAATCTAAAAGAAAAGTGGAATCTGCAGAAGATGATAACAAGAAGTATAATGCAAAACATGCTCGGTCCGTTAGACGACGAAAATCGAAGATAATATTTGCAGAAAGTAGGCAAAATAGCATTCAAGAAAAAGAAGCAATTTCTTCAACCAGCTTTATTTACGATCTGGTTGATAAAAGACCCCTGGTAGAAGAGACGCCCAAGGAAATCCTGGAGGTAGAAGTGAACGAGATCAATGATCGCGTTGGAAGTTCTCCATCAGATGTTTCTCAAGATTTTCTGAGTCAATTTAACTCAATTTTGAGGTCACAAACATTTGGTGGTTGTGCAATAGATGCAGAGGGAATTAGTTCGGATAAAACTAAAGACGAGGATGATGATTCGAGAGGGGAAGATCAGAAAAATGTTGCAGACATCGGCCTAGCTGAAATCGAAAGAAACAAGAGGCTAGAGATTTTAATAGCAAGGCGAAGAGAACGAAAAATTCTGAGTCTTCAGGCAAGAAGGACAATGATGGACATGGGGGGCAATGGCTCTCCTCGCGAAATGATGTATTATGTTACCATACCTAAAATGAACTCTCTTTCGCCTAGAAATGCTCATTATACGCCTGGTTCAGCCCCGCCTGCATTATTACCTGCGCATAATCCTTTTGATCTTCCATATGAACTACACGAGGAGAAACCAATTCTGACCGAGGATAGCTTCCACCAGGAATTTTTAGGAACTCACCCAAAAGACATGTTGTTCTGCAGACATAAAAGCTTCAGTTCAGGGAGCATTCTGCCTGGAGATATGATTCACAGCATACATCAGACATCGTTGCACAATAACCACGGGACAAACCAGGAAGTCTCAGAATTGCAGGAAAATACTGAATCCCTATTAGGTAACTGAGAAATTGTGCATTGCCCTGCACACAAAACATATACACAGATTATAGCATGGTTCTTTAATTTTTTATAACCAACATTTTCATTTTTCAGGTGGGAACGTTGGAAAGCAAGTTGAACAAGAACAATCACAAGAAGCTGTATGTGATGACAAATTTGTGAATACAGATAAAAACATTCCAGACCAAGGCTCTGAACAGAGTTCTGACCTGGATGATGTTTCTCATGAAGATATCCAAAATGAAGAAGAGACAAAATCAGTCATAGTTGAGGACTACAATGGTAGAGTTAGCTCCTCATCTTCATCAGAGGAGAATGAACCAATAGATAGGTTAGATAGAGAGAAACTATTGAGATCTCTTTCTTCCCTAGATCCAAGAAACATGAATATACAGAGAAGCGGTGGTCGTATAGATGGCTTTTTATTTGACAAGGGAACATACAAGACCAAAGAGACAGGACCCTTTAATTACCCTTATCACAATCCACGTCACGCTTCATCCCTCTCCATTGCTTCTGACTTGCAGGTGGAGGTTTCAGAATTAAGTTCACCTCGAATATTGAGCGATGCGAATAGCTCATCCCCAGATGAAGTGAGATCACTTTGTGATATTAAATATGAGGAGATCCCTGATTGTGAGGACTTGTGGAAAACATCATCTCAGCTATCAAGGGGGGAAGAAAATGAATCAAGGTCAAGGGACTTAGGCCAGTTCAGTGAGGAAGATACTATAGGAGTTGGATTTTCAAGAATTGAGGAGTCTAAAATTCCAGCAGAAAGAGTAATTGAACAAGATTCTTCTGATCCACAAACAAATTATGTTTCAGAAAGTGAAATACCTGGAGATGATGCCTATGAAGATCATATAGAACGTATAGTTCGCGAACAACCCAGCACATCTTGTCCTAATTCTCCACACGACTTGAAACATGAAAATCTTAAATCACAAGAGGATAATCAATTAACAGGAACATCAATGACTGACCACTTTCGCAACACTGACTTGCAATATCCAAAGGTTAGAACAAAATCTACAATCGCAAAGGTTTATACGTGTTCACCTTCTATTATTTTCCCAATTTGATAAATTGTGCTAACCGATTTACTGTTATACACATTTCTTGGGAAGCAGGTACCGTCTCTGCCAACTACTAATCCTACAGAAGAGTTAGATATCAACATGTCTTCTCCAAATCTCCAAGTGCACAACACCAATAATGAAAGAACTATTCAGGAGATAGGAAAGGAGTATAAAGAATCACATAGTAATGAGCCAGATGAAGTGACAGGTAACTTAAGGTCCCTGGAAAAATTTAGAGCAGAAATCGAACATCCATTAGAAGTTAAGGATGAAACAGATAAGAAAATATTGGTTGGGGAAAATGTGATTCACAATGAAGACACTAGCCAAAATGTTGATGACAAAGTGCCTTTTCCACATAATACAGTGAGCAATAAAATTCCCGAGGAACTACAGAATTCAGGATCAGGATCCGATTCAGAAGAATATCTCAAAGCCACCATAATTAATGAATCAACAGGTGATAGTAGTCAGCCTACATTTACTAGAGAGATTGAAGGCATGCCAGAAGAAATGCTTCAACACACGGAGACTCAGGACTCTCGGTCTACTGAAGGTAACTATATTATGGAATCAACAACTGACATCGAGGATGAAGCAAGTTCTAAAACAATTGCGACTTCTGAGCCTAGCCAATTTGTCATTCAGCCCAATGAAGTTCCCCCAGTACCCGAATCACTGAATGAACAAGTCCCTACAGCCTTAAGTACATCATCATCACCCAAATCTGTACTAAACCCAATGTTTTCAGCGAATCAGGGCTCCATATCTCATTTAAGTGACATCGTTCAAATGGAAAGCCAACCTTTTGAAGGGGAAAGTACTAGTTCTAATTCTATTTCACCCCGGGCTCAAAATGCAGCTCCCTTGGCAGAGGATCTGTCAACAAACCAATCTCATGAAGGCATTGAAAGAATACAGGTTGGTTTCTATTTTGTCGTTTTGCCTCACTTTCTAGCTGGTAAGTTCATTAGTCAATTACATATCTTATATTCATTTTAGACGAAGATATCGATATATAAATCCCTTTTTGGATTTTCTTACTGAATAAAATATCGCCTCTTATGAAAAAATTGCATCTTCTGTATTTTCATTCTCACTTGTGAGAATGGGTCCATTATATCCAGTTTTTGTACTCCGGGCGCATTGCCTCCTATCATCATGTGTGTGTGCACATATATAATTATATCAGGATTATCCCACTGACACATTGTTCTACCTTTATATTCAAAAGGAACCATCCAATTCACAACTGGTGTCTACCGACGAGGCCACTTCTACGTCAGTAAGTCTAAGCAACCGTGAAATGGATTCGGATTCAGCAGATCATGGTCAGAAAGAGACATCAGAAACTACATTTGTGTCTAACAATTCAACAAATCAAGAAACCAGAAACAATACTATATCAAGTAATGAAGAGGTAAACTTAGTAGGTACTAGTATTTCAATATGATTTAAGAAGCTCTTACAAGTTTCTCGTAAGTCTATCTCTTCTAAACTGTTACAATGAGCTATTAAGTTTAATTTCTAACTTATTTGTTCTTTCTTTAGACAGATGGATGAAAACTTTGATAAAATGCTAACAAAATTATGGGCAAAATCATGCAGGAAACTGAGACAACAGATCGAGAAGGGCGATCATGATCGGAAATCAATAACATTTTTATCAGATCAACAAACCAATCACATTTACTGAGTCTCGACTGTTAACAAAGGCGACATTGATCAATCAGTAGATAACTAAGATGCAGAACTCTTAAGGACTGGGATTAAATGTGAAGAAAATGATAAGAAACAACAAGGAGAAGGGTCACTAGTTAGATCCCATTCTTCTCGTTCCAAATCATTGAATGTTACAACTTCCCATTCTTCTGTTTTTATTGATTGAGAAGGACTAGCTGCAATGGAAGATTATATTGAATGTTACCATAGACCATATTCACTAAGACAAATACAAATTGAAATTAGTATATAATAAAATGAATCAGGATATATATACTAAACAATGTTAAGCTAAAACCAATATTATTCAATTGGAGAATTGTTAACAACGATCAGAAAAGTTCTCACCACAACTCATTGGCAAAAAATCAAAGAAATCAAGAACATATCAGTATATCACAAAATTTAAAAAATCAAAGAACTAGAAAAACGAAAGGACAAACAATACTCTAACTTCAAACAAGATGTTTCTAAGACTAATCTAGCTTAGTCCTTGTCTTCAATGCATTTCAATGTCCTTAACACGACCATCTTCATTGAAGTATCTCTTCCAATACCAATGTTTCTTCCACACCCTCTCATTCATCTCATCAATCGGTATCCCCTTAGTTTCAGGCAACAAAAATACTACGAAAAGGCCCATCACAGCGACCCATGCACCAAAGAAGAAGAATGTCCCAGCTTTCATGGCGCATAGCATTGACAAGAAAACTTGACCAATGATGAAAGTGCAAATCATGTTCATGCTAACAGCAAAGAAGAATCCAGCAGTTCTTGTTTCTAGGGGGAATATTTCACTCGGAATTAGCCAACCCAATGGTCCCCATGACCACGCAAAGCCAGCCACGAAGAAACATATCAAGAAGATCACCACGTATGCATAACTCTTTGGTATTGTGTTGGTAGCTTTAAGGTGTTCAAGCAAAATTCCTCCTATGATAGTCTGCAAAAAAGCACATTAACCACAAATTAGTCTTCTGTAGTTAAAAATGTAACCATTAGTACATGTGAATCCATTTATAATTGCTTATGCCAAATTAAACACAAATAGGAGTAATAGAACAAACCATATAAAATTACAACTAATCTGCATCATTTCTTGTAAGCATATTATCATCATCATTTCGATTTGAAACATAGGAAGCATGAAAAATGACATCCATACAAAGCATAAATAGCATAACAACATCAACATGCCCCAATGCCTCAGAAGAGTCTCCTGCCTAACTGGCCTAAAGCAGGGTAGGTGCGGGGGGATGGGGGATAGTGTGCAGCCTTACCCTGTGATAACAGGGAGGCTGTTTCCGAATTGACCCAATAGTAATTACAGCAAAACGCTATATATAGAGAGATGACAAACCTCGGCGACGAGCATTTGAACTGCTGCTTCAATCAGGAGAAACTTTCTTCCAAATTTATCAACTCCAAAGACAGCAACAAAAGTACAAGCAGAGTTAATGGCATTAGTAATAACAGCAGACAACAAAGACTCCCCTCCTTTCATCCCCATTGTCTGAAACAACACAGGCGCATAAAACATAATCACATTGATCCCAGTAAACTGCTGGAACACTTGCAAAATCGTCCCACAAATAAGCTGAGGCCTACTATTCTTCTTCATCAAATTCCTAAAAGGGCGTTGCACTCTGTTCGACACTTCTGTTGCCCGAACAAGCTCCTCGTACTCCTTTTCGACTGTGTCCACCCCTCGGATCCTCCTGAGGGCACTCAGGCCTTCGTCTTTCTTCCCTCGTTCGATCGAACTTGTCGGTGTTTCGACTATTATGAAGGAGCCTATGAAGAGGAAAATGGCGGGGAGACCGGCCCCGCCAAGGGAGTAACGCCAGCCGTGAGGGTGGATTTGGGAGGTGAAGTAGTTGACAACACTAGCAATGAGGATTCCAACAGTTATTAGGAGTTGGAAACAGACGTTTAGGCCTCCTCTGTATCTTGCTGGGGCTATTTCTGATATGAAGAGTGGCACTGCCTGAATCATACAATCAAATTAGTTTGTTAGACATTGAAGGTTGTCCAAAATCATAACAAATTTTGAATTTTAAGTAATATATATGTGTTCATCTTAAATCAATGTAACATAAAGTGTAAAAATATAATCATAACATAAAATAATTTTTAGTAGGGTCAAGATGAAAATCTAACAAAATATTCAATAAATGTTTAACATGCATGCACAAGTTAAAGTATCATCTATCTTCCTACATTATGTGTTAATAAATATTTCACTTATGCATGTGACTCTTCATAGCATTTGCATATGTCAAATACTTTACTACACTACTATTCAAGAAAAGTTAAAATTGTAATTTATATAATTTAAACTATGAATATTCTTAAAATATGTTAAGGCATAGGTTATTAATATGTTAATGACAGAAAATATATTACTACTATAAGATTTAACTAATAAATATATGGAGAGATTTAATATTTTCTTATTTTTCTACCAAAGACTATACTTCTTTGTTTCCTCTATTCAATTACGGAGTATTATATTTTACTTCTATATTAACTCGTTACATGCACTAAGACACTAAAACAATTAAATTAATTTATACAAATACTACCAGTGTAACGAAGAATATCCCATAAAATACGTGTGACATAAATACTCACCTGATTTCCAAAGCCAACTCCGACGCCGAGACAGAGGCGGCCGATGATGAGCATAGCCAGATCCTCCGCGGCGGCGTTGAGAATAACACCCACAAAGAAGAACACAGACGCCATTTGCATTGTTCGTTTCCTTCCAAATCTCTTGCAGCATTTGGAGGCAATGAAACTGCATACAACTGCAGCTAGGTACAATGATGATGTGAAGAGTTGAAGCTTCTGATCATCAAATTTGCAGTAGTTGTTCTCCTTTGCCTCGTTCTTCCTTATGTATACCTTTGGGAAAAACTTCTTCAGGAAATCATCCATTGATGTCACCCCTCCTACATTATTGTTTCAAGAAATCAAGATTTAGTGTAATGCAAAGAAGAATTTTTATTATTTATGATAGGGGTACAAAATAAAATTCATTCATAGGGAAAATTAACGATTAATACAGGGTTTTATCAAATCGGTATCGAACTATGAGTCATAGCGTTCTTGACGATTTGTAGGATATAAACTTTGCTTGACAGACTTGATTTGATCTTGACTTGGCTTGATTTGAGCTTGAGATTGATTTGAATTGAACTTGATTTAATTTAGATAGGAGCTTTGGTGAGCTGGATAAATGTCGTCTTGATGGGCTTGAGGCCCAGTCCCCAGACTTGGATATGGTCAGTCGGGGCGCTAGCGTATTCAGGTGTTGGTTGTGGACGATCTTGCGTGCTTAGACTTGATCCTCGAGTCTATGTTAGACTTGATGGACTTACTCAGTGTTTACAACGTTTGTCTTGTTTGAGTACTCTTCCGGTAGGATTTGGATTTAATCTTACTTTTTGTGTGAGTAGTACTTGGTAGTGGATAAGCTTATTTGTCTTTGATGGAGACTTGGTGCCTTGATATGACAACGATTTGGGATAGAAGTTCGAGGCTTCGAGTTGTATGGAGTAATAACAATCAAATGTTGAGCGGCGTTGCTTAACTGGCTTTATCTTCTGTCGGCGCCCAAGCGATGTTCTTTGTCTGTGGGATTTAAGAGATATGATCCACGTGGGACTTAGTGAGATTTGGGGTCGCTTAGGATTTAGTGGTTGGCCTTGTTGGGGGATTTAGTGAGATTTGGCTTCACTTGGGACTTAGTGAATTTGGCTCGCTTGGGACTTAATTGATTTGGCTCGCTTGAGACTTGATTTAAGCTTTGAGTAGTGTTCTTTAGATTTCTTCGGCCTTAACGAACTTTGTTGATGTAGTGATGATCAGTAAGAAGGTGAAACTTTCCAACTTTGTTGATGATACTAATCGACTAGACGAGGGGCACCCAGCAACGTGTTTACGTGCCTAAAATCCGGCTATAGGGGCGGCCTTCAATTTATTCAATATAAGGATTTGATGAATAATCGAGGCTAACCCAATCACGAATATTCGAAGCGTTCTTGAAAGCTTTCGTCGATTCTCATCGATTTGCTTCTAAATTATTGCATTTGTGGAATAATTCTTAATTTCAGTGCCTATTTTGGCCACTTGAAGGTGTTTTCGACCACCGCGTGGCGTTTCTTTGGCTTAGAAATCTCGGGGGTTTCTACATATTTTCTCCAAGGGTTTTGTGTGTTTTTGGTGGTGGAATCTTGTGATTTTTGGTTGAATTGTTGATGATAATTTCGGTCAAATGGGGGGGGGTATTTATAGGTTTCTGGGCCTCAGATGCTCGCTTATGATTGGCCGATTTGATTTCAGGTGGATCACGATCTTGACCGTTGAATTTTGAGGCAAGATCTGGACCGTTGGATAATTTGGAATTACTTGGTAGCCAAGTAACAAAATAGGAGCCTATTTTAATATAAAAGAAGGTTCCGGATTAACTTTTCAGGCCAATATTTTAATATTGACCCCGGACCTTTAGACCTTGATTTTGTACCGCAACTTACGGAGTGTTGATTTTGAACATATGACTTTTGTAGTCTTGATTACGAACCACATAACCACAGGTCTTTATTTTAAACCACAGTGATTTTTAGACTCTTTCATTTTGGTCGCGTGAAACTTTCGGAATGTGCCATTATGGCCGATTTTTAATCGATAAAATTAGGGGTTTCGAGGCCTAATTTTTAATTGACATTTAATAAAATTTGTTTCTGGGACTTTATTTCGAGTTCAACTTTAATGTTTAATTAATGTAGAAACCCTTATTTTTTACTTCGATTAATTCCATGGGCTTGATTTCCGGGAACCTGTTCGATCGAGGGTTTGATTTGAATTAGGTTTGTCGAAATTTTAATCGACCCGCGTGGCATTTTAGTGGCTCGAATCTTGAGTAATTTGATTAATTAAATGCTTAATCGATTTAATTATTATTTTAATAAATTTTCGGTATCTACATTTAGTATAAGTATTGAGAGAATTCGATACTTGAGTGGGGTGGGGCTAGGTGAGTCGCTTCGTCCATTTAATTGTTCAAAAAATAAACGCGTCAACTATTGAAAAATATATATTTTCTCAAAAAATATTTGGTTGGTCTCCCTTTTTTATACAATTGTCTTGTATTCATTTATTCGTCATCTTACGTAAAAATTTGGATTACGTTAATGACGAGTAAGATTTTTCAATGTTTAGTTATAAGGTTACTAATTATTTAAGGGTGAAAAATCATATATTATTTAACAATGAGATTCCATAAATATAGTTCTCCCTCAAATTTAAACTAATTGATTTTTTGAACCTTTGACCATTCCATGAATTTTTTTTAATTACGTAATCAAAACTACAAAAAATAGTATTATTATTCAACTATCTTTAAAGTTTAAATATATGAATTTTATATTTATAAAACTACTAGAAGATAGACAAATTTTATATTTATATATAGATTAATTTGAATCGGATGAAGCAACATATATATATATATATATATATATATATATATATATATATAACGTACTCATAAATATATGTTACCTGAAATACCAATGTCATAGCCAAACATGAGACCACCAAAAGCGGCGATGAGGGAGCACACTATAACCTGTCCGGTGAGCTTGGCGGGGAATTCTTCGAAGCAGTCGCCACCGGCACTGTTTCCGACTGGAATAACACCTGGAGCCATGGGTAGCTACTATAGATTGAAATCGATATATGTCAAGTAGAAGAGGCCAAGAGGGTATAATTTTATGCTTGTGGTTTATTGCATGGACTGGAAAGAAAAGAAAAAAACTATAGTAGAACGATAGTGTAATGTGTGGATAACATAAATATATATAGATTTTTATGAGAGATCCTAATATTAGGTTTTGGATTAGAATATATAACCGTGAATTGAGATCTGCATGAGATTGTATGTGGTAGCTAGTTGATAAGTTTACTAAATCTTTAAAATCTTTCCTAGTTTTTAGTTGACCAACTCTATCTTGATTTATTTGCGTCATACATGATACGAACTAAGATTAAGGAATTCTTACTCCATATATACATATTTTTCGGTAAGGCTAATCCAAATGCATATCAGAGAGATATTAGGATTTTGTTTGACAATATATATAATTATAAGGATGATCGTCTACATCTAATAATATATATATATAAAAGACATACTGGCTCTTTAGGATAAAAGCAAATGTATTTAATCAATGATCCGTATCAGAGCCACGGGGAATGGGGAGGAAGTTATATTAAATACATTTGTTGTTCATATTAGAGCCTTTGAGTTTTTTAGAGCCTGAGTAAACTAGTTGTAAGTCCTTTGATTGACAGTAAAATCTAGGATTAAGTCGTGCTTTCATAGAAGGATCTTTAAGTTATCTGGTATTTAATGGATGTGTTTAATAGATCTGCTTCCACCTTTAGTTCAAATACTGTGACTTCTTTAGATAATAAGAGAGTAATAAATTCTCAAGAGCATACTATTGAAAACTTTAAAGAATCCATAAATAACTAGGAAATACCTAAAGTACATAAAAATCAAATCTATGAAGTTGATTGAAAAAGAATATTTAAGACAGACTATTCTATAAAAATAGAAGAGCGTGATATCCAAATATCAGGCCCTTTGAAAACCATTGATTGTTATCTAAATCTCTTGAAAATAAAGAAAAATTTAATTATATACACATAGGCCTTGTTCAAGTAGGCTTTAAATCCTTAATCAAAAGAAGGGTTAAATACATCTATCCTTGCGGCCCTAAGAGATGCTCGGTGCGGAATTACGAGCTCCCTCTGAGTTGTTGAATCGAGTCTATCTTAAATGGGTGACTCTTTTTATTGTTACCCAAACTTATCCATATCATTAAATGACCAGAATATTCTAAATTGATTAACCTTACAAATTAAAACATAATTATAAAATACTTAAAGGATTTATTCTTGTAGCCATAATATATAGAGTCTACTACAAATTCATACATTCTGCCTTTGGCTCTAAATTCAAAAGCCAAAAAATAACTTACAAAGGAGAAACACTTTTACTTCAGGCAGACTTATCTAGGTCGAATACTGTCATTGAATCCAATATATTGGCACGATATATCGTTACCAGATGAATGGCTCTTTGGGAAGGAACCCTTTCCAAAATCAGAAAATCCACCTTGACTAATGCCCAGGCTAAAGAGGTAACCCCGATTATGATAACGGAAGAGTAAAAACTTACTCTTTGCTGAAGTCGTAGGAGCTTTA
Source organism: Lithospermum erythrorhizon (assembly GCA_019722365.1). Taxonomy (NCBI): domain Eukaryota; kingdom Viridiplantae; phylum Streptophyta; class Magnoliopsida; order Boraginales; family Boraginaceae; genus Lithospermum; species Lithospermum erythrorhizon. Next base: position 2,517,805 of record JADFUC010000243.1, on the reverse strand, counting down.
GAGGTGATGATAGATCCAGCTTATCTACCATGTTAGATAGATTAGGAAGGTCTCCCGAATACCTTTTGTTATAAATATCCCCTCTGAATTTTAGGTACTCAACCTCGGATATCTCTAAAAACATATTTCAGACAGTGATTATATCACTAGGAATTGAAACTATACAAGCAAACAAATCACCAAGAATATATTCACCTCAGTGACTCTCCTTGACTCGACAATTCTTGAAATATTAGAAATAAACTAAATGTTTTAGAAAAGAATTTTCAAATTGATAAACAACATTACAAGAATGATTTCTATACTTCGCGTCTAGAGAAGTGGTTTTTCAAAAACTTCTTGAACCAGAGAAAAGAGATTCAGGAAAATGTTTATGATTTCATATCTACTAAAAAAGTCCAAATATTATTTTTCGATTGGTTCGAAATATATGCTTCTCAAAATCAAATTCATTATCCTTTCAAAAATTCCATAGCACCCATGTAAAAGGAAAAACCTATGTGGAACTCGAGATAGTACACCCGTCCTAAGCAGAACATCCGCTCTTAGGAAAATAATACATGCGTATGGAGATACAAGCGTTGAATTAAGCGTTGAATTAGCATTTAAAAATATAAGCGATGATATAAATCTCTAATACTAGAAGATAATTGCCCAAGTAATGCCCACTAAATACAATAGGTACCCAACTTTCTAGAATTGAGAAACACTTATTAAAACCAAATACTCGGTCTTAGAATCTAATCCGATATCAAAACAACAACCTATTTTTTAAACCGTTTCAAAACTCTAAAAGGAAGTCGATTAGAAATCCAAAATAATCGAAATGAATTTATAACAGAACTAAAATCTCAAATAGAAAGAATAAATTTTTCTACACCCTCAAAAGCTCATCAAGCCAGTTGTTCTATTATTCCTGATACCCCTGACCAAAATAGAAATTCACAAACACCAATAAATCTAGCAGAAGCCTCTACAAAAAATACCATAGCCGTCCTTGGAATACCTTCAGACGATGAGGATATTGATAGCGATACAACTAATAACCAAATTACATAAATGCATCCTCCAGCTCTAAAGACATAGTGCCTCTATCAACACAGATCTCGGTAGAAAATATGCTGATAAATACACACAATCAAATTATAACAAATGACTATGGCAGCTAATGACTATGGCAGCTAATGCCTACAAAACCCAAATTCAAACATTAGAAAAGTCATAGCCGAACTTCTCATTACTGGTTTCACAGAAGAATACCACTTATAGATGAATTAGGAGAACCCATACCTGATTTCGTTTCCCGATTAATTCTCACCATATCTCTCCATTTTATAGGTGATCTCTCACACTTCAAAGATAAGAATGCTAAGCTACTATCAAATTTGAAATGTAAAAAGCTTAGTAATCTCGATGGTATACAACCCGTCATATAAGGGAAGATAGTAACCCGTACTACGGAAAGAAAAATTTCTTGCAGAGGTTACCTACACTTTTAGGAGAAAGAGTTAGGAATAAAATAAAAGAATTACTGGAACTCCCATTCCTTATTCCAACTTTACCCCTCACGGAGAACTAAAGCCCTATGACAGGGAAGGTCTGAAAATCTATCAAGACCTAAAACTCCAAAAACACTTAAAATGGGAATTAAAGAGAACCAAAAACGAACTTGGTTCTTTTTGCAAACAATTTGATATAAGCACTAATTTAAAAACTTGTGATGGTGCTTGTAAATCCACTAGCACACATCCTAAAACATTATTTTATAAATCAAAGAATAAAAAATATCATAAAAGCAACGAAGAAGCTAAAACCACAAAGAAACCAAAATATAACCCCCAACATAAAAGAAAAGAACAAAGCAAAACAAGAGATATTACTTGTTATAAATGTGGTAGAAAGGGACATATCTCCAGATATTGTAGACTAAATAAACAAATTAGAGAACTCCAAATTGAAGAAGAAACTCTTAACCAAATTGAATTACTTCTGATTGATTATACAGATTCATCGGAAGATGATTTCAATGAAGCTTTACAAATTGATGAAGTCATTTCTTCATCTTCCTCAGAAGAGGATACAAAGGACAAATATAAACATATAAACGTTCTTACCAAAGAACAAAAATTCATGATGGATAGCATCCAATAAGTCAATGATCCTTTAAAACAAAAGGAATATTTAGAAAAACTTTGTAAGGATTTGTCTAAAGAAGAAAAACAACAAAAATATAATGAGACCATACAAGTAATTAATTAAACTACTTAAAACGGTAATAGTGATGATGATGAAATAAACACAAAGAAATAGAATCTCTTGAAGTACACGATGATTTCTGTGTGTTCTTGAAAGTAACCTCCACGAAAATATATGGTCAAAATCACTCCTAAATTCTTCTAAAATTATAAGATTGGCCGATCGCGTTATTTGACCTTGGGCGACCTCGGTGTATAAAAGAAGGAATTGTTTCTCAAAAATTTCAATTTTCCACAAATGAAAAGACTTTGTTGCCTAACAATGCAAGATTACAAATTTCTAATAAATACGAAGCTAGTGTAGTTGTAGTAAAATTGACCATAAAATAATCTTATATTATTACCCCTTATATAAATCACAGTATAATATTAGATACGCCCATTCACCAAACCTTATAACCCACCCAAAAGGGTCGATGATGATGGTATATCTTTCAAAGCTAAAGGAATAAAAAATATTTATTCTTTGTTGAAAAACCCAAAACTTCGTCGTCTAAGTAATAGATTTAGAGCAAAATCTGTTTACCAAAATCAAAGTAATGTCCTTATACAAGGAAGAAACAAAAACACCTACATACCGAAGAGATATCACATTACAAAGAATAAATAAACAACTAGAATCACCTATTATCCAACAAAAAATAGGTGAGTATCTTTTCCAAATACAAAATGAAATATGTTCAGAATTACCAAATGCTTTCTTGGAATAGAAAGCAACATATAGTTGATCTTCCTTATGAAGATAATTTTGATGAAAGAAACATCCCAACTAAAGCCAGACCTATACAAATGAATGTAGAATTAGAACAACATTGTAAAACCGAAATAAAGACACAGAATCAAAGATGCCATTACAAAAGTCGTAGCCGCGAGTATTTGTGCAACATACATGTCAATAAAGACTTCGAGAAATTGAGAGAGGAACGCCAAGGCTTGTCATTAACTATAAACCTTTAAATACTGCATTAAAATGGATTAGATATCCCATTACAAATAAAAAGACTTATTACAAAAGTTACATTCATCATTCATATTTTCCAAATTCGACATGAAATACGGATTATGGCAAATCTGGATATCTCCAAATGATAGGTATAAAATACGGCACTACGTGCCTTTTGGGCAATATGAATGGATAAGTAATGCCATTCGATTTAAAAATGCCCGCCAATTCCAGAGAATTATGAATGACATATTTAATCCATTATTCAAACTTAACATAGTTTACATTGATGTTTTTGTCTTCTCTCAAACTTAGAACAACATTTCAATATTTAAACATTTTTAACAAGCTTTGTAAAGAAAAATTAGGATTAGTTGCTTAAGACAAAAATTTCTTTATTATTCCAAACTGGAATTCGGATTAGATCATTATATATAACTCTAGGGACTATCACTCCTATAGAGAGGTCTTTAGCTTTGCTTCCAAATTTCCTGATAAAATACTTGATAAAACACAGTTACAAAGATTCTTAGGAGCTTGAACTATGTCCTTGATTTTTGTCCAAATATAAATAGGATAGCGAGCCGCACATGATAGGTTAAAAAGAAAACTACGTCACGGACGATGAACACGCTTCATGATCCCTCTGAAATCAAACAACGAGTCTCGAAATCCACTTTAGCACACTGCTTGGACCCAAACCGACCAAAAATTGGCAAAGCAGATGTATTTGACTGCGGTTATAGGTATTTTAACAAATAATGGGCGAAAGGGAGCAAATTATCAATTTATACGCGCGTTGGAATGAAATCGAGGAAAAACTATTCCATAATAAAAAATCTTGCCTGTTGTCATGTGCATATAAAAATTTGGTGATTTATTAAATAAAAAATTTCTTTTACGTGTTGATTGTAATTCTACAAAGAGATTTTACAAAAGATATCAAAATATTACATCAAACAAATTTTGCTAGATGACAAACTATATTTTCTATATTTGACTTTGATATTGAGTATCAAAGGGGATTCAGCTTCGTCTGAATTTTCTAACAGAGAATTCCTCCAAAAAGCGAGGACGACAATGCCGCCCAAGAAAAATAACTTGACAAAAATCCCTTTAAAGCAACATCCTCAGGCGCCCAACAAAAGTCTTTAGGGCGATATTTTCAAGAAGAACGACAAAGCGAGGAACAAATACAACAAATACGGGAAGATAAAAAATACGACAGCTGGTTACAATGCTTGTGAATACGCCTTACAAATTCTAGAAGCTCTGTGCGAAATCTCAAAAATGGAAAAATGGAAAAATGCTCCTTAGGTTATCATAAAGAGTACTTCAAAAGAGATTGTTCATACGCATCCATCTATTTCTTCAAACCCAATTTCAGAAATACAGTTGGCATGCCTTGACGTCTCACTTCTTCAAAACCTATTTCAAAAACTGTCGTCTTCGGGGCGGTTATCCATGATGATAACGATCCTTGTTTTACAAACGAAGTTTTCAAAAATATTATTGGGTTGAACGTACGCACCCCAAAATTCTGTTCAACTTACTTTTAAAATGTTTCTCCGTTATGTGGTTTTAAACGCAGGACTCTTAAAAAGCAAGAGAATATTATGAGAATATCTTGATTGTTACTCGCTCGATTGAAATAACTCACAATTTCTTACTAAATGACCATATACCGTCCCGAATTTTCTTCTAAAAATAGTAAAAGTTTTTAAGCTACCAATGATGGAGTTGAACCTATCACAAAATTGGAAATTCCCATGATTCGGATGTAGAGACGGAGAAACCTCGGTGGCTTTATTTCAGCTATTGGGATTACCAACTGAGCAGTATAATGCATTCTACGTCCAAAGCGAGAAATATAGACACTTCGTGGCTTATATCTTTCAAAAGTTTGATCCAAAAGACACCATTCAAATTGGTTAGGTATAATGGTGGAAGAATCTTGTGATCCCCTTGAGAGACCACTACCAAAATAAAGCATATTTCGATCAAAGTTTTCAAATCAATTGAACTTCGAGAAGAAGAGAAAAAAATTCTACCTCTATTCTCCTTTTGTTCCCGTTTCTTTGTTCCTTGGGTATTTGCACAGGAAATTGATTTCACATCTGAGAGAGAAATGTATTTGGACTTATCAGAAGGTTCAAAGTTCGATGGTGGAAAAAATATAATTCATGGAATCTGATAACTGGCGCAATCGAAATTAGATCAAAAGATGACCGCTTCAAACACGTTATTTTTTGCCCAAAAAATTTGTTGGGCCACTAGCAACAACCAGAACAAAAACATTATAAACTATCATGGGCAAATCCAGCGGACCATACACATAGAATACCTGATGTCGACTTCGGCACAAGTTGCCAACTTTCTGAGAAGGGATAGCGTTTCGAAAATGAGGGCAGTTGTTATGGTATATTCTCACAAATATAAATAGACCAAAAAAAAGCAATATCTACACTTTAAAAAAAATCATCCAGCATCCACGCTTCTTTTTGCAGGAATCAATGGAAAACTACTCAGATATGAATATATGTACTCTTAAATCTGATTTTCAAAAGATAGATTGGCTTGTTCCTTTATTTTATGCTATGATTTCAAAATTAATACATAACAAGCAATACCAAAATGATTGGAAAAAAATAATGGAAGAAAAATACAAAGAAGATATGCTAAATTGGCGTGCAAACAAAAGACATGATAGTGGCGGCCAACCATAAATCAGCAAGGAATCTTGAAATTTGAAAGTAATAAAGGCAAAAGCAAATAGTGTACCTTACCAGCTGACTCTATGTAAAAGCCAAAGCTGTAGTGATTGAGGATTGTGCCCACTCTTTATTTCTAAAAATTGTATAATAACCCTGACTTCCATCTATAAAAGGAGGGGTTAGAGAACTGAGTAGGCAAGCAAAAAAATTTAGATCTTCTAAGTAAAATTCTCTACAACATAAAACCGCCTCAAGCATTGTATTCAAATTCGGTTTACGGATCTCAATATTATAAGTTCCAAACATCATTCTTTCATATATGTCTTGTTTAAATTTTTTTATTTGTATTCGTTTTCTATATCTCTGCATATTCATTTCCTACTTGTTATTTGCATTATTGATTTGCATCGTTGATTATTTACTACACCTTTTGATCTTGGGAATCACTCCTTATATATATATAATAGTTTATTAGATATAGACGATCACCCTATTTGCTCGCTAAACTTTTAAAATAGTTTATATAATACCGCATTATTCTTTTTATCTTGTCTATTAGCCTTATTTTTTTATGATTTTGATATGTTGTTCTGTTTTATTTTATATGGTCGGTTTGTTTCGGGATGAATTGAGGTTAATCGAGGATAAAATTATAATTCATTATCTTTGAGTACCTAAAAAGCAAGGTCAGGGTTAATGAAAGTGAATTGAGGGCAATCCATTTACTCTTATTCACCCTCAAATCAAAGGTCCGATCCAACTATGTTAGGTTTAGCTATTGACCTAATTAGTTCGAACAATTCAATATCATCTCTAATCACTCTAAAACTCTGACACACTATATAATATTGTAATCCTCTCATAATAATAGTAAATTAAAATGTCAATGGATTAATTAAATTGTGAACAGATATAATGTCATTTACACCCTTATAGCAATTACGATAAGCAAACTCGGGTCAATTGAACTTGGTCCGACTGAACAGATTGGCCTATTCAATTAGTCCAAGGTAATGACTAATGAGTAGAAGTAGAGCACCATGGCAATAGAAGCGGATCGGACCCATCAGGTCCGGGTCTTCTAACGTGAGACATGATACAAATATAATTATGTGTTATTGTGGTGTATCTTATCTAGTTTTCATTAATCTTTTTATATAAATAGATGGATTATTGCTTCAAAAACTGATTGATTATTTATTAAATAATAATATTTCAACTAAATTAAAATGTAAGTATAGTAATTTGTAGTTGATTTTTATTGGATATCCAGACACCATCAATTGCACACAATTTTTACAATGCAGTTTTTTTAATAGAGTTTGGAGCGTCATCTTGAAATACCAAATTAATATAATTATCCAACATATGCAGCTTCAATTATCGAAGCTGAAACTTAAAAAACATTTAAATGGGAGGAGTCATTATGTTTTACAAAATTTGTCTATTGATGTATTGCATACCAAAATAATTCTTCCTTTTTTCTTGACATATTATTTGCCGTAACGTCTTGTTAAACAAATTAATCTTATTTTTTTCCCTTTTATGTCATTGTATTGCAATGGACACGGAAGAATGATTTCTTTCTAAATTAATAAAATCAATGATTCAATCGATTATTTCTTGTCGATGCATGCGTCAGTTATTAAGCTTACCATTATTAAATATCTCAAATAAACTTTTGCATTATAACAATAAATATTTAAACGATAATTCGAATTTTATAACATAAGTATCACCAGCATATCCCACCATATACTTTTAGTTTTTTGTGTCCAAATAAAAAAATACCTCTATTTATAGATCTTTTAAAATAAAAAATTGATGAAATTTTATTTTGATATTTTGTCAAATTAGTAACTAAAAGATCAAATAAAAAAATAAAAATGATACAAAACAAAGTTTATACATTTTACTCAAAAGTACACATTAATAATTGTTTGAGATGTTTCAAAATTTAAAAGTTTCCTACCAACTCAAATATCTATCTCGATTATTTATTGGTACATGCTCCAATTGTTGAGGACTGTTTATTCTGATATCATTGGTGTGGGTGAATGCTTTATAGTTATTCTTTGATTGTACATTTAATATTATTCGTAAATATTTCATATATATAATATATTTATATATATATATATATTAAATAAAAAAAGGAATATTTCCATATTAATTACTTGAGTATTACATTTATAATTATTAATGTGTTAATTTAATATTATCTGCTATAAATATGAAGTTAGTTTCACGCATATATTTAAATCGTTTAATTTAAAATAAGTACGGAGTAATATTTATTCATCTCTCAAAGACTCTATCAATGGCATCTAAAGAAATGATTTAGATATGTTTCTCTTCAATCATCATGAAGACGTTATGGAAGACTGGGCGGTGACAAAAACGACTCACTAACTCCGATGTGGTTCGAAGGCAGTTCGATTGGAGACAAGTGAATTTGTTCGGGGTATAATACCTGCCTTGAATGATGCTGAGGTGAACATGCTAAAAAAGGGAAGTGTCGACATTATGCTAAAAATATCATTATAATGATTACACATCTAAAGCTCAAATTTACATTTAATAGTTATAAATTAATAGGAAAATGGAAGGATTTAACAAACATTCAGAAAAACATGATGGTGAGAATGATATAGTAACACCTTCATCCTGCTTATTATCGTGCAGATGAAAAATCGATAGTATTATTTATGATATATTTTAACGATGCATAATGCATTCTCGGTACTTATTTGGAGATTCAACCAAAATTAGTAGTTGATGAGGGAGATAATATATTTTTTCAATATATTTATTAAATAATGTTTTTCATTTACATGAATAAATGACATAATTTAAATGTAAAAAAAAAAATATCATACTTCTTCATCAATGAGTTTAGGTTATTTCTACTCGTCTTTTATTGTATCAGATTGTCTAACAATATACTCCGTATTATTAATGGTCTGAAACTGCAGTTTAATAGTCTTCCTTGTTAAATTAAATTTGGTTGCCGTCTGACGGATAATCATACTTCATTTAATATTTGGCTGAGCTTGTACTTTTCCTAACCTTTTATTATCCTTTCACTTTCTTGATCTTCAGACTTTGTGTTTGGCTTTTAATTAAATTAGTAGGCTACTTGTTGGCAATCCGTTATTAGGGTACTTGTTAGCAATCCGTATTAGTACCTCCACCCCATAAAAGATTTTTTTTTATAGTTATAATTTTAAACTTTGACATTAAATATATTTATTTGTATTGTGTAATATTTTATAAAAGCTATATCCAAATAAAAGAGTTTGAAATGTATTTTTATTGATATAGTCTTCGTCGAGTATTATACAATCTGAATAAAAATATCTGATCAAAATTGAGAGTAAAATAAAAGTCGAAGTGAAACGTCTTTATGGAATAGAGAAAATATAACTAAATTGGATAGATTTATTTCATTATATCCATTATCCACAAAAGCTAAAAAAATATAAAATTTTGAATTACATAAAGCATATAAAATGATTTGATACTTTCATTTTCAAAAATAAGTCTATATTAAAAAGTTGAAAAGATTTTATTAATATAGCACATAGTATAACACTGTAACCTAATAGTACATATCATCGAAGCCTAATGGTTTATACTACTCCGTATGTCACTTTATATTTGAAGCTAACAAGTCATTATTTTTATCGAATTTTTATTATAGTTATATTTTATGTGATACTTTTTTATTATACTCATTTATGATCATGATGATAAGTGTAAATATTTATCACAATTTTAATAAACGGTATGTAATAACGGCGGGAAAGCATTATTTCTTCTGAAATAATTTGAATAAGATAAAAGGTATGTAAAGTATTGAAGATTTAACATGGTATCCGTAACAATGTATTAGGACTAATCACAGGCGGCCGCATGCGCAGACCCCCATTGCCAATAGATTACATGCTTAAGGCTAAAATAAAACAATAAGAGCAAACTATGCTCTCGGCTTGAGTAGCTAACAAGCTCTTGAGCTGGAAGAATAGAGGCAATAACTTGTAGTCTATTTCAGCTCTAGCTATCGCAGAAGAATAGAATAGATTTGAAATTTATTGAAGCTACAATTAACTTTATTGATAAATGTAATCAGTTTTAAAAGTTGGAACTCAAAAGCAAGTGGAGAAATATTTATAGGCTCAAAAAATCCTAAAACCCATTTAGAAACTATTATCTTAAAATTTGGCCGGATCGGGACTAGTCCGACCAAAATCGAACTCCACCGACTCGAAATTTAGCCGGCGTCGAGTGTCGTGGTTGTAACTCCGACCTCCTTCCGACGGTCCACTGTTGATTCAAGCACAACTATTCCAACATGATTAACATATACGGAGTAATTGATAACCGTTTTTATACGTAGTGGCCATTAAAAATTAACTAAATGCCGCCCACGGTACGCTAATATTATTGCAAAGTTGAAATCAATCATTTTAGTTACACATCAATTGCTAATGATGTAGATGTTGACCACTAGTAGGAAGAAAATAGACCTTCTGAAGATTCTAACGAGGATCCAATAAAAAGTTAAGCATATTTGGAAAAGCAAACTTCACATGCCTGGACTAAACGGACCACCTTAAGAACCTGTTTCTTTTATTAAAAAAAAAATAGTAGATCGATTTTGGTGAAGTGTGATAATTAGTTTATTGTTTATTTTACAAATAGTGTCTCCATTTCTAAAAAATTATTTAAATTTATATTTTTAGGGTATTCACTTTTTAAATTTTCATATTAAATATGTTTGTATATGTTATGATCCTTCGACATCGCATCTCGGGCAATCACATCATACATGCTACAAATGACAGAGGCTTATAATATACTCCGTCAATATCTTATTAACTGGAGAGGCTAGTGATAGTATTTGTTTTGACATAGTTAGTTTTATTTAATGTATGTGGATCAAATTTATTGATCTACCTTTTGTGGGTATGATCGAATTATTATATCAAACCTACTTGTTTGTATATCTTTTGATCACTAATTATATAAAAAAAAAAATTGGAAGAAGTAGGTGATATGGTGCTATTGATAAAATAAGACTCTTGAATTGTCATATAGGACATGAGCTTTGGAAGAATAATCTACCCATCTCTCTCATTCTTGATTGGTTTCACACTCTTGCATAAGTGGGCTCACTGTACTCCCACCTCTCATACATACAGTTGTTGACTTGAAAGAAAAAAACAAGTCATCTTTCCACACTCTCCCATCTTCATTATCTTTATAAGTCAAGCCAATCATTTTGCATCACCATTAATGGGTACTTGCAAAACTCTCAAGTGCACATTTGTAGTCATGTGCATTCAGCTTTGACTATCCTTCAACTATAATATTCCGAATCTTTGTAACACATTCTGTAGCTTTGCTGTACTTTCCTCTGTATCATCTCCTTCCAGGTATAACACTGGCCTTGTTATGTTTTATTACTATCTCCAATTAAATTTGATTAACGTTTTCGTTTTTTCATGACAAATTTTAAATTTTGAAATGGAGTTGATCCAGCGGCACCTTCCAGTACGGCTATCTATGTTTTAGTTATATTATGAAAATATTTTTAAATACAAATCTAATGTTATTAGATTTATATTTATTAGAATAATGAGTAAAAAGTAAATGATAGTCAAAGTTAAAAACCAAATCGTCAATTTAAAACGAATATGTGGTAGTATCAGATTGCCTTGTTTTTATCTTTTTAAGGTTGTACTTCACTGTTTATTCCCTTTGCTGTTATGTTATCAAACTTCGGATGATCCAATGTTTTTTTGTCTATTTTCAAGATCCCAACTTCCATTTTATTACATACTGTATATATTATCATTGTCTTACCACCAGGCTGGACTCTATGTAGAAACATTTTTGGTTCATATGTTAATATTCTTGACTTGCAGTAAAGTTGGTCTCTTGCTTTGGATCAAGAAGACATGGGAAGTGTTGATATAGAAGAAGAGAAGGATTTATTAACTAAAGATGGGACATTAGATTATAATGGCAATCCTGCAAATAAGAGTATAACAGGAACCTGGAGAGCATGTCCTTATATTTTAGGTGATTTCTAAATTAATTGTCAACTATATTGCAAATTGAATGATCAAGTTGATTTTCATGGACTAGATTTTTTTATCTGTTTGATTATGCTTTGATTGATTCTTTCATTTTAATGATATCAAAGTGGTAATTTATACATGAAGTAATTGCTATATACCTTTTATGTTCTTTTCATTATCTACCTTGATTTTTTATCAAGATAATGTTAGGTGGCTGACTTGAAGGTGGAAAATATGTAAAGAAATAAAGATATAGCACGTTATTTTGTTACTCTACAAAATATTTTAAAAAGTAATTCATTGAAGTAAAAATTTAAGTAGTATTTCATTGTTATTGATTTGTTTTCCAGGGAATGAGTGCTGTGAAAGATTGGCATATTATGGGATGAGCTCTAACCTGGTGATCTATTTCAAGCATAGACTTGGTCAGCATAATGCTACTGCTGCTAATAATGTGTCGAATTGGGGAGGTACTTGTTACATCACACCCCTAATCGGAGCATTCTTGGCCGATGCTTATCTGGGTAGATATTGGACAATTGCTTGTTTCTCCATCATCTATGTCCTTGTAAGTTCAATCAACTTACTTAAAATCAACATTTTGCATGGGAAGTATACAACGTTAGAGTGTTTTGAACGGGTTTGAGTTAAGTTGAACAAGAAATACCTCTCTTTTGAAAATCATGGCTTGTTGTATGTACCAAATTGCAGGGGATGACACTGCTTACACTGTCTGCAACAGTTAAAGGCATAAGGCCAACCTGTATCACCAAGGAAAATTGTCATGCAACGGACACCCAGAGTGCGATTTGCTTTTTAGCTCTCTACCTTATTGCAGTAGGAACTGGTGGGATAAAACCATGTGTCTCATCTTACGGAGCTGATCAATTCGACGATACTGATGAAGCTGAGAAGAAGCAGAAGGCTTCATTCTTTAACTGGTTCTATTTCTCAATCAATATTGGTGCACTTGTTGCTGCCTCTGTGCTTGTTTATATCCAAACCCATGTGGGTTGGGGATTGGGGTTCGGAATTCCTGCAGTCGCCATGGCGATTGCAGTTGTCTTTTTCTTCTCAGGCACGAGATTGTATCGCTTCCAGAAACCTGGAGGCAGCCCACTAACTCGAATCTGTCAAGTCATTGTAGCGTCCTTTAGGAAATATAGCGTTAAATTGCCTGATGATCCGTCTAAGTTGTATGAAATCCCTGATACTGAATCTGCTATAAAAGGAAGCCGGAAACTTGATCATTCGAAAGAACTAAGGTTAGTGCCTAATGTATAAATCTTGTTTCGTTTTCACAGTTTGGTCGTTTCAAGGCTGGACTAGCTTTCTAGATTATCTGTAACAATGAGTATTTAGAATGGCATTTGACTACTTGTATTGAAACAGTTTCTTTGACAAGGCTGCAGTGGAAACAGAATCAGATAATAGAAAGGAGGGTCCAATTAATCCATGGAGACTCTGCACTGTGACTCAAGTTGAGGAGCTCAAAGCAATCACAAGACTCCTTCCAATATGGGCAACTGGAATAATATTCTCCACTGTTTATGGTCAAATGGGCACATTATTTGTTCTACAAGGAGAAACAATGGACAAACATGTCGGAAACACATCTTTCGAGATCCCTCCAGCATCGCTTGGGATTTTTGACACCCTGAGTGTCATATTCTGGGTGCCAGTCTACGACAGAATGATTGTCCCATTAGCACAAAAAATCACAGGACACAAAAACGGCCTAACTCAACTACAACGGATGGGAATCGGCCTTGTCATTTCAATCCTCCCCATGCTGTCAGCCGGGGGTCTAGAAGTAGTCAGGCTACGATATGTCAGACGACATAACTACTATGACCACGACGAAATCCCAATGTCGATATTCTGGCAAGTTCCTCAATATTTCATCATAGGGTGTGCAGAAGTGTTCACATTTATAGGACAACTAGAGTTCTTCTACGAACAAGCCCCGGATGCCATGAGGAGTATGAGCTCCGCGCTTTCGCTAACTACTGTGGCGTTAGGATCATATTTGAGTACATTGTTGGTGACAATTGTTACTAATATTAGTACAAGGGATGGGAAACCAGGATGGATTCCTGAAAATTTGAATTATGGACATTTGCATTATTTCTTTTGGCTATTGGCTATATTGAGTGTGGTTAACTTGGGAGCTTTCTTGTTGGTGGCTAAGTGGTATAGGTATAAAAGGCCTGTTGGAACTCTTCGTTAAGGTTTGAAAGCAGTCAAGAATGTATAAAGAAGTGTGTTTTTTTATGTTAATTCTGTTCAATGTTGATCAAGTTCCTAAATGTAAGATTGTTATGTTGGACAATTATTATATGGTCTTGCCCTTATTTGATGGTTAATGAATAGTAATTGTATAACTAATATGTTCATTAAGTATTGTTTTAAGTATATGTATTAAGAAAGATAGATTCATTAATCATAAGATTCATTTAATGGCCAGGTAATCTCAGTATGTACCAAATTTAATGTAAAAATGGTAGAGATTCTTAAAATGCTCTTATGCTAGATACCGTTGGAAAAATTCAAAAAAAAAATTAATATAAATTTATTTATCATGACTTAATCGAGAATGGCCAAAATTTGTTGAAACAAATTGAAATTCTCTAAAAGTTAAAAATAAGCTTATATGAATGATATTAAATAATTTATTTTTTGAGAAAATGATACGTATTCACCAAATGTCTTAAAATAAAAAGAAAATCTATTATATAAAATGAGTATAACTTGTATTTTTTATCATTAATCGCTAATGAGCAAAAAATTTAATGACAATAAGCACTGCATTAATAAAGCCTGAAGACACATGTTTCAAAAAATATGTTAGCTATATAAAACATAAACCTATATCAAGCACAAGTCGATCAAATAAAGACTTAATCGTGAAGAGTATATCGCATTAGAAATGAGGATGGATGATGCATTGTATATTGTATATTTCATGACTGATGTCCTAGTTTTGGAAAAAATAGTTACTTTATTAATGAAATTTATATACATATACCTTATAAAAGTGTTTTAGTGTTTTTCTATTTTTTTTATAAAGTCCTAAATTGTCCCTCTCAAATAAAATTATTTACAAGGCACCTATTAATGATCAAACTTTAATAATATTTAAATGATAATGAGAGTTAAAAATCACTAACCATATATATAACACCTCTATAAGAAGTTATTATACCTTGATATTACATGATTTTTAATACTATTTACTTTCTAAAAGAATGAAAGATAATCTTATGAAACACATATTTAAGTAATAATTCTTTCTATCAAAATAGCTATAATTAAAAATAATGAAACTTAATTTCTTTTTTTTCTTACCCTAAGCTATCGCGTTGAAAAAGTTTCAAATTGCCCCCCCTAATACTATTTTGATTTAAAATTACACTCCTATACTATACTTTATTTCAAATTATCCCCTCAAATCATTTTTCGGTAAAACCTATTTGAGGGGCAATTTGAAACAAAATGTAGTATATAAGGCAATTGCAATCATAATGAACAATTAATAGTATTAGAGGGCAATTTGAAGAAACCTTGAAATAGTTTAGAGAGCGAAAAAATTAAAGCGCCCAAGATTAATGACAAAAAACGATGTTATCACTCTTTTGTTAGCAGCAATGGTTTAAGCAATTTTAGCGTTGGCGGTACTTGATTAACCACGGTCCCATATATATTAGTCGACATCGGTTATCTCGCAGCGGGTAAATTGCTGACCATATATTGTTTTAAAGCCACTACGTCGAGGTTTAGCGATGGGAATTTCAATGAAAAAAAACTGCGTCGATTAACACATTTTTTTCAATGCTTAAATAAACATTCTATTTTGAGAATATTCAGAATAATCATTTGAAACTTTAAATATGGAATATTTATTTCAGGTGTGTCGTTGCCTTGACGTACACGTTTTCATCATCAAAAATATTACTCAGTGCTTATATATTCACATCACGTTTTAGGTGGAGTTAATAAAAAAATCTGAAATTGATGATGGCCGTGCGTATATGAAATGCTCTCTTAGGCTACTACTCTGAGGCAAGTAAAATGAAGAGAATATTAAAAATTTTTGATTACGAGTGGAAGCTTAATTTCTTTTTTGCCCCCTAAACTATTTCGTTAGTTTCAAATTGCCCCCTAATACTATTATGGTTTCAAATTGCCCCCTAATACTATTATGATTACAAATTGCCCATATACTACACTTTGTTTCAAATTGCCCCCTCAAATAGGTTTTTTTTTGCCGAAAATGTGATTTGAGAGGCATTCTTGATAATAATAGTATTAGAAATGATTTGAAACTAATGAAATAGTTTAGGGAACTAAAACAAGCCAAAAATAATTTCTTCAACAAGTGATACATGTTGGATCAATGGTTCTAAAACCTCTAATTTTAAAATTGGCCAGGCTTAATTAATGTCTATTTGTTTGCATTTGTTATTTGCAGCCATTTTGGTTGTCGAAATGGACTATGGTTGCTAGGTTGGTTGTATGTGTTAGTATTAGTTTCAGCCGTTATATACAATCAATTCAATATTGATTTCTCCAGCCGTTTGCATGCGTTATTTCATTTCTACATAGAGCCGTGCGTTTAGCAATCTTGGTTAAAAAAATTAGGAATCGAAATTAAGATGTAGTAACATCCTTTTCTTGAAGTTTGGAAATAATTCTAATTAGATTATTATCATAAAATGTACTACTTTTGTCGAATATATATTATATTGTACGTTTTGAAGATATATTTTCTTTATATATTTAATAATGTAAGGGAGAACAATATCAAGAAAATTATATATGATATATATAATCTAATATACCATACTTTTAATATACAAATTTAATTCTCATAATAATATACTAATTTTAAATAAGTGATACAAATTAAACTCATTAAGTTTTAGTATAAATGAAAGTTTAGGTTACTTTTAATATTTAAGATAAAATTTAAGAAATAACTTATGACTTTATTTAGGATTGATTATAATCTTTTGATACAAATATTGTTTTTTGTTTTAGTATATTGAATTCACTTTTCCATCTATAGGATAAAATTACTTTTCAATTTTTTCGCTCTTGTAATCAATCCTCAAGACAATTGAAAAGAATTTTGGTATTTCTCATCTCCCAACAGATTCAATTGTTTATTATTTTTTATTAGACGAGAGTGGTATTTAAAATTAACTTTTTTCTTTCAGATGAAATCAACTTCAAAATCTTTTTCCTCTTGTAATCATTTTATATCTCATGTAATTTGGTTTATGATTGATAATATCTCATATAATTTGGTTTATGATTGATAATATTTTCTTTAACTATACAGTTCTATATGCAAAACCAGATCGAGTCTTATTATAAATTATTATTATTTTGGAAAATGATTCATATGATTGTCCACTTACCTTTATTGTAACATAAAAATAATTATTTATACTTGAATTATTAAATAAGTAAATTTTATGACTTATTTTACAATTAAATGAAAACAATGTTCTAATGGATATTATTAGGACTATTGAGTTTCATTTGATACTAAATAATTCCAATTTAGTAGAAGTTATACTTTACAGTTTGTTTAGAATTAAAGTAACATATTACGATATATTTTAATCCTTTTTGGTAATATAATTTCATCAATATGTCTTATTTTATGTTATAGAATAAATTTCATATTGTTTAAAAAATAATATAAATTAGTACTATCTAATTATTTGAAATGATACAACATTCATTCATAATGGGAATTAGTATTATTATAAAAAAATTAATAATTATCACTTGGATCATATTAAATCGATAAATACATATTTACTAAAAAATTAAACATAATCAAACGTACTTGCAATAGTTTTTCAAACTTATTTGCCACGTGCAACGGACGTAACAACTTACTAGTACCTTATAAAAGTGTGAATGTAGAATAGTATTTCTTCCATTTTTTATAAGGCCTAAATTGTGCCAATTACACTTAATTATATCACAACTTATAATTCAATAATAATAAGAGCAAAAAATCATTAAACATAAAAATAACTCTTGGATAAGTTACATCTTGATGTTACATGACTCTTAATATTCTATTATTATTACATAATTTAAAATGGCTTCTTTAATCTACAATTTATATTTATAACTTATATTATATTATGATCATTTTTAATGCATAGACAAAGATCGAAAGTAATTTCTTTTAATTTTTTGAATACCTAAACATCATTCGTTACATATTTTTTATAATGAAATAAATGTATCATAGCTAAAAGAAAAGTATACATTGTAATAATAATATTTAAAAATAATATACAACTTGTTAAATTAATAATTTTAGGACAATTTTGATATTTTTATAGTGAAATATAAGATTTAATATATCTTAGCAAAATTAAAATTAAAATAGCCAAGTACCATATAATAAGATGCTGACAGTAACATGACGAATATTAGTTTATTATCTTATGAGGTATACTTTCTTTAATTTAATAATAATATAAAGTAAAAAAGAATATCAGCAATAAAGATGTATATGAAAGTTTTTATGTTACTTTAGTATTTAAGAGTAAATTAAACTCATTAAGTTTTTAGAGTAAATGAAAGTTTAGGTTACTTTAGTATTTAAAAGTTAATTAAAAATGTCATTCATGAATTTAGTGGGACTAACACATTTTTTGTTACTGCATACATCTCGATTATTTTTGATTTGATAGATTGAATTTACTTTTTTGAATCTGTTATACTTTAAAGCTTTCGTTGTTATGCGCAATCTTCAAGGCAATTGACATGAATCTTGGTAAGTACTGATATATTTCTCTTCTTCAATATATTCAATTTTTTTTTTTATTTTTAGCCATCTGAAAAACCTCGAGTTAATTTTTCATGTTGGTAGTTTTGATTCAACTTTTTCTTTAGGATGTAATAAAGTTTTAGTTTTCTATCTGGCTTGTGCACGATCACTTTAAGACAAGCCGACAAGAATCTTAGTAGAAGTTATATTTGCTTTCCTTCTTGATATATTCAATTATTTTTATATATTTTATATAATGCAAATAAATCTCCATTATTTTTCATTTTGGTAGACTTAATTCACTTTTCTTTATGATGCAATAAATTTTTATGCTTCATCGCTCTTGTATACAATCTTCAAGACAAATTGACATGAATCTTGGTAAGTTCTTATATTGCTCTTCTTCAATATATTCAATTATTTTTCTATAGTTTACATACATCTTGTGCAATTTGGCTTGTATTTGGTAATGAAATATTAATTCTTATTATTTTTATGATTTATGATAACTTTGATTTGGTTTTCCTTAATTTTTTTATTTTATTTTAGTAGATTAAATTAGTTTGTGCATTAGGATGAAATGAATTTCTAAACTTTTTTGCTCTTGTAATTGATCTTTCAGAACATTAGCAAAATTCTTAGTATGCATATTTCTCATCATACATCATAGTTCAATTTATTTAGTTATCAAAAGTATTTATTTTTAATGAATATTTATATCTAAATTATATGAGATTCTAAATCAATATCTTAGATTAATATTTTTAAATTATTGTTTTTATATTATGAAATTATAATTAAAATTATGAACTACTTAAAAGGAATAAGAATTAAAGTGTGGATGACCCATTGAAAAAAAGAAGAAGCTAAAAGTTAAACCCTATTTGGAGTTACAAAACTCTCAATATTTTATTTATTGGGAGTTACACATAACTCATTATTTCATTTATCTCTTCTATCATTTCATATATCATTATTGAAAATAATTCTTAAAAAAATCGACATGACCTAAACATCAAAGATTAGTAGAAACTATAAATAAATGAATGATTATAAATACATATTAATAGATTAATGTATCTTATATAACATATTTATATTTTTTCCTTCAATTAATTGTGCATAAAATAAATATTTGCTTTTTCTTTGCAAAATTAATTAAAGAAAAAAAACATAAATATGCCTTTTCCGATTATAATAAAGAAACTAATGATACTCGATTTATCGTCATTAACAATTATAAATGAATATTATTTTCTAAGGTTTGCTAATTGTTTTTGCCCATCAATAAAGCACATCTTGATTTAAGAAACTAATGGAGTACTATATATGAAAAATGAAAGATAGTAATCTTAAAATATAAGAAATAAGAAATTATAAATGATAGGCAATGAAATATGTCGATACTCTAAACTATAAAATTGAAAATCAAGAAAAAAACTAAATATGATTAATATTAGCATTAGTTAAGGAATTTTGAATACAAAAGAAAGAAACTTTAAAATTATATTTATTCTAATCATCTCTCTTAGAAGGAGGATAAAATTTTATGTTATCATCGTTCTTAAAAAATTCATCTTACTATTCAGAGATATTTATAAAATATTTATTTGGAAATTAAAAATTAAATAAATAGTTAGGTAATACACAATTATCCAATATTATATCGTTAAATATTATATAAAAATATAAAAATAGTTTGTTTTTCTGATTAATTTTTTATTCATTAAATTGCATAATATATTACTAGTGAAGGATGAAGTAATTTCTTAAAACAAAGAAGAAGAAACTTAAAAGTCAAATTCATGACGGTAATAGTTGCATTTTTTTAAATTACCAAATCAAATCCGAAACAATTTTACTAGTATGTTTGTTTCAGGGCTTTAATTACTTCATTCACATGGCCCCATTGCGTTTTGGTTAGGAGTTTGAAGCCTGTAAGCTGACAGTTACATGGTAGTCAAAATATTCCCAACTTATATTGTAATTTAAATTTTATATTCATCCTGTTTGAGGTTCTATTTTTTATATATTCACAGATTGGAGTGGTGGTAATTGATTAACCCACTGCTCGCGCAAATTATTCCGTTTGTTATCTTCAATTTGGTTAATAAAGAATGATATTTTTAAATTATATTTTAAAATTAAATTGAAAATTTCTTACGATAAAATAAAATAATATTCAAATATTAATATTTTAAAACATTCATTTAAATCATTTTGACTTCCCTCATATAGATAATGTTTTATCCTTAGCTCCATTCATTCCAATGATCCATATTTGGGATCTAATTAATGTTTCATCTAGGTGAACTTTGAAATATGAATTAATTTCACGTTCATAAACGTTAAAACTATAGAATTAAATTATATTCCGTATTAATTATTTCACATCAATTTTATATCATTCTAAAACATTCACATAGGTACCCTCCTTAATTTTAAGTTTCACCCAATCCCAACATACGAATATTATACTATTTCATTATCATATCCCAAATATATTAAATAAATAAAAACTCAATACTACAAAAATATCACATTTCAAAAATTAATTTTCATAGATTAAATTTTTAATAGTTGTAATTAATTAGAATTTGAAAGGATTTAAATCCAAACAAATATACCATTAAAAATAAATTAATTTCATAAAACACCTGGAAAATTGTGATGTTCTTGATTCTTGATTTTTTGCAGCTTTTCACTGTAACATAGATTCAGTTAACCGTGTACAAACACTCAAGCAAAGTTTCAACTCATTTAAAATCATCTCAGGTAAAAGTTACATATACCCATTTGAATTTTTTGTATATAAATATGTTTGTGTATGAAGTTATATAGTCAAATTTATTGAAAAATGATTGCTTGATGAAATGGAAATAATTTTTGAATTAAAGTGATTTATTTATTCGTTCATGGGAGTGGCAAGTCGCTGAGAATTGAATAAGGGGAGATATACATATCAATTGAAATTAATTCCTCGAAATATCTTAATGGAGTTGAGAAGAATGCGATAGTTTAAAAGCTAGCAAAATCTACATAATATATAAGTAGCAAAATCGAATTGAATTGACCTAAGCGAAATTATATCCTAAGGCACAGGATGTCTTTGATGATTGGACACATTCATGTTGGAGTAATTATTTAATAATATGTTGCATTGAGGAATAAATTACATTCATCAAATATGTTTCAGATGGAGAAAGATTTTGAGGTGTAAATATCAATTCCTAAGGGAAGAGAAAATAAATTACACAAAAAGGTGTAAAGAAAACTACTTTCACTCGGCTTACTTGGGTATCTATTTTTTGAGCTTTTTGGTATATACATTTGAGCTTTGACCGGAGATATTTTTGTTTGTATTGTATAATAATTGATGAAATCTATATCAATAAAAAATACATTTAAAACTATTTCCATTGATATATTTTTTTATAAAATATTATACCAGTAGCAAATAAATATATTTCAAGATCGAAGTTTGAAATTCACAGTATAAAAAAAAAGTGAACAATCTTTGTGGGATGGAGGGAGTAATCTAAATAGAAGCATGACAATGGGTAAGAATAAGCACAAAAAATGATAAATATCCGACCAAGAAGATGGAAAAGGAGGAGGGTTTTTTTTTAATAGAGAAAATTCATTTTTTTTAGAAATGGGGAGAGAGTATTTTAGGAACTTTGTTACGACGAAATGGAAATAATTGTTTGTTGATTTTTTGTTCAATTATAGTAGTTTCATTTTGATGTGGTGAAAATTTGTGGAAAAAATCTCACGTCGAAAGATTTGGAAAATCCAATTAGGGTTATAATTACCGGTTAATCCTTCAATCACCAATTGGTTTTGGTATGTAAATTCATAAATTCTTAACATGGTATTAGAGTCGTCCACTTGATATGAATGGAAAAAAAAAGAAAAATTGCCACGTGTAAACCCAATTAATTGGGTCCAAAAAGGACCGGGGTTGCACGTGGGAGGGTGTGTGGAAACATCTCACATCGAAAGATTTAGAAAGTCCAATTGGATTTATAAGGTAGTTGTTATTATTATATCACCAACTGATTTTAGGGTGAAATCTCATGGATTCGTAGCAAAATCTATCTACTTAAATTGTTTTTGTCATGAATCTAAATGCTTCTTTTTCTTGATTTATTTGATGAGGCGCCAAAGAAGAAATGGTGGTTTTACTCACATTTAATGTCACTTTATTGTAGATGGATTCATTGTATTGATTAGTTCAATTGATCACTTCAGTACAATTTTTATCAAGTGAAAATTTACATGGTTTTTCTTTTGGGACTATGAGGAATAGCAATGGTATATGGAGTATAGGGGGTTTACTTAAACTACTATTGTCACCATCTCAAAAAGATCTTTTAGTTTGATTTTCAATAGTCAAAATTTAAAACAAACAAGGTCATATTTAACAACATGCGATGCTATAAATGATTTACGTAATTTCGATTTGAATCAAAATTACCATCCTAATATTAAGATAGGTTGTTTGCTTGATACATATTTTCACAAAACATTTGAGTTCAAAATTTAAAAAGTTCAGAACGATACAATCTTTTATGATCGCATGATTGCGAAGATATATTTGTATGAAGTTTGAAGGGGAAGAGTGTGGCAAAACAATTATACTTTAAAACTTAGTTGTAAAATTAAGTTGTTTTAGCGGGAGAATGTGTCAGTCGATCCCCTTATCTTCGATGTTGGTTGTTTGTTTAGTTGAAGTTAGAAGGTGATATTGAGTATTATTTAAGTTTTTTGTTTCTTAAACTTTGCTCTTTCAGTAAATTTGGTTTCAATTTATCTTCTTTTGTGTTTGATATGAAACTTAATGATATCTGATAGAAAGACTACTTATTGAAGGATGTGTTCGTAGATTCACATTTATAGTTCTGTTATTTTATTATATGACTACCTTTTCTTCATCTTCCTGATCCTGCGATGCATGTCATTATAGATTCGCTACGACAGGACATATGAAGAAATCCAACATGAGGAATTTATAACAAATTACCATTTTTGAGTTTTCTGTTGGTTTAAAAGGTTAATTTTACAGTGAAACACTGATATATGGGTGATTGAACTTTACATGCATTTGCTCCATGTTCGATTTATTAGAATCAAGGGAAGATGGAATTTGTTTACTTGAACTATAGAAGGAAAATGATGTTTGGTTGAGTAAGAAGTATGACAATTTCTGATATGCACTGTTTTTGCAGACTTGTATGCTCCTTGAAGTTCATAATCATGTGGATGCTTCCTTCTCAGCTATTCTATAACCTGCTCTGTAAATAGAATGTTGTTAATGTATGATGATTAGGTTTCGTATCATGCAATGAATTCAAAACTGATCTTATATTTGGGTTGCTTATTATGTAGTACGAAGTTATGAACACATTGTGAGGTATTAAACCAAAGTGATTATATATGATAATATAGTATGTTCTTTAGATTCCAAGTGAAGTGATTATATATGATAATATCTTGTTTAGATTACAAGTGAATATATTCTGTACTGTTACCTAAAGGTGTGTTTGTCTGAGGCATGGAACTGAAATTGAAAATGGACTTAGATTTGAACTGAGTACAATCAGATCAAAGCCTGCATACTGGTTTTATTTCATTATTTGACCAGCAATAATTAACCCAACTCTGTTTATGCAGGCAGTCAAGTTTGGCATTGAAGACTTCTGTTAATACGCCGATCTTGACATATTTCGATCATTTTATCTGGCAGAGTACTGAGTACTAATGCAGTGTTAAATTAGTTGGAGACTAGTCATTTTATCTGGCAGTGTATTGCTCATGAGATATGACAAAAGGGCCTCTAAGACGCCGTACTCCTCCGGCACCTGTACCAACTAGTTGGTTGGATTACATTGAGGATCATTGTGTCAGAGTTGCAATTCCTAAAGGACCTCGTTTTCAGGTTGATGTTCCTGACTGCACTCCTCAAACCAAAGAGGAAACTTTGAAGAACTATGATGCAGATTCTTTGAGGTATTTGGGTACCAAGGTGTGGGAACCTAAGAACAGCAGCCAAGTTGATAAGAATGAGAAGGAACTGGATATGGACGCCATTGGGAAAGGGAGGCCTGACATTTGCTCGTGTGGGATACCTGGCTCTGTTCAATGCACTGAATTGCATCTAAAAGATAAAAGAACAAAACTGCAATGTGAATTAGGGCCTGCCTTTTGGAAATGGAAACTTAATGAGATGGGGGAAGAGGTTTCCAAGCTGTGGACATCAGGCGAGCAGAAGGCGTTTGAATCTATTGTGAAAGCAAATCTCGTATCACAAGGAAAAAGCTTTTTAGAGCCAGCTGTGAAATCCTTGCATTCCCAAACTCAACAAAGTATTGTAAACTACTATTTCAATGTATACCTCCTAAGGCGAATGAGCTTGCAGATTAGGTCTGGCTGCAAGACAGTTGATACCGATGATGAAGGGCCAGAGGAAAGCCCCAGGTCAAAAAGTTCAAGAAAAAGATGTCAAGCTGATATCTCAACCTCTGATAGCTCTCCGATTGTGAAGAATCGTTATTTGACAGGGAGAAGATGACACTACAAACTGTAAGAGTAATCTCTTAACAATTACTCAATTAGTTGTCTAAGTTGTTTGTTTCCCTATAGGTTGAAACTTGAAAGTTACAACCATCTTTTACCCTGATAGCTATATTCTTGAAACTTAATTAGGGACCGAATTGCGGGTTCTGTATAGCTTAGATCAGAGTTATTGTTGTTGTTATCGATACCAGTTTATAGCGTGATGTATACTTGTTTGAACCCTCATTCCCTTTGAAGACATAGTTGGCGTTTCAGCCATACGCAACTTCATTCGAGCATCCATATATCTTGATTGTCACAAATGTAACCTTCATTAAATTGAGTTTGAGGTAACTTTGAAGACATATACTTTCATACTTGCTGTTTCAGCCGTACGAAACTTCCAACTTTATGGAAGTATTCATGTATATTTTGCTTCATTGTCACAAATGTTTCCATATTTTTCTTGATTCAAAATTCTTGAAACTTAATTAAGAAAAAGGAGGACAATCTAATAAGAGTAGCAACTAGAAAGTAGAAACATTGGTTATATGAATGTTCTATTTGAGTCAAAACTTATGTGCATCACTTTAACAACTATAAGTCTACAAAGCTCAAAATCTAAGTAGAATATGTAGTACTCCGTAGTATTTAGTTAGGCTTATTATAGGAAGGAAATAAAGTTACAATGAGATTAAATTTCAGAACAACCATGGAAATCCTGTGATATTTTGTGTGTATCTCCCTTGTGGTGATGAAGTACATTCCCAAGATAATATCACATGAAAGTTGTCAAGTTGGTGGTGTCATGGGTGGTCCTCATCAATAAATATCACAACTTCATTCTTCTCATTTCAGCCTCACACATCACCACCACCAAAATAAATAAAATTCATAAAGTGGCACTGAAATAATAAAGGAAAACTGGAAGGAGATAATAAGGAGTGAAAAGGCACACTCTCACACACTATAGTTCGCCGTAAAAGCTCCGCTACTTTTTTTTTACGTTCATTAATTCATTACATAATGACCGTAGTCAAAAAATATATATAAAAAAATATAAATGAAATTAAAATATAAATAAATTCATCTCATATAAATAAGTACAAATATAAAAATTTAAGGTTCAATACAATATTTTTCTTAAAGGTATGGTGCTTTTTTTTCCTTCTCTAATGTAATAAAAACTCAAGCTATACATATTTTTTTTAAAGTGTAAAATCATCACAGCCCTCAAATTAACTTTGTCATGTGACATCACAAATGAGTTAAGATTCAATTAATCAGACTATAAATTTACTTTTAACCACTAATTATACCCTTTTTCTTGATTTTATCAGCTATCATGATCATGCAATCAATATTCTCCTTAAATATATATAAAAAAAGTTATAGCAAGATTGCCTATTTACTTCAATTTGAGACCATGAAACTAAACTGGGGGGCTTTGAAATATCTTTGATACTAAAAAAGCATATACCATTTGCAGGATTTTTGTTGTAATAAAGTTTGGAACTTTGTCTAAATATCTTCCAATTTTGGTCCATTACTCCATTTAGTCTCAACTTTTTGTACTCTCCACTAAAAAGATTGAATCTTTTTATTCTAGACACTGTTGGGGTGTTTGCATTGGAGCAGCACAAGAAACTGAAGTAATTTTCTCACTTTGAATTGTTCCACTTTGGATTCTTGATTATTGTATCTATGTATGCATAATATATGTGTCATTTGGCTTTTAATTGGTAATCAAATGCCCTGCTGAAGTTTTGATATCCTTTGTTTTTTGTATATCATGATGTATATGCATAACTGAATATTATGCTTTACTTTTAATGGAATAAATCGAAATGGCTCATTACATTACCTACGTTTCTTTTTAATTATGAAGTAGTAGATAGTGTTTGCACTTCACTCTTGGATCCGGTCGGAAGCAAAGCTCTCTGTTTTAGGGTAAGGATGCGTCTTTATCAGGCACGTCACAGGTGGGAGGCGCAAAGCGAGAGGCATCGGGATATGTTAATGTACTTGTATTGGTCAAGCATATGCTCAATGAGTATCGAATGTGGTAGTAAAACTTATCTAGGAAACTAATGATCGACTTTTAAATGTTACCATGTTATCTGCTATTTATGTTTGATGTTGCTAATTGCTATGTAGCAATTTTTATAGTACATAGTTATAGACTATAGGTGTGTCGAGAGTGTGAACTTTAGTATAGTTTCTTGCTCTAATGAGAGTTGTTAGACAATTTGGTTCGGTTTCCTTACATAATTCAAAACTACTGTTTGGCGTCAAGCTCGGTACAAGAACAAGTTTGAAAGTCGACTCTCACCAGCTTGAAACAGAAGAAAATCGATGACTCGGGACTTTTCATAGCATACCCGATTTGACTTGGTACTCAAAATGTCTTTTTTGAAACGTCTGATAATTTTCAGTCCGGCTTGGTTTAGTTCAAGAATTTTTATTGAAGTTGTGCCAATATTAGGAATTTAGGACTCTGTTTGGTATTCAAGTTTCTTGTTTGTATGACCTTAGTTTATGTAACAATTAATAAAAAATGTGTTTCTTGTAGAGTATTAATAAGAGGGCGGTGAGAGTACCTCCCAATGGCTACTCTTGCAACGAATGGTACTGAGACTGGGAAATCAGGCATAGCTGTGAAGGTTCCCCCTGTTGCACACCCACTAGGTGAAGAAGCTAGTGAGATTGCATCGAATATCAGTTACCACGCTCAGTATAGTCCTCGTTTTTCTCCATTCAAGTTTGAGCCAGAGCAGGCATTTTATGCAGCTGCTGAAAGTGTTCGCGATCGCTTGATAAAAGTATGTGTTTTTATCACTACAAAAAACTGGCTCTTCATTTATATCATTTTTTTTAATCCTGTTCATCTTAAAATGAAAATCTGACCACCAGGTGGTGGAAGATGCAAGCAATGAAAAACTACTTCCTTATTTTTAGAGTAGGCGACTAGTTGACATCTTCATCTGGAGTTCTGGACTTCTGGGGTCCCGTCAACATGTTCAGATAAAGTTGATTTTTATCTTGCCTGACCCAAATTCTGCATGTTTTTCTTTTTATGTTAGCAATGGAATGATACATATCTTCATTATCACAAAGTGAACCCAAAACAAACATACTACTTATCAATGGAGTATCTTCAAGGAAGGGCTTTGACTAATGCAATTGGAAACCTGGATATTCAAGATGCATATGCTGATGCTCTGAAGAAACTTGGACATGACCTTGAGAATATCACTGAGCAGGTATAATAATTTTATACTCCGTACTAATTACTTGAAGACTTCCATGCCCATCTTTCTTTGTAAAACTCTTCTTTTACCTATCATAATCTCCATCTAAATTATATCCCATATTAATTTTTATTGGTGGCTTGGTTTTTGGCACTGCATGATAGTCTGTTACATGAGTTATGTGACAGGAAAGAGATGCAGCTCTTGGAAACGGAGGTTTGGGTAGACTTGCTTCATGCTTCCTGGACTCAATGGCAACACTCAATTTGCCTGCATGGGGCTACGGCTTGCGATATAGGTATGGCCTGTTTAAGCAGCGAATCACCAAGGCGGGCCAAGAGGAAAGTGCCGAGAATTGGCTGGAGGTTTGGACCTGTCCTTGAATTTCATGAATTAATATTCTACTGATAAAGTGCATGAATCATAACTTGTTGGTGGTGTCTTTCAGAAATTTAGCCCTTGGGAGGTGGTCAGGCATGACATTGTCTTCCCTGTCAGATTTTTTGGTCAAGTTGAGGTCCATCCATCTGGATCGTGAGTCCCCGTATTACAGTTGAAAATACAAAGAAATTAGCCAAATGGGTTGTTCCAAATCATTTGATAATATCTAAAATGATCTGTGTCACTTACTGTAGGCGAAAATGGGTTGGTGGGGAAGTCATGCAGGCCATTGCATATGATGTTCCTATTCCTGGATATAAAACGAAGAATACCAACAGTCTTCGCCTCTGGGAAGCCAAAGCTAGTGCCGATGACTTCAACTTATTTCTGTTTAATGATGGGCAGTATGAATCTGCTGCACAGCTTCATTCCAGGGCTCAGCAGGTACGAATTTTTTTCTTCGTGGTGGCTAATTCAACAGATTTGTTAGATCTGTTACTTTCTGAAGAATATAAGTCATGTAATTAATATATTTGGGAACAATATCTTACATATGTTAGACTATTAGAAAGCATCAGGTGTTAGACTACTAGAAAGCATCAGGTGTATAATCCTGTTCACAATTTTCATAGTATTTCTCTTTTGTAGATATGTGCAGTTTTATATCCAGGGGATGCTACAGAAGAAGGAAAACTATTAAGACTCAAGCAACAGTTTTTCCTGTGCAGTGCATCACTTCAGGTTAGACATCAAATTGAATGGGATCATAGATCTCACTATCTTCTGAATTTCTGTCCAAATCAGGCATAGAATGTTAACCAGATTAGAGTTATGTGGTTTTATGTTCAACAAGGAAGAGTAAATGTCAATTACTAAGTTTATTTCTGTGGATGTGCAAAGGCATGCATGGTTTCATTAACTTGTGCCAAAGAAAGTTACTAATTGACAATGTCACCATCTATAATCTTAGTAATCTGTTTTGCAGGATATCATTTGCAGATTTAAGGAGAGAATTAGTGGAAATAGGGAACTAGATTGGTTGCAGTTTCCAACTAAGGTTGCAGTACAACTCAATGACACACATCCTACTCTTGCAATTCCAGAATTGATGAGGTTGTTGATGGATGATGAAGGACTTGGATGGGATGAAGCCTGGGATATCACCTCAAGGTTTTACGATTCTTTTCAGCTTATATAGTGTTTACATATTTTTGGTTATCACCCTGTTTTGAATTTCATTGAACTTTTTTTTTACACTAGTTTGCTGACATGACTGGGAACTATCTTTCCAGGACAATTGCTTATACAAACCATACAGTTCTCCCTGAAGCTCTAGAGAAGTGGTCACAGCCAGTCATGTGGAAGCTCCTACCGCGACACATGGAAATAATTCAAGAAATAGATAAGCGGGTATTTATCAAGCTAATTCTTTTTATACAAATCAG
The DNA here is from genome assembly GCA_019722365.1 of Lithospermum erythrorhizon. NCBI lineage: Eukaryota > Viridiplantae > Streptophyta > Magnoliopsida > Boraginales > Boraginaceae > Lithospermum > Lithospermum erythrorhizon. Next base: position 2,487,370 of record JADFUC010000243.1, on the reverse strand, counting down.
GCAGATATGGTTATTTAGTCATACACGTGGAAATGTTTATTTTCTCTTCAAATCCTTGCGGTTTATTGAAATGGTACAATTAACAAATCCGGACCTTGAGAATAAGCTTTCTGGCATTTGCATTTTAGACCACAATCCTCAAAAGCCAGTTGTGCGGATGGCTAATCTGTGTGTTGTGTCTTCTCACACGGTAAGAGATACATATGCTTGTATTCAGGTTTGAAAATATTACTGCAGATGATATATGGTTGATGGTCTCTCAACACTCTATTACTGCAGGTGAATGGTGTTGCTCAACTACACAGTGACATTTTGAAATCTGAGTTGTTTGCTGATTATGTGTCGATATGGCCAAACAAGTTCCAGAACAAAACCAATGGTATAACACCTCGCCGGTGGCTCCGATTTTGCAGTCCTGAGCTCAGTCAAACAATTACTAAATGGTTGAAAACAGATAAATGGGTGACTGACCTGGACCTGCTCGTAAATCTTCGCCAGGTATGTGGAATGTGACACTATGAAACATATTTCTTCATCTGAGGATTGCTAGTGACCAAATTACCAAGATTGGCTTCTGATTCTCTTGTATGTTTGAAGTTTGCTGATAATGAAGGTCTACATGCTGAATGGGAGTCGGCTAAGATGGCTAATAAGCAGAGTTTGGCGCAATACATACTACAAGTGACTGGTGAGAGTATCGACCCAAATACGCTCTTTGACATACAAGTCAAGAGAATCCATGAGTACAAAAGACAACTGCTTAATATTCTCTATGTGGTGTATAGATACAAGAAATTAAAGGTATGATGGGAGCTGATACTCTCTCAGTTTCTACTTATTCATACATCATCACTCTTTAGATGAGTCCGTGATACTTCAAGGATAGTATCCCTTATAATATGATCCTTGCATGTTGGACTTAATACTTCAAGGATAGTATCCCTTATAATCGTAATCATAAGAAAACCTCATGTTTCAGGAAATGACTCCTGAAGAGAGGAAACAAACTACAGCACGGACCGTCATGATTGGTGGAAAAGCTTTTGCTACATACACAAATGCTAAACGAATTGTTAAGCTTGTGAATGATGTTGGTGCTGTTGTGAACACTGATCCTGAAGTCAACTCCTATTTGAAGGTATCCAATTGATATTCTTGAAAAATGTTCATCAGATTATACCAGATCCTACATCCAATGGGTTTGGACTTTGGACTCAAGGTGGCTGAGTGCAGGACGTTAGTTGTTTCTAGGACTCTTTCCATCTATGAGGCCTGTTTCCTGGTTCTTATTAGTTGCTTGGGATACCGAATTATAGTTAATCGTGGAGTATTCTTAAATCATTTTCCCATCAGGAACTGTGTTGAATTTTATAAGTTCTTTTCTTTTACTAAAGTCTGGCTTAAACTTCAGGTTGTTTTTGTTCCCAATTATAATGTGTCTGTGGCTGAGATGCTCATACCTGGAAGTGAGCTATCACAGCATATCAGCACAGCAGGAATGGAGGCCAGTGGGACAAGCAACATGAAATTTGCACTCAATGGTTGCCTCATTATTGGGACACTTGATGGAGCTAATGTAGAAATTAGAGAGGAAGTCGGAGAAGAGAACTTCTTTCTTTTTGGTGCAACAGCCGATGAAGTCCCTTGTCTGCGAAAAGAAAGAGAGAATGGATTGGTAAGCAACGTCAACTCTTATAATATGTACTTAATGAAATTTGCATGTGATTAGAACTAGATTCATCAGAATTTTATGCTTCCCTCCTGGAGCTTAATAAAGAAGAGGAAAGCAATGAACTTTATTGATAGAGTTTTAGATGTCAATAGTCATACTAACATAAACTAGTACTAGAAAATAGCAGTAACACAGCTGTCTAACTCTGGAAGAAGTTTCTCTTAGGCCTGAACTTGTCAGTTTTAGATTAACCTTGGAAGCTGTTTACTTTAATCCACTCGTTACTTGCACAAGCATAAATTGCATTCAAGTTCATTTATAAGTATTTTATCCTTCTTAGTTGCTTTATACCACTGGTACTGGTTTCCAATTCGACCTGTACTTGATGGTGTGAAAACTATACGCCTGTAATTTCATTGAAGTTGCTGATTCAGGCCATATTGAATCGTGTGAAAACTGCTCGTCTGTAATTACACTCTACCTGAGCTTAGAGAAAATATGATTTTTTGTCTTTCCCCTCACTAATCATTTGGCCATAAGAAGATCATGATTTCTAAATTATGAATTGAACATGTTCCCTATTTTGACCATGCAGTTTAAACCAGACCCTCGGTTTGAAGAAGCTAAGCAGTTCATTAGATCCGGAGCATTCGGAAGCTATGACTACAATCCTCTTCTTGATTCGCTGGAGGGAAACTCTGGCTATGGTCGCGGAGATTATTTCCTTGTTGGTTATGACTTCCCTGGTTACTTAGACGCTCAGGAAAGAGTGGATGAAGCTTACAAGTAAGTATCTATACTTGTTTCTCATTGTACGTAATAGTACATGCACTAGGACATTACATTTACTAGTATATAGTTTTGCTATGGCTATTGTGAATGCACTTCGTCGTTTTTACCAAATATTGTTTTGGGAGTGATGAATGGCGAAATCTTGGTTTCGCAGGGACAAGAAAAGATGGACAAGAATGTCGATAATGAGCACTGCCGGTAGCGGTAAATTCAGCAGTGATCGGACTATTTCACAGTATGCAAAGGAAATATGGAACATAGAGGAGTGTCGTGTGCCTTAAGACAGCACACTTCATGAATCATGTTGAATTGTTGATAAGCAAAATTGCAAATAATGTTTACCTATTAGTAATCTGGTTCTATAAACTTATTACCAGATATGTTTTGTTGGATATATGTTTCACGTTCCTTTCCATTGTATCATTAAACTTCATAACATTATTTGGTGAAAATAAATATGCATTTCATTATACTAGAGACTTTAAGTCTTATCCTTCAACTTCAGCGACGCGATTAAAATGTAATTGATAGAAGTACCTAGTTAGGGTATGAATAAACCACGAGTGATCGAATTTTGGTGATCGAGGTAGAGGTGATCGAAGTGAATTATTTATTTAAATATATGTGATGTTCAAAATCATTTATCCTAAAAGATTTTATCCAATACATTTTTCTTCATAAAATGTCTTGTTTTATTTTTATCAGATGAAAATGCAAATTATCGTTTAACTTACTAGTATGATTTGTTTATTTTTATAGTAACATTAATATATACTTTTTTCATCCCTAAAATCTAGTCGATTTTTAAATTTACTATGTTAACTTTTTATAGTGTGGCCTCAATTTTTTTAAATATATTTTATTAAAAATATACATTAATATTTTTACTCAATGTACTATTAATTTTATATGTATTTTTTAATTCAAATCAAGATAGTGTGAATCAACTAAATAAATTTCGATTTTGACAATTGAAAAAGTAAACGGACAATTATGAAATCGATTACATATTTCAACAAGTTTTGTTAATAAACTAAACTTGTAAAATGGTTTTAAATCTAAATCATTTCTCAAAATGATTTATTTAAAACCCTAGCCCCCCTCCCCCCCGGGCCCTCTCAATTCAAATTTCAAAAATCACAAATCAAATCCTAGCCGTTGATTTCATTTCCCCCCCTCTCCGTCTCCTATTTATACTCTCCTCCATTCCGCTACCCCCTCCTCATCAAACCCTCCTCCCACCCCAAATCCCTCATCTTTTCGCCTCGTAAAAATGCGAGAAATCCTCCACATTCAAGGGGGGCAATGCGGCAACCAAATCGGGGCCAAGTTCTGGGAAGTCATCTGTGGCGAGCACGGCATCGACGCCACGGGGAGGTACACGGGGGACACCGATCTCCAACTGGAGAGGCTCAACGTGTACTACAACGAGGCGGGGTCGGGGAGATTTGTACCACGCGCTGTGTTGATGGATCTGGAGCCTGGGACGATGGATAGTGTGAGATCTGGGCCGTTTGGGGGGATATTTAGGCCGGATAATTTTGTTTTCGGGCAGTCGGGGGCCGGGAATAATTGGGCTAAGGGGCATTATACTGAAGGGGCGGAGTTGATTGATTCGGTGCTTGATGTTGTTAGGAAGGAGGCGGAGAATTGTGATTGTTTGCAAGGTATAATTTGATTGTTTTTTGTTTTTTTATTGGTTCATTTGGTTAAAGTTTCCGATTTTTTTGTTGTTTTTGTATTGGATTTGAAGAAAATGTTGAATTTGTTGAAATGGGGTTGTTTTGTATGTTATTAGAAGAAATTGTATTGATTTATATGTACATTTGATTAAAGTTTTGGTTTTTTATATTGTATTTGTATTGAATTTGAAATTTGGTTCAATTTTAGGGTGCTTTGGCTTGTTATATTAGCTTATATCGTATTGGCCTTCGTGTGTTTGTCGAAATGATTGGCAGAGATGTTTCTGTCGTTTTACTACCTGCATCTTAAAAAGGTGTTTAGTTCGACTGTCAATGTTCAAAGTTGATTAACTTTGTAGCTTGACAGACATAACTTTGATGTGAATCGAAGTTATCATGTTAATTGTAAAATATGTTCAAAATGCTATCTTTTTTATATATTTTTCACTAAATATTATACAATATATAGGTTGCTTTATCTCATGGCCAACCTATGTTCGTTCAAATGGGTGTGATACTTGTCTTCATCGTTGTTTTATCATAGTTTATTTCTTATCATGTAGAAGACCTCTTTATGCTCGATTAATTGATTGGGATAGCTGTTTTCATCTCGTTATGTTTTGGTTAAGTTTTTCTTACATGGTGTATTGAATTCAATTTGATGTAGGGTTTCAGGTGTGCCATTCACTCGGTGGAGGTACAGGGTCTGGAATGGGGACCCTTTTGATTTCGAAGATTAGGGAAGAGTACCCAGACAGGATGATGCTTACTTTCTCTGTTTTCCCATCTCCGAAGGTTTCTGACACAGTTGTTGAGCCATACAATGCCACATTGTCGGTTCACCAGCTTGTTGAAAACGCTGATGAATGCATGGTCCTTGACAACGAGGCCTTGTATGACATTTGCTTCCGTACTCTCAAGCTGACCACTCCTAGCTGTAAGAACTTTGATAATTCTTAGGGTTCAATAATTATTAATTATTAATTATTTATTAATTGATGCCGATATGTAAAGATATATTTGGTTGCTGGACTGATAATTGTGTGTATTTCTCTTGTTTGAACAGTTGGTGATTTGAATCACTTGATCTCTGCAACAATGTCTGGTGTTACTTGCTGCCTTCGATTTCCAGGACAGCTCAACTCTGATCTCCGTAAACTGGCTGTGAACCTTATTCCATTCCCGCGCCTTCACTTCTTCATGGTGGGATTTGCTCCTCTAACCTCACGTGGATCTCAACAATACCGTTCATTGACTGTCCCCGAGTTGACTCAACAAATGTGGGATTCAAAGAACATGATGTGTGCTGCTGATCCTCGCCATGGACGATATTTGACCGCTTCTGCTATGTTCCGTGGGAAGATGAGCACAAAGGAAGTAGATGAACAGATGCTTAATGTTCAGAACAAGAACTCTTCCTACTTTGTTGAGTGGATCCCAAACAATGTTAAGTCAACAGTTTGTGACATCCCTCCAACTGGCCTAAAGATGTCATCAACCTTCATTGGCAACTCCACTTCAATTCAGGAGATGTTCCGTCGTGTGAGTGAACAGTTCACTGCTATGTTTAGGAGAAAGGCTTTCTTGCATTGGTACACCGGTGAAGGTATGGACGAGATGGAATTCACCGAGGCTGAGAGCAACATGAATGATTTGGTCTCGGAATACCAGCAATATCAGGATGCTACTGCTGATGAAGAGGAGGAGTATGAAGACGAGGAGGAAGCATACGAGGACTAAATCTATGATTTTCAATTCTATAACAATAACGTTGGTTGTAGTGGCAGTGGTTAAATCGTAACCTCAACTTCCAGTTCTTGTTTTCGTATAATGAGGAGACGACAAATTTCATTTTGTTTCAAACATTGATTTCTTTCAATGAAAATCTCTACTGGTACTGCTATAGACTATTCTTCTAGCTTGAATGTTATGCACTAATTAGGGATCAAGCTTGAAGAAACATGGTCATAATTGAGGAAATATACATATCTAGCAATTCTTATGATATTCAAAATAATTAAATCAATATTTGGAATGTTGGAAAACAATCCAATACATCTATGAGAGATTGAGAGACATTAAATATTAAATGACAATTTTATTTTACTATACATATTATCAACTTCAGTCTTCAGCTATGCAGTCATCAATATTGTCTATACACTCTTCAATGAATTTGAAGGCACGGAACCTTAATATGCAATCAACCAAAATAGTCATCTTTTTCCTTCTTCTCTGTGAAAATAGTATACAATTCAACCTCAAAGTTGCAAAAATCAATAGTTTCACGTCATTTTCCCTATTTGTCAATGTGTATTAAAAATAGGTGACGATCAGTTGTGCCGAATACACCATCAAACACCGTCTTCCCCTATTTTTTGCAATAAAAGCTCGAGTCCACGACCATTTTGGGATATGAAAGCTACTCATCGACAATGGCATTTTCCATCTTCATTGCATTTTCGCTCTTCCTAGGAGGAACACTTGGTAATGTCCCAAAATGGCATTTTTGTTTTTTAGTTTCCTGTTGTTTGCCTTTAACTGAGTGTTTTTTAGCCAATTCATGGTACAGGTGAATTAGTATGCGAAGACTTGCCCATCGGGATGTGTTCATATTCTATATCTTCATCTGGAAAGCGATGTGTGTTGGAAACTTCTGAAGCAGAGGATGGAATAACAGACCTGCAATGCCAGACATCAGAGGTGGTGGCGCATAGCATGAAGGAACATATAGAGAATGAACAATGCATCGATGCTTGTGGGCTCGAAAGGCTCTCTATTGGCATTTCGACAGATTCACTAGCCGAGACTAACTCAGTTAGGAGTCTTTGCTCAGCTGATTGCTACCAACACTGTCCCAATATCATTGACCTCTTTGATACTCTTGCTCTTGCTGAAGGTCATTCTTAAATTCTTTCACAAAGAAAATTTTTGAACCATCATTAAGGTATTTGTAGTCGAGTTAATCATTGTATTATGACACATGTTTTACTCACTGCAGGGGCATCTCTACATGCACGGTGCAAGACTGTACAATCAAGATCACAACCTCTACAATCTTTTGTAGCTGAAACTCCTACTGCTTTGGCCAATCCTCCAGCTTCTTCCAATGAACCTCCAGTTATGGTAGCTGATCCTCCAGTTTCGGCAACCGATCCTCCAGTTATGGCAGCTGATCCTCCAATTTCGACAACTGCTCGTACAGTTGCTGATCCTCTCCTCTAAGTGGAAGATTTTAAGTTTATTGCTTTTACTTGTTACTAAATCCATCTCTGGATTTTGTTCTAGCTACAAACATATATCATATAAATATAAATGAAAAATAAATGTAGTTAATATAACGATTTTGTGTGTTTAAGATTGTATAGTGTTATCTAATAAGCTTTATTTCATTTTCTAAGACTGTAAGATCTGATAAGATTGGTGACTATAAATTATTTTCATTTTTTTGGCTCATGGTACTAAACTGAATTCTAATTCTCACAATGCAAAGGAAAAAGATAAATAAGCAAAAAAATTCAATGGAAATGCAAACAAGCTCTTAAGATGAATACTTAAATTGGCTTCCACAATGAAATATATTGATCATAAGACATTCCATTAAGCGCCATTCTGATATATTAATAACTCCTTCTGATACAAAAGGCGAAAGGCTTTACGTTTCACTGATAAACTATTTCTGATATAGAGGTTAGCTAAGTATGCTAAGCGATAAAAACTGTACAATTGTGCCTTGACAACTGATTATTCATTGACACTAGACTCTTCCCACCGGAGAAAGAGGTGGATTTGAAACAAATGCAGGAACCCGTGTTTGGGTTCTGCTGTAAACCTTTTCTGCAACAGTTTCCAATACTGTAACATCAGCAGAAGATTTTGCCTTGAATCCATTGCTCGTTTCCACAAACTCTGCAACTTTTAAACTACTTAAGATGGATAATGAAATGGAGAACGCTTGCAAAATTTCGATTGATGAGTTGAACTCAACAGCATAGATTCCATCCTTGAAAGGAGCCAAGCTGAACACAGGTTTCTGATCCTGTCCTTCACCCTGAAAATAATAGTTGGAGGAATCAGGAAAGGAAACTGGGATTGTAACTTGAATAACTCCTTAATGACATAATACATGGTATTTATCAGGTATGATTTGTCAATGCATTCTCGAATCAAGTAGAAGATGATACCTGGGAAAATAGTTCAAGTAATTTGGAAGTGTGGTGTGGTTTAGCTGAACTGGATCTCTGATGGAACTGTACATTGTCGGTGAGAACTCTCATTCGACAGCCTAAATCCCATCCTCCACAATCACAAGCACCTCCTGATTGCCATCTTTTAACTAAAGTGGAAGGTTCTCCTTTAATGGGTTGTCCATGGTGCCCACCAGGAAGTAGTACTGTCATAGTAAGCTGGTCCTCGGTTCGATTACCTTCCATATTGCCTGAATCCGAGTTGCGTTTGAAACTAGAGAGTGGATGTGTTTGTTTCAACTTCGATGCAGAATCATCAAAATTCTCGTATCCCTGCCAATTCTGGCACAAGCATCTCGACGATTTCTTTGATAGTTTGACGACAACAGCTGCAAGCTCTTCATTTTGCTCGAGGTCTGACGTTTCTGCTTGCTTCGCATCGTAAGAAAAGAGAACATACTCCTTTAAAATAGACTGATCCAGCAGGTTCTGTTTGGAAGCACTGGTAACCTTCATTTGTGCAACAATATTATGTACAAAATTGTTACCATTGTCTTTTCTGCCATGATTTATCCAATTCCCACTCTTTTTCTTCATTTCCTGAACGGTGAAGAATGAATATATGTAGCTGAATTCTTCCTTCCCAGAACTTGACTTTCTCATTGTGGCAGCTAAAATATCATTCTTGTTGTCAACTGCAAATGTGAAAAGAGGAAAACCATTTCTCACAGCCACTTGTAGAAGCGCTCGTACTGTTGGTGACTTGCTACTACAATGTGGAACTTCAGCATCACCACTTCTAGAAGTTTTCAAGTCTGAGTTTACTTTCACAGAGTGAGAAGTAGACTCTCCATGTCCTTCTGCCGATTTACTGGCTGGTTCACTTGATCTGGAGTCACTCACTGATGCTCTAGCAGGTCTCATCAGTGGGTCTAGTAATCTTCTCAGAGGACTAGACCTCCCTTTGCCGTTGGCCTTTGAGTTATTCAATGATGAAGAGGATATACATGCTTCCTCTGCTCCAGAAGAGCCTATGGAATTTCTTGCACTTAACTGTAATACAGTGGAGGTGGGACCTGAACTGGAAGCCTTGCCAACCCTGGGCAAGCTAAAACTAAAACGCCGAGTTGGTGAAGGGTTTCTGACCTTAGGAGTCCCTGAGGACCCTGACTTGGTCTTGGACGACATGGGAGGATTGACAGAATTAATTAGGAAGCGGTCTTTCACGGCCGGGATTGATTTTTCCCCTTGCAGCTTCTTTCCTTTATTATTATTGACTGGTACGTCTCGGGAATCTGAAGAAAGTCGAAATAGATCATTGGAGATCTTGTTATCCTGAGAAGCACCAGAACAGGGTTCTTCTATAAGAGGGTTGCTTGCATCAGCTTCACGAGGACAAGAATGGGGCATATCACAAGCGAGCTTTGTACAGGAGGCTTCAATAATAGCACTGGGAACACTAAGGTGGCCGGCTTTGTTTGACCCAAACACTTTGGTATCAGTAAGCTTCAATGACCTGCGTGTCTGAGGATACTTGTTTCCATGTTCATATGTGGGCGTCTCCTGCTTTCTTGCAGGAACCTCGTCAATGGTATAATGGTCCGTTGAAGTTCGCATCTTGTGATGTCTTCTCAAAGATTCAGAGTCTTGAATCTTCATCTTTTCTTTCAACTCTTCGAAGCTTTGTGACTCTCTAACCATTGCACTTTTGACTACCTTCTTATCTTTCACCTTGCAGTCTCTAAGCCCATATTCTGGTTTCTGATCAGATGGCAGGTGTGTACTAAGAGTAGTCTGATGCACACCTGGAAAACCAATTGGGGCAGCTTTACGATCTTGTGCTTTTAGTTTATTTACATCTAATGACTCAGTACCACGATTGTAATTCTCAAATGGGGTGCCATAAAAATGAGATTGCAGGGTTGGATAGCCCAACTTATGCTGTGCCGGTGGTAAGCTATGGGTTCTGCTAGAATTGGAAGACGATCCTCCACTCGAGGAAAATGAAGAGATATCACTGCTAGCTGATGAGTGCTGATTGCCTATTTTCTGAAAATGCTGCCACTTCTCTAGTTGCTTCCAATCAAGCACGCCAACGCTGAAGGCTTTCTCATTGAGCTTCACATCCTTCTTCAGAAAACCAGGCAATTTTGACATGTATCGAACAAGCTCTTCATTCCCGCGGACCTTTTCATTAGCCTGTTGTTTTTTCAGCAACTCAGAAGATCTTGATTGGAAGGTCTTCACATCATTAACATTCTTAGAACTAATATTGGCACGAGAGGCCTGTGGGCTCTCATATTTCAACTGGTACCCCAATCTTCTACTCTCTCTAATATGACCGTCTCTATCACAGGCTTGTGGGTCTCGACTTTTGTTCTGTGAAACTAAATGGTTCTCCATAAAGAAAATCTGTTCTGAGCTGCAAATGAATAAATTACACCATTAACACAATGCTCTATGCGGACTACAACTGATTTAGAAGGGTAACAGTCAACAAAACAGATTATAAAACAGGATCAAGCTTCAAAGCAGATGTCTCTTGGGAGTTAGGCTATTTTATTTTACTGGTAATTTTGTTTCATTGGGGTAGATTATGAGCCAGGACAACACTTCATAAGTGAAGAAATGTTGAAATAAGTTCTCATGGAAGAAGCATGTTATAACAAGGATGGCTCACTAGAACACAGTGCTTTTACACAGAAAAAGAATGAGAAAGACTTTCTGATAGAACTTTCAATCTTCAATTGCAAAGACGGACATAGTAAATCACAGAGTAGCCATCACAAGCATATTTAACTGATGTATACCTTATAAGGATGCAAAAAAGAGACATTGCTATGACACAAATAGAATCTTCTAAGTTCTAACATGACATCCATTTGCTTGAATACAAACCTGTATTTTTGTCGGATGATAATACAAACTACTAATTTGTAGTATGCAACTCACACGTAAGTACTATAGCAATGTAGTAATAGGCACTATAGAAATGAGCTAAAGAAGAACTGCGGAATGAAAAGAATAACTTGATTTTGCTATGTAGAAGAACTACGATACTCTGAGATTATTCGATGAACTTTAGTAGCATACAATCACCATTAATAATATGCACGAGACACCTCCAACCTCCCATATTAGGCTAGTGGCCGAGATGAATTGACATTGACCCTCTTCCACAACTACATGATACCGTGTGAAACTTCGAAATCATATTTAAATTTTCGTCTTTCTTTTTTAGAAAGCCGTCCCTTTTCACCCATTTTGGCATTATAGTCCACATTGCTGAAGCAAATGTGATAGCTTAGGAAGTTCACTTGATCGACATCCAATGAATTGCAGTAGCAGCCAAATAAGATGGCTGGGAAAGGACAGGCTGTTAAGGAATGGGAGAAACTTATAAACAATTCACAATCAAGTTGTGGTCCTTAGAAATCCATGAAATAGAGGTTTGAAGATAAGGTAAACTCAGCCATCGATTTCGAAGTTTGGAAATCTTCTAACAGACAATATCAACATATATACACAATATACTAAGCTAGAAACCAATCATAATATTTGATCTTGTGATTCAATATATCAACTAAGCAGAGACCTCTAACACCATTTCTTTGCTTTAATCTTCTTGTTTCATTTCCATTGCAGCAGTTGAACAATGGAATAGAATAGAAAATGCTATAAATAAAGCTTCAACTTTCTTGATCCATTATTGAAGCAACTACGATACAAGAAAAAAGCTTGCTTACAAATCACATATACCAAAAGGAAGATGCAATACAACTTATACAAGCAAAATCCCCTTTCAAATCAACATATGAAGCATAATTACCTACTTTAGGTACAAACAAACATAGTTTGCTTCTAAAAGCAGAGATCTTTAGAACAAATATTCTCTCACCTTAAAAAACGCCAAGAAAATCAATTAAAAAAACAACACCATTTTCTCACATTTCAACAAATTACAAGAAAAAGAAACACCCATTAAACAAATCCAACAAACGTGCACAAGATAACTTGGAAAACATTAGTTTGCTTCTAAAAGCAGAGATCTTTAGAACAAAAATTCTCTAAACTTGAAAGAAAAAAAGCAACTAAAAATCAATAAAAAAAACATCAACTTCTAATACAAGTATAACAAACAAAAAACACCCATTTTCTCATATTTCAACAAATCACCCAGAAAAAAAACACCCACCAAACAAAATCCAATAAAAGTGCAAAAGATCAACAAACTAAACCAAAGAAAAAAATAACATACCTAACTCAATTGTCACAAAGCTCTAGTAGACATCCCATGAACAAAACTAAATTCTTTCAGCTATACAATCAAGAAATACTCATTAACAACCCGCACGAGCATAGTCTAATGGACCCGAACAAATACTCCTTAAAGAAAATGTATGTCAAAAACACTGAACACCAACCTAGGATTCCAAAAAAAGAAATACTTTTGACTTTTGAGCTCTATTCTTAATTCTACTTACATAAAGTACAATGTACTATGAATATGCAGAATCATATAAACAAACAAAATCCTATTTTGATAAGTGTAGTGTACTGGAGTGTAATAAACTAATCAAAGTACTAGCTGTAATGAGTAATAATAAAAAAATAAACTGAACCACTTTTACGTGTAATTTCGATTCTCATATTGAGCAAATTTGTATTAGTTACAATTGAGTCACATCCTACGATTAACAAGGAAAAAAAAAAGTGGGGGTGTCTTTTCGGCTAGCACTTGGCTATATTTTGGAATTATTTTGCAAATAATTTGGAGGGAGATTTGATCGGACGGTTGTGATTATAGGAGATATTCCCGGAAGGTCACATCGGTGGGGTCCATGTGACGACTTCCTCGTTCAACAATTTAATAGTAAATGGGTCTCGGTGGTCCCAATAAATAAATTATTTAATTGGAGTTCTTATTTTTATTATTAAATTTTGATTATTTATTACTCCGTACTTTTTAGATATATAATAAAAATTGTATAGAATAAATATTATGTATTGAACTACTCCATATAAAATAAAAGTTGGTTAATTGGTGGATTACTGATAATCGATCGATGCTTTATTGAAAATTGATACAATTTTTACAACTTGAGAGTATCAAGGGCAGTTTAGAGGCTATCGTCGATATCGATAAAAAAAAAAAGTATACTAATTCATGCATGATTTACTTGGCTTAGCGGATATGTTTAATTGTCGAGTATCGCTGAAGCCTGGTCATTTAAGAGCAGTTGTAAGTTTGTATGATCAGTACCATGTCTGATACTTATTCGCGCATCAGGCCGTACTCACATCCGCCAAAAATAGGCATCGATCTTGCAATCTACTGTACAAACGCATTATTCTTGGATTTCTGAAATATATATCCACCCTCATATACTAATGATAAGTTTTACCCAAGTTGATACAACATAGTAAAGAAAATATATTGAATATATTGGGAAACATTAGGAGAAACTTTAACAAAACAACCATTCTTAGCAAGCAACATTGCTATACTAAACCAAGCCATTCCATGCATGGAAATTTTCTCAGCTGAGTAACAAGAATGCATGAGGTACTATGCATTATTTGACAAACTGCTTAATGGAAAAATCTTAGCCTATAGGGAATAAACTCATTCTTGATTTCTTCTCATGGAACAAGAACTGCTTTGATGTAGTGATGATCTTTTTTGTTTCTTATGTGATTATAAAATGTTTTTTTTTCCAAGCTTTTAATTTAAAAAGTCCCAATTATGATATGCCATCAAGCTAAGCTATATGTTGAAAATGAACTCTGCCAACTGATTTAATGATTGGTATGATGAACCCCCTTTCTCCACAGATTCATGAAACCTGTGTTTCATATCAATTGTCCTGTTTCTCAATTCTTTCCCTTCCTCATCTACCATCAATCTTCTCACTGTTTCCTCAACTCTACCTCTATCCAATGGACACTCCATTTCCAATCCAATATTCCAAACATGTGTCACATACCTTGAGTTAATAAATTGATCAGCAAAATCAGGCCTACAAATCATTGGAACTCCTTCACAAATACTCTCCAATGTTGAATTCCAACCACAATGGCTCCAGAATCCTCCCACTGCAGAATGTTTTAAAACCTTCATTTGAGGTGCCCATTTAACCAAACATCCCTTTTCTCCTATAATCTCCTCAAATCCATCAGGCAACTGTGAGTTAGACTTGGCGCCGTTAACGAATATGTCCCGGATCACCCAAAGAAATGGTTGTCCACTATTTATGAGCCCCCAAGCTGTTTCCATCACTTCTTTTTCATCCATGCCTGCTATGCTCCCTAAGCTTACATAAAGAACTGAATTTGGAGCTTGTTTATCAAGCCATTCCATGCAATAATCGTCTTCATTTAGTAAGCTAGTTTTACAAGGTGGAGCCATTTTATGGAAAGGGCCAACACAAAAGAATGGAACATTGAAATCTTGCTGAAGCTTTGATAGATGGTGAGGCTCGAGTTCATCCATGGTGTTCCATATAATCGCCCTGGAAGATCCTATTGCATATGTATTTTTAAAGAAATCAATTACTTTTTCTGGGATTTCTAGAGACAGTGGATGAGGCATATCTTTGAACTTGAAGGGATGAAAATTTGGCACATTTTCTTCCATTTGAGACTCTGTAATAGCATGGAAAGTATAAATCAGTAATTGATAATGATCACAGATGGTAATATGTGACACTCTATGTACTTTTACTTTAGAGTTTCTAATTAATAAGCATGACACATGCCATGGTTTCAAGAAGTTTACCATAGCGTGTCACATACAATGTAACATAAGATATGAAACCGAGTGAGAAAGTATTCAGGAGACTATTTGAAAACAGATTAAAAAAAAGTACCTGACAAGGGCAAACAATTTTCAGCTTGGAGGTCGAATAACGTATGATGTGCTCTCACATAAGCAGCAGTATTGGGGCGCATCACCATACTAGGAAGCTTCAAACTAACAGCAACTGCATCCACAAATTTCATAACAGTGTCATATATTATACAGGCTACTCGACCATGTAGTTCCTCGTTTTCCATCATCCGAACCAAGCAATCCTTCAACGGTGCTTTGCAGTTGATGTTGATTGCTTCAAGTACATTCCCCATATTTTCGAAGGACTTGTCAAGTTCAGCAACTTCATCAGGCAATGCAAGAAAGGAGAAACTAGGGTGGTTCGAGGTTTCAGGTGCATTGTACTCGGAGTGTGCAACTAAAATGGAGAATCCCCTGGATTGAAGTATGGACCCTAACTGAAGCATTGGTGTTATGTGTCCCTGAAATGGAGCGGGAACTAACACCACACAACATCTGTCCAACATACCTTTTAGTAAGAATGTTCACACGCCTAATGAGAATCGAACCAGATACTCAAAAGTCTTATCAATGACTTGGTAGAAT
Organism: Lithospermum erythrorhizon; assembly: GCA_019722365.1. Lineage (NCBI taxonomy): Eukaryota > Viridiplantae > Streptophyta > Magnoliopsida > Boraginales > Boraginaceae > Lithospermum > Lithospermum erythrorhizon. Next base: position 2,471,620 of record JADFUC010000243.1, on the reverse strand, counting down.
GTGTGCAATTATGCATATTTCAAGTTGTGTTAGTTTTGAGGTTTATAAATAAAAGTTGCCCCCCTGGTAGAACGGCTACAATATACTTAATACAGATGTTTACAAGAAAGAAAAGTTGCATATCAGATAGATATATTTGTTAAAATGAGTTTTGTATAATTTCAAGAAAATGAAACTTTTGGAACTTTGTTATTACAAAAACCAAATACACAAAGATTTTGGTAATTTTATAGGTTTGTAGTAAGGTTTGAATTACTACAGAAAGATGCCAGGAGGCAAAACGTTTTTATTTGACAATTAGCAGACTGATTCAGCATCTACAGCCAACAAGTCCAACATCATTTGTTTCTACCTCTTTACCATTACTTGGCTAAGGCGAACAAAATAGATACCACTTCCTCATTAATTTAACCAAGAATCGGAATCTTTCGGCTCAACTTTATCCTAGTTTGCTGAAAGAGCAAATCCATTTTTCAACATGCCTTGGTCCAAATATGCAGAATTTCTTACCTATTGCAGAATAATTAAATAAACTCAGAATACCATAAATTTATCTGAAGCATCCTCAGATAGATACCAGCTAGAAAGTTGCAGGTTCAATAATAGATATTCATGAATAGATGGGTGCTTGATCATCAAATTTTGATTATGAAGTCCATATAGAATCACAGATGCAATTAAATCAGTATCAAAATATACAAAATGGTAATAACCACAAGAATGGAACACTAAAGTAGTGTAACATTTGAACAACAATATAACGAAACATGATCAATCTTTCTTGGCAAAGAGACCACCTAAGCCTCCAAAACCACCACCTCCAGGATTCTTTGGTGGCAGGGGTGCCACGGAGCTCTTCCGGCTACTAGTAGTGCCACCAGTCTTCATCGTTCCGCCACTCTTCTCCTCAACCTTCTTCAAGATTGGATCAGTCTCATAAAACTGGTCCTGCTTTGTTAAGCTACCAAGAATGAAATCTAACAGTCCCTTTTCCTCAGTGCCTCCACCAGAGCCCTTTGCTGCAGTGGCTGCAGTATGGACTCTTCTTTGAGGAACAACCAAAGGAGGAGTAAACAAGTTCAAAGAAGCCATCTCAAACTTGAAAGGATCAAAGAACAATAAGCTATATGGGAGAGGATAATATATTGTCTTTGCACTTGTGTCTTGATTTTTAAGCCCTTAAATGAATAAAATCAAATGGTCTTTGTTTACAGCATGAGCTCACCACAAGCATCTTATCTTCATTTCTTTAGGGCCTTTGTTCTTTTGTAATTCTTGTACAAATTAAGAAATTATCTTCAGATGTGGCTATGAATTTGACAAGTGTCAGAGTTGTTACTCAGGAAAGGGGGTATTTGGTATTTACTGGACATTAATTATGCTAACTGAAAAATACTATTTGGAGAGCAGCTTCAACATATAATCTAGCAAGAAAGTGACAGCATATATCTTCTTTTCCTTTTCTTCTGTGAGGCATTTCTATTTCTTATTGAAGTCAGATTGGTTTCTTTTTCTGTTGAAAATCAATGATATTATAATCATAATTTGCAATTGAGACCTAAAAAATGTTATGGTATAATCATAGTAGGACAGTGAATAAAGTATGCTATGCATGACAGTAACTATAGTAGACTACTCATATGATAATTCAAACTAATGTATGTACTCGTTTTTCTAAGTAAAAGTGATTGATAGTCAAAGCTTCATCACAACTAAAAAATGTGAATTGTCGGTTAATTTGCAATGATTTTTTAACTATAAGATACCTCATCAAGTGAGGGACACTATCATCATTTTCTTAGCATCAAAATTGGACAAAATAAAAGCATTTAGGACAAGTCAAATAATTTGATCTTGAAATAGGACTAAAAATCCTAAGCTGTTTGTCAAGATCTCAACATATACTTCTATAATGGGAAAATTTATATCAGAACTCAACAATGATTTGGGGCTGTTACAACAAGCCAAGACTGTTCTACAGTATCTAAGTAGTTAGATTTGCGAGAAATATACAAGTATGATAATGCGTCATGTATTTACCCTCTTCTCAATTTAATCAGCAACAGCCTTTTTTCTGAAGGATTTGTTGTTATGTTGCTATATCGCCCTCAATATTTTACCAGCATGCACCGCTCAGCAACAGATCATCGGGGGACTAGCCTTTCTCTGGTTGCAATGTAGCTTGTTTATAGAATGAGGGTATATTGTTTTTTTATCTTTTCCCAGGGATGTTTAGTCCAATATTTTCTCCCCAGTCGAAAAGAGGTTCCACACTACTGTTCCTACTAAATATAGACCAACTGATACCTCAAAGACCTCATCCCAGGACCCTGAAGATCACAAAAATTTAAACATAATCCTATTATCTCTGATTGTCCACTCAACAAAATAGATATACTTTCTAATCGAATTATAAACTACCATAGTTAACTCCAACTAGAAAGTGAGTGAGTCGTACCATGTTGCAAGATGTAACCAGTGGCTGCTGTTCCAAACACTCCGGCCAAAACTCCAGCTGTATTAGAAAGTCCAAGTAATACCCCCTGAATCCATTTTTATAAGTGTACAAGTTAAGACAGATAAAAGAAAAACTTATAAAGTTATGTGCGTGAATGCATATGGCACTTGAAAGAAAAGTGATATCAGATGCGGTAAAGCTTTACCATCTTCAGTGAATTTTAGGAGAAGCTTTGCAAATACCAGGTTATCCTTCATAACTAATTCGTTGAAAACTGTTCTAAAATGAGTTCTAAAAAATATAAGTTAACCAGAATATCACTTACAGAATACCGTGGAGCTATATCTTGATGATTTGAATATAAACCAGACTGAGAAAATGCATCAGTTCCCTGTTTCAGCAAAACAACCAAGAAACTCAAATTGAGGAGTAGCCATGCAGGTGGACTGCATGAGATATAGGCGTGACTCTAGAAAACCGCTCGAAAGTTGAGCCAATATCAGAAACTGTGAGCGCAGGAATAAGAAACTGGTAGTATGAACACGCAAATAGTTAAGCACCAAGAATTTAGAAACAACAAACTGATATAAGACAAGACATGGATTTGAGAATAGAATCAATTGCAGCTTTATGTTTCCCAAACTGAAATATTATAGCTTATGCTGAAACGCCCCTTTTTTCTTGGTGTGCGTGTTTGTGTGTCAATGTCATATTTGTGTGTGTTTGAGTCAATGTTTCTTCCTCTCAAGTTTTCAGAATACCTGACTGCAAGCCATGCACAAAACCGCCATTGAAGGAGAATCGACGTGGCTCAACTGGGTTAAGAAGAAAGCAGGCCCAAGAAATCCAATTGTTTGCATGATCTGCATCAGTTAAGGGTAAGTAACAATTATTTGAGAACCAAGCGTATGCGGGAAAAGAAATATCTGGCTGCATCTTAGCCATGCTCAGCAGACACATTCATAGATCACATTTACCCATGTGAAATAAAATATGCATCACATTCTGGTAGGGGGTATCATGCATTACTTCTAATCTCATGGCAATAATTGAATTCTGGGTGGTAACCTTTCTAATTGGCAATAGGGAATAATTTGGGTGGTAAATGTAGCAGCACAAATAGCAAAAGTTACGTGCAAGAAAAAACTGAGACGAGAAAATGATACCTTTCTAACTGTTGTCACGGATACACCTTTGCTCACCATAGAATCTGCTATCCATCCTCCAAAATTTGCACAAAAAGCCATTGTAAGCCAAGGTAAGACGGAAAAAAGTCCAGAATCGGTAAGATTGAACTTCAACACCTGGCAAAATATAATAAGTAGAATATCACAGTCTCACTCATCATAGCTTTCTTTGGTTCATCGAAGTGAAAGACTGAAAGCTGAAGCTCACACATAAAGCAAAAGTTCCACAGGGGTAACTGTTTGATGGAGGAAAGTATGTGGAGCGATCAAGCAGAAAGACAACTACGACAATGGAAATCTGGGACTACTAAACTATACTTCTATAATTAAAGTTTCATCGTAATAAGACAGCATGCTTCACAGCCTAATAAACACCATATGTTAAGATGACCCTGAAGAGGCGCAAACGATATTGTTCGAATTATCCTTTTGAGGAGTTTGGCCAACTCTTTCAAATTAAAAAGAGTAATATCCCACTTTCTCATAGAAGTAATTTATATGCACTACTTGTGTCAATTTCAACCCCAAATAGAATGGTGCCAGGATGGCAAGGAATGTCAGATAGAGTAACAAGTACCCAGACAATTTTCTCACCTGATGATAGTAAGTAGGCATCCACGTCAAAATAATAAATGTTCCCCAATTGTGACAGAAATGGCATACGATTAGGGCCCACACAGGTCGTTTTGACAAAATCAATTTCCAAGGGATAGACTTAACAGGTTCGTTTGAGACACTGTTGCAAAGAATAAGCTTCTTTTCTTCAGCACGCAGTTCAGGATCCTCCAGAGGTGAACTTTCGGCCTACGTTATGTACGTGTAGTCGAGTAGAAATAAGTGCATGAAAGGGTTGAAAAGAGTGTTTTATGAACTCAAAACCAAAGTTAAAAATAGCATTTTCAGCAGCTACCTTGTTGAGCCACAATGCGAACCAAACAGTGCCTAGTGAACCGAATGAATAAAAGACAGACGGCCAACCAAAATTATGGATCAACATGGGTGAAAACGCCAGCCCGGTAACAGATCCAAGATACATGCCACTGTAAACCAGTGCCAATGATCTACTTCTCTCCGAAACAGGAACCCACTTGGATAACATATTATTCATAGCTGGCATAGCAACACCCTGGTAAGAAATCAATTACAATTTCAACAGTCATAACGAGAAATGCCACTTTTCAGAAAATGTTACTTACTTCATATAACTGTGGACTTGGCACTATAAGATCGGCATGCAACATTTTTTTGGAAGCAAGGAATCGACAAAGCAATGTAAGAATGGAAATGACTAACCTCACCAATCCCCATGAAAGCCCTTACTACAAGTAAGAAGGGCAACCCAAGCTTTGCAGCAACTGGAGTGAGAATAGTCGCCACAGACCACCAAACTACAGCAAATCCTAGTACAGCTTTCCCACCAACCGTGTCTGCCCATATGCCTCCTGCAATCTGGTGTACCATGACAGATTAGAGGGGGAAATAGTTCTACCATCTAAAATAATAGAAGTTAACATAAGCATTTCTTAAGTTCATTGGAAGCTTGATAACATGATACACTATAAAAGTTACTAATGCAATAAAAGAGTTCAAAAGACTAACAAACACATTGGATTTTAAAGTTTTATCAGTGGTAACATTAATGTTAAAAAGGAAAACACTTGAAAGTGGCTGTCAAAGGAGAATGTGTGCCATCTACCTGAGTGAGAAGGTAACCCCAAAAGAATGATGATTGGATTAAGCCAACCGTCGCAGGACTCCAATTGTATTCAGTTGCCATAGGAAGTATCGCAATACTCATGTTTACCTGCAAATATTATCTTGTTACATCCTCTCATCTGACTACATTTAATCTCAAGGCAGTGATCGTTTTCGCTTACAATTTCAAATTAAGACCATAGTATGAAGGACAATGAAATATAATCATCGACATGCCCCAATGCCTCGAAAGAGGTTCCTTCCTAAGCAGGTAAGAGGGGATCGGATAGTCTAGTACAGCCCCACAAAAAGAGCAAACATATTTTACACCATAGTTCACCACATTGTTTACCACCGCTTCAACTTCAATTAATGCACATAACTGATGCAATTACAAGATCCCACACATTATTGAAGTGACTTACATTGCAGCAACAACACTATTTATGAGACTAAGACGCCTTTTGGTACATAATGCATTTGAGCCTCTCAAAATCAGTCCCAAATGAGTACAATAACAATTATGAAGCCTTAGTACGAATCACGTTCTACATAAAAAAGTTTATTTCAAGATATTCATACAATTACATACTACAAAGTACAAATCAAACACTTATATGTATACAATTTAACACTGAAAAATCTATTCGAAGAGGATCAGTTATGGTAAAAATTGATTCTTTTTTTAATTGATAAGTCAAACATTCAAGTTACATCGAAACTAAACATAGCCATCATTACAATAGTCTTGCTCGGGAATAGATCATCTATCCCAGTCCGTTAAGGTTAAGATCATGTTACGTGTTTCATCGCTAAGTCAAACATTATAATTAAATAGAAACTACACATAAGTACATAACCATTATCATTACAATTGATCGTCTATTACACTCCATTAAGATTGTAATACGAGTATTATTTGTTCTTAAATTTAACGTAGATTAACATGCACTGTCATACAAAGTCTATACACCATCATACAAAATGTAACAGAGAATCGAGACTCGTCTTACTCTATCCATATTGCAGAGCAAGAAAGCCGAAAAACATAAAATCACAATAACCCAACGTTTAGGAAACTCCTCCCACCACGGAACACCACCACCATCATCATCATCATCATCAACATCAACATCACAGTCCAGGTCATTCAACAAAGCAACAGTTTCCTCTTCAAACTTCACACTCTCAGATTTTTCAATCCTCTCTGATTTCACTTCAGCAATAACTCTCCCTCTCATCTTCAAATACCCATTTTTATTCCTTACATAATAAACCACGAAACTATTTTTTTGGAATATTGGAAAATGGGAATTGTTTTTGAGTGTGTAAGAAGATGTTGGTGTAATAATAGTACTAGGATGTTTTTTGGGAGGTGATGATGCATGCCATGTAAGAAGTGAAGCTCTCGCGAACATGGCGTCGTGAGAGCAAATGGCAGACTTGGTTATGATGGCGTGTTTCAAAATTATTGTCCACTTTTTTTCTGATATGTTACTATTATTTGGGAGATTATGTATTTATAAAGGGTATTATTGTATTTTTATTTTTATTTAATTAAAATTATATAATTATTTTTCATAAATATTACATGTAATGTATGTTAATTCATGAAAATAAACGTAAAATGTCTTAAATATTCATGTTTTATATGAACCGTTCGATCAGATATGGTAGTTATAAATAATTTAATAATGTGTAAATATATAAATATGATGTTTTTAAAATTTATGTAAAGATTGTTATGTGTATAGTTTGTTTTGAAAAGTGGACTTAAAAATGAAAAATTAAACACTAAGTCATTTTCAGGACATGATTAATGAAGTGTACGCTAATTATTCCGGGAAGTTGGGATATTTTATGTAACTGGTTGTAATTTGGACACGTCAGCAAGAGTGGTGTGGTTTTGGATAAATGAAGGTATCCACTTGGCAGTTTGGTATTGGTCTGTCCTTACTTGGCTAGTTGCAATTTAAGAAGCGGGCTACCTAGGCCTGTCTTTTAGACCTGAATAGAGCCGTCAATGGATCGTATAATCCATCTGATTTGGCAATAGCGAGTGAGACTTGATTATCACTCTCTATTCGATATCCGAACCCGCTCGGTTGAGTATACACAATTTTAAAAAATGTATATTTAAAAAACAATTATATTTATTTGGGTAATTTATTACGAGTGTTGTCAATGTAACTAGTAACCGGATACCCATTCGGTACTCTTCCCAAAATATTAGACTAGAAATTCGTCCGAAGTTTAATCGACTCGAGTACCGTCTCTTGCTCGATAATGTGCCTACCCGACCAAATAACAAGATATTCGTTCGAACATACGAAAGAGAAAAAGAAATCAACTAGCTAGGCAAGTGCGCTCACCGCTTACCATTTCCAAAAGGAGTAAGGTGATGAGGAGACCAAACAAAGCCTGCTTCGGACTTTCAAATGCAGACTACTCCAATATTTAGGTATTATCACACTCGAACTCAAGATGCTAGAGATTTTCATCTTTTGCATATGAACCGATCATTTGGGTCAACGATGAGCTACTTTTGAAATAAAGTTAGATAATCTTATTGGAATATTTCAATTGATTCGCCGAAAGAGAATTAAAGAGTTGATATATGTTAAGTGTCACGTTAACGGTCCTTGAATCCCTGCTCTCGGAATAAGAGTTAATAGATATGTTGATAATAATGAAACTAGCAAGTTCAACAAACCTTTTACCATAAGAGCTAGTTGTAATTTGATGTTTAAACTGATACATACAAACATATTATCGTATGAACACATGTTTTATTTTTGGAATAAATATTAGTTTCATAAATAAATATGTGAAGGGTATTACTATATGTGAATTTCTAATCCTTCTTTCATTTTCAATTTCACTTTTATATCTCATATTACCTTTTATTTGAACTAATATACGATAATCTTACGAGGAAGGAGATGTGAAAAATGAACGTCTTATTTATATTCTTTTTTATTTAAATTTAAAAGTATATTTTAATAATTTCATGTTAAAAATCGAATTTCGCTATCAGATAAATTAAAACATCCTACGTTTATAGGTGAGATTATTTCCAATTCCAAACGGTCCCAACTAGTCAAAAGCGAAGTACAATCTGAAAACAGCCATGTTGACTTTTATAGATCCTGGAAAACTGTTCGAAAGCCACTACAGAAAAGTCAACCTCCCAAAATGTTAGTCCACTTCCCATATGCCTCGAAACTAGCCTGCCATTTTATATTATATTCAATATTTCTCCATCAATTTCACCACTCATAAATTCCCTCAATCACTTCTTCATTTCTTCACCCTCCATTTCGATTCCTTATTAGTTGAACTAAAGGGAGACGTTATTTTTTTGAAAAATAAACGTTTACTATTCAAAAAAATAAAATTTTAATATACATTTCCTTAAAAAGAATTACTCCCGTATTTATTTGGTAGGTGTACCTCTAATTCCTCCCCCCTAATTTTCTTACCTTTACATAAAAATATAAAAGTATTGATTTCGTCTATATTTACTCGGTTTTCAGCATAGCCTTTGCGTGCATTGAGAAATACTTGGCATTTACTCACGCTCTTCACGTGTGAGGAATGTAATTTGAGCAAAGATTACTCTTTTTAGTTGTTATTTGGTGATTTTAAGGTGCTTTTGAATACAACTTTTGGAGCAGTACTACATAGTACTATTTCCAAGTTTATATACAAGATTGGTTTTTGGACAACATATTTGTGGGATATATTCGATTGGTTGGTCAGTTTCTGACAAGTGAAAAGGTCACAAGTTTGTTCTTGGCTTTAATTTCTTCAAGAATTCTTTAGATTTTGTATTTTTTGCTTTTGTTTAGAGGGAAAAATGGATGCAAATTAAGTAGCTTTCTTGGGTTTTTTATATTTTTGTTTTTGGTGTGGATGAGAATGATTAAGGCTATAAAAATGAGAAAAAAATGGTTTCTTTGTGGATGTGTTTTGTTCAGATTTTCTATGTTTTTGATTTGTTTAGAGGGAAATGGATGAAAAGTATGGAACTTTATTTGGTTTTTTATTTTTTGGTTTTGGAGTTGATGACAATGATTAAGGCCATAAAAATGAGAAAAAATGGTATCTTAGTTGATGTATTTGCTCTAGATTTTTGACTGATTCTGTAAAGTTGGTATAATGGTATGCATACTTTCAATATCATGTTGCATAAAAGTTTATATACAAATATACAAGCCCCTTTTGTGTAACTGTCTTCTTAGCTGCAATTAATGATCTAGCACAGTTAATAAGTATTTGATGTTAATCAGTTCATGTAAGGATTCAAAATGCTGATTTTCCAATTTAGTTTCTGAAATTGTTAAGAACTATTTGATTCCAATTGAGACTATAGCTTTGACCACCCTCGGCTTATTTGACACCTCTGAAGTAATGTATTCAACAATTTGGTAGGGCCTCAAATTGGATATAGGAGACTGAACATAGAAATATTGTGTTTCATAATTAATGCTGATTCAGGGTAACTAAGCGTGTGATAGTTTAATGTTTGTGTTCTCTTCTTAAACTTTTGAAATTTGGCAGGCGGATTCTATGTCGGGTGAGATTAAGGTGGATATGATCGTATCTGGGAATGGAAAGGATACTGATTTCAACACATTAAATGGAATCCCATCATATGGTGAAAAGGGAAATGTGGTGCAGAGATTTTTAAATGTATTTCACAGGCAAGGGAAGTGGTCAAGTAGCAGGATGCCAGTGACCGCTGATCAGGAATCAATTAATGACAGGTTCAGTATTCTACATGCTGCTAGCTTAGTGGTCAAGAAACATTGATATGAAATAAGCAATTATCAGAACTTTTCTAGTATATACTGGAACTAGATCATAACTAAACCTATACCATCCGTTAGGTTTGTGGAAAGTGATAGAACCACGTTACGGGGACATGATGATTGGGATGAGAAGAGGGAGCATGGGACTGTAAGAAGTGGACCTCTAATTTCAGGGGCAGCTTACTGCTTTTCTTCTTGCAGCATGATCTTGCTGAATAAAATTGTCTTGTCAAGCTATGGCTTTAATGCTGGAATCTCATTGATGTTCTACCAGGTAGTATATACATGCAACGAATTATGTTTCTTCTATTTTTATCTAGTTTTAGCTTTATTTTTTGTTCGTCTTTCCTCCAACCATCACAACATAGCATGTGAGACTGAACGGGCTTCCGAATTTATGTGTTTCTAGTTGCACATATATGTATCAATTTGTTGATCTGCCCCCTGCTGGTACCCCAGTGTCGTTATGTGATTGATAGTAGGCTTTTCTAATTGTCATGCTGTATCCATTTCTTATGAGAAAATCACAACATGCTGCAACCGGTTGATGATTTGTTCCACTCTATGTTTTTACTCACTATAGTATTTTCTCACCTTCACTTTCATATATATCAGCGGTTAATTCCTTACCAATAATGTTTTGCAGAATTTGATCAGTTCTATAATTGTTATCTTTTTGGGATCTTGTGGACTAGTCTCACTGGAGAAGCTTAACTGGAAGCTGATAAAAGTTTGGATTCCCGTAAACTTAATCTTCATTGGGATGCTGGTATCCGGCATGTACAGGTAAACATTTTATCAGGTTATTCATATCACATTATTAAAAGTAGACAAAATGTCATAATTTTGTTCTCAGTTTCTTACATTCACGAAGGTTTCACTTAGCTGTTCCTACAGTGCACTAATCTCATTAGTTTTCTCATGAACTCATTGCAGTTTGAAATATATAAATGTTGCAATGGTCACAATTCTGAAGAACATGACAAATATTTTAACGGCAATTGGAGAATATTATATGTTCCGGAAGAGACAAAATCAGAAAGTGTGGACTGCTATGTTTGTTATGGTACTCATACTTTTCTAGATCTCCATATCTATTTCCTCATTTTGAATCTAACTTCGTTAGAACAATATTAGCATTGAAGGCATATACTATATATGATAGTGTTAAGATAAATAAATAAAAACGAGTGATGTTCTGATGGTGAGAGTTTAATATCTGCCCCTCCTCCTTCTCCTCATCTCTTTTTGCTTCTGAAGGGTGAGTGACTTAACCATTTGAGGCTAATAACGGGCAGTTCTTATGCCAAAAGTTCAGATTGCTAATCGACTAACTTTTCAAATGCTGTTGTGTTTTAATTTCACTCGGATTCTCTGATACTGCCATTATTTTTTTTCTGCAGATTATTTCTGCTATAAGTGGAGGCATAACTGATCTTTCTTATAACTCACTTGGATATGCTTGGCAAGCAGTTAATTGCATCCTAACTGCAAGCTACTCGGTATGCTTTGATCTGATCTATGTACCATCATTCTTACCTCTCTGCCTTTGTGCTGCATCTTTAGTTCTGTTATAACATATTTTCTATTTCTTAATAAGTTTACTACTTGCAACAGCTTACCCTCCGGAGAGTGATGGACAAAGCAAAACAATTCACGAAATCTGGATCTCTAAATGAAATTTCTATGGTGTTACTAAATAATCTATTATCTTTACCTTTTGCCATTTGCTTGATCATCATATTTGATGAATGGAATTATGTCATCAATGCGTAAGTTCATTAACTAACTTTTACCATTTGCAATCAAATTTGAAGCCCAATTCAGAGCTAATATCTCACATGCTTTGCTATATGCGTGCAGTGAAGTAATCAGGTTACCAATTTTTTGGGTTGTTGCCACGGCTAGTGGAGTACTAGGACTTTCCATTAGCTTCACATCAATGTGGTTTTTGGGTCAAACGGGTCCAACAACTTACAGGTAAGCTCCCAAATCTGTCAAAGTTTTTACTGTGTTTCTTAAACAACTGTTAGTTTCCAGTTAAAGTTAAATGATGTATTAGACACATCGGCTATTAGTTCAGTTGGATTAGACACATCGGCTACCTTTTTAAGTTTAACCCGTTTATTCAGGTTCATGTTAGTTCCATCAAAAAGTAGTTGTATCCGATGAATGTTTTAAGTGAAATTTTGCATTGTCGCTTCCATATTATTAACTCCACTATCTAGATGAAACTCAAGTGATCAATATATACTGACAATTGGCTCTTGGTTTGCAGCCTTGTCGGATCCTTGAATAAGATTCCTATCTCATTAGCTGGTTTATTGTTGTTCAAGGTTCCTCTCAGCCTGCCCAACTTCTCCAGCATTCTATTTGGTAATGCAAACTGTCAGAAATGTGATAATAGCTTGTTTTTGTTGATACTGGATATATCCAAGTCTCATGATTTATCTACTACAACAGGTTTATTGGCTGGAATACTCTTCGCCAGGGCAAAGATGTCATGATCATGGATCAGAACTTTGCGAGATAAGCTGGTGCGAAAAGATTATTCAGTAAGATATATATGGTTTGATGTTTGTGGCCTTTCTTCACAAGTCAAGAATAGTTGAATAGCTTCAGAAGATAGTTATCTGACCTAACAGATCGGACGGCTCAAACGCCTTGAGGTTGGTAGTCATATATACAAAACCAACAAAGATGAGTTCATGAGGTTTCCAGGTTTGGAATAGGAGCAACATAATTAGTCTGAAAGCAAGTTTTCTTTTTATATTTGAGTAATAATTTTGTCAACAAATGAGATCTCCTTTTGCCTTTTATTTATACCAATATGCAAGTTATAGAAGCTCACATATATAGTTCATTAAAATCAATTCATGACTGATATGATATTGTATATTTTATGTTTTATGCTAAAAATCAAATACCGTATGTTAAATTCCTACATTCAACCAATCAATCTCACTTACCAATTTTGTTATAGAGGGATTTGTTAGTAATCCTATACCATAATCAGCAATAATTATGGTATTCACAATTATCCCAATTACTCAAATCTCGCCTCAGATGTACAAATACCAAACGTATAATATAACACTAATTAGATACGACAAATGTAGTTAAAATAACGCCAGAAATTAAATCAGACACGCCGATTTTACCCTGCTCCCCTAACGAAGCAGACATCTAAATTACAGATTCACTATCAATATCATACATTGTTACAAACTCAATAACCCTACTCAACGACTTCCCTAACCGGAATGCTTCACATTTAAAAACTTCACCACAAGCCTCATACACGCCAACTGCATTTAATTCTTTTACAACTTCACCCGCACTATAATAAACTCTCATAATTCTAATAAAGAATAAATTTTCCTATTCTAACCTACAAGGCCGATTTCGCTTCCACACACACAAAAAATACTACACAAAGAATGATATTTATATATTTCAAATAAACCTATAAATAATTAATTTTTTCTTCAAGAAAGCTCACATTAATTACTTGCCTAAAAGTGTAATTAATTATTCCCAAGAAAGAATACTCTAGAATTTTCATTTTTGTTCTTCAAGTATTTTTTGTTGTAGCTTTAATAATCCCGATTCTTTACGCCAAGTACTTTCACACGCATAACAGATTAACTTATGAGGAGGTATCACTACAATTTGTTGTTCCTCAAGCTAGTTAAGGGCTCCATCCTCCAAATCCTCTACCCTCTCAATACCCCTTGGCGCTTCATCCTCGACATAATCAGATATCATGCTTACACATCATGTGGAAAGTTTAAATACAAAACATATGAAGCATGGCTAGGGCACAAAAAGCCAGATTTATGAGGATCCAAACTATAATAATTAACGCGCTCTCGAAATTATTTCTATAATCCAACTTAACTTTAGGTGAATCATTATGTTCATACTATAACAAGTTCCATATTCATGCTTATATTTATTTAATGGTGATTATGGACTAAAGATACTATTATTCACATAAGCAATTCAAGTATGCTAATATCAAACTTCATAATGGATCCAAATATATCTTTAACACATTTGATGATAATGCAAATAAAGTCCTGAAACATAGCTATTTCAACAAGAAGTAGTTCACTTCATCTTGAGTGAGACCAGAGGAATTGCTCATTATCATACCATTCCTTCTCTAGGAGCATCCAATCCTTCTTGACCAACCATGATGTTATCAATATCATCGCTTGATGAACTGTGATGATAATCATTGTAGAAGCTTTCCACAAAGCTGAACTCATCATCTATTAGCATCATTTCATGATAAATTCTTGAAAAGACCGAGTCCGTCGGATACGAGCAATCATCTATGGAGGCTGGGTTTGGAAAGGTCTCAGCAAGAGTAGGCATACTACTATGAGTGTCAATGGAGGTGGGGATATTGGTGGAAGGTGGAGGACATTCAAGATTATGTGAAGTCTCTTCCTTATGGTACTCATTGATGTACTCTAGCAATAGAGTAGATTTGATCTTTGGGTTTGTCCATGGCCTCCTACTCTTACCTTTTTTGCTTGAGCATAGTTTTCTTTTTGTTGCATACCAATGGTTCTTGATGGAATTTTCAGGTCTCCCTGAAATTTCTTTTGCAATATCAGCCCAACTAGTACCCAATCTTTTGTGAGCTAAAATTAACATCTTCTCCTCCTCTTCACTCCAATAATCTTTCTGCAAAAATTAAAAAGAGACCAAATGGTATATTATCGTTCCATAACCTAAAATAATGTTTCAGTAAAAAGGAAAGATGTCACTCTATTTGGAAAATGTTCTAGGAAATGAAAACGTTAAAGGAAAATTTCGAAGGAGTGTTTGTTTTTGTGTGAAATTGAAATGGAATTACAGTAATTCTTTTTGAGAAATTCACTTCTATTTCAATTCCACACAAAAAACAAACACACTAGATATATCTACTAACTAGCCCGTTCATTGAATGTGAACTAAATAAATTATTTTTTGATCCTTTTTTTTGCATATACAGTAGTTACTTTGTCATATATTTCCCGTTAATTGATCAAATTGGTAGATTTTGTACACTAAAATCCTAATCATTAATGAAGATCTTTTTTACAATTCTCATTTAATGAGTGTCCAAGTACATACTTTTTTTTAAGTGTCCACGTACATACTTTAAAAAAAAACCCACCCACCACCCCCTTACAAATGACCGAACCCAAACTCTCTAAAGTTTCATTAAAAGCGCTTCCAAACCAAGGTCGCTTCAATGTTCTCATGTCCAAGTACATACTTATTAGTGTAATAAATCAACAAATCATCGACAACACCCAAAAATTGAAAAAATGAGAAGGCTTTGTTTTTTTCGAATTCGTTTTAAAAATAATTAATTATATATGTCAATTGAATCTAAACATGATATTGTATCAATTCATTTGACATAATCAATTATCTTAAAAAAATAATTCACAACAAACTAAACTTAAATAAAAAATACTGTAAAATAATACCTTAATGTCTGAGCACAAATGATTAACCCATCTTTCACGACATTGCTTTCCTAACCTAGTACCAAACATTCCTTTGGAGATCTTTTGCCAGTTTTTATCTCCAAATTCTTCTACTAATTTTGTCAACCTCCTGCAACAAAATCCAATACCAAACACACACACAAAAAATAAATTAAAAAGCAAATATAAAAACTAGCTAGATGCCACTGAATTTAGATACACTTCATTTTTTCAGGAAAAATAAGATTATGGAGTTACAAAGAAGAAAAGAAGATATATTACTCCATTTCTAAAAAAAATGTTCATTTATTTTGTTAATAATCGAAATTAATTATCTTTTATGTTCTTAATTGACATGCTCAACCTTGAAACAAAATTATCATGTCAATAGTTTCAAATTTAATATATAAAATTGTTTAATTTCATATTTAAGAAGTCAATCATCAAAATTCAATTAAACTAAACAATTTTATTTTTAGATATGGAGGGAATATATATAATATACATGCAGGCAAGTTTCTTTGGTGAGATTAAAATAAAGAATGCAATGGTGAGAATATCTATATGAAAATGATTTAAAAAATAAGGAGGGGGGTGGAGTTGCATGCATGGCTTATTGTTGTCACCTGTCCTCTTCAAAAGTCCAGTGACCCTTTATCAAGCAAATTTTCTCACTTTCATTATCACTCAAATCCCCGTTTTCTTGCAAATCCTCAGTAAAATTTATTTGTTCATCACATCCAACGGGCTCCTTTGTGGGTTGAAGTTCATCACTGCCTGAAAAGTTAAATCTCTTTTAATCTGTACAAGAAAACAAATTAAACTTGGCATGGATGACTAGTTATTGGGACATTTGAATCAATAAACTCACCAGAAGAAGGTTGACGATGAGCATGAGAAATGGTTAGGGTATTTGTTATAGAAGTAGATGTTGTTTGTGGGCAACAAATTGGGTTGCAATTTTGGACCCCTTCAGTGAATGTTTGAGGAGGGTTGGGCTCAAAAATAGAAGATTTAATTGGAGAATTATTCAAGTAGTTGTCATAGGAAATGTCACCATGACCTCCTCCCTTATCACTACTTGAAAATTGGTCAATTTGAAATTGAGTTTCACCGTTTGTAATACAATGGGGTGTTGTTTGATCATCACAAGAAAATTTGTTATTGTTCATGGTTACTCAGGGAATAATGCTTGGCTGAAGAAGAGAACTTTCACAAGTATAAATTATTATTACCCCAAGAAAAAACCATCATACATTCTCTACAATACACCTTAAAATGAAATTAATTTAAGAATATGACAAGAAAATAAGACCGTTAGTTGTGTTAAACATAGTTATATCTCTAGTTAGAATGTCAACGATAACTGAGAGGAAGGGTATTTAATAATGACAAAGTAAAGTTGGTAATTATTGTCTTATTATTATTAAATCCACTCTAATAAATAATATGGTTCATCCCCTCGTCATATATTTGATTTTACAATTTATGAATGTGGAAATTGTTATTTGTTTATAGTGTTTTTGATAATAAAATAAAAATGAGATATATTGAGATGTCTAGAAAGATAAATTTGAAAATAAGAATGGTAATAAGATTGGATCAATTTGTGTAAGATATGCCTCCAATCATAGTTACTGTTGTTGAACCTAGAACATCGAGACTTGATCGGGGTTGTGCAAACCCGACCTAAGTCCCAATCAATCGACATCTGGAGTCCGTAGATAGCTCGATCAAGACGGGAGGGAGGTCCGAGAAGTTCAAGTTCCCGAATTTTAATTTCTTTCTTTATACGGCTTAAAGTTTGCCAGCTTATAAATACTCAAACACATTTTGAGTCCTACGTAACCTAAACGCTTCGATATGTAAGAGCTTATATACTGGATTTGCGTTATCGGTCAGTGCTTAGTATAAATTATTCATCTAGTGTAGTACTTGAGAAAGATAATCTACCAATTTGTAACTGCTTCTTCCTATTATAAGAAAATTCGCTTAGGGCCATTTCCGCCCGCGATTAATACTAACATATTGTTGGGGGATACTATACGCAAGTTTCCTCGGTATTATTTACTTTCTATCTGCATTTTACATAATTTTATGATCCTAGATTCATATCTCTATAAACAAATGGTTTATTCGAACATCACTCATATTTGAAATTAAATAAAAAATGACTTAAGCCATTACTTTAGTAAAAAATTTCATTAGGTTAAAAAATTTCATCCATTTTTCTCATTAGCCGGGCGTATTTCCATCATCTCAAACAAAAACATTAATCTGTTTCAACTACCCATTTTTATCTGATTTAGCGAATGTTATCTAAAGAGGAATTTCGGGGATATTTTATTGGTACATTTAATGCTTATTATGAGAATTGTTTTACGCTTTTACCTAATTCAAACTTCAAAAACCGAGAAGTATGATGTAGTAGCATACTCCGTATAAGTGAACAAGGTTTGGTTGACAATACTCCGTACAAGTATTGGCTGCAAAAAAAAAAAAAAAAAAAAAAAAAAAAAAAAAAAAAAAAAAAAAAAAAAAAAAAAAAAAAAAAAAAAAAAAAAAAAAAAAAAAAAAAAAAAAAAAAAAAAAAAAAAAAAAAAAAAAAAAAAAAAAAAAAAAAAAAAAAAAAAAAAAAAAAAAAAAAAAAAAAAAAAAAAAAAAAAAAAAAAAAAAAAAAAAAAAAAAAAAAAAAAAAAAAAAAAAAAAAAAAAAAAAAAAAAAAAAAAAAAAAAAAAAAAAAAAAAAAAAAAAAAAAAAAAAAAAAAAAAAAAAAAAAAAAAAAAAAAAAAAAAAAAAAAAAAAAAAAAAAAAAAAAAAAAAAAAAAAAAAAAAAAAAAAAAAAAAAAAAAAAAAAAAAAAAAAAAAAAAAAAAAAAAAAAAAAAAAAAAAAAAAAAAAAAAAAAAAAAAAAAAAAAAAAAAAAAAAAAAAAAAAAAAAAAAAAAAAAAAAAAAAAAAAAAAAAAAAAAAAAAAAAAAAAAAAAAAAAAAAAAAAAAAAAAAAAAAAAAAAAAAAAAAAAAAAAAAAAAAAAAAAAAAAAAAAAAAAAAAAAAAAAAAAAAAAAAAAAAAAAAAAAAAAAAAAAAAAAAAAAAAAAAAAAAAAAAAAAAAAAAAAAAAAAAAAAAAAAAAAAAAAAAAAAAAAAAAAAAAAAAAAAAAAAAAAAAAAAAAAAAAAAAAAAAAAAAAAAAAAAAAAAAAAAAAAAAAAAAAAAAAAAAAAAAAAAAAAAAAAAAAAAAAAAAAAAAAAAAAAAAAAAAAAAAAAAAAAAAAAAAAAAAAAAAAAAAAAAAAAAAAAAAAAAAAAAAAAAAAAAAAAAAAAAAAAAAAAAAAAAAAAAAAAAAAAAAAAAAAAAAAAAAAAAAAAAAAAAAAAAAAAAAAAAAAAAAAAAAAAAAAAAAAAAAAAAAAAAAAAAAAAAAAAAAAAAAAAAAAAAAAAAAAAAATAGTAGTGGGACTGTATGAAGAATACTAAGCTTGTAGTAATTTTTTTACATTTATAACGGCGTAAATCTAATTCCTATAACGCATGCTTTGAATTCTAGGACAAGGAATTAAGTAAAGTATTGAAAATAAAGAGACATAAATTTTAACGTGGTGTCCCTAGCAATGTATTAGGACTAATCCGCCGGACAAAGACCACACATAATGTATTTCACTATAAATTGATTTAACAGATTAAAAAGACTGAAATAATCCTAGCTATTTAGCTATCGATGCGTAGATCACTACATCAAAGTTATCTAATGTAATTATAAAGTTACACTATTCCTATATATTAGAATTACAAGACTCACTATTCTCTCACACTTGTGTGTATAACAATATTCAGATGAACAGAGAAATCCAAAAGAATAAACTCACTTACATTATTCGTAAGCATCAATAACAAAGACCTAAAGTTTATTCAAGAACCCTAATTCTAATGCTCTATCGCTAATACACTCAAATTTTTTAGGATTGGCCGAATGAGGACTCAAAATCGTTGGAAGGCTTATTTATGCACCTAAAATCCGCTTAAACTCTAAAATCCCTTCAACGAGTCCAATCGGGTTTCAAACTGCCCCTACCGCAACAGGCCGATCAAGCTCCAATGCTCAAAGGGAAACTTTAGCCGCTAATCGCCTTCTTTAACGGCCCTTTAATTGTCAGAAAATTTTATCGAGTCTCACAATTTGTCCTTGTTTGATTCAAGGGGCCACCATTCCAATATTTACATTGACATATAATTATTGCATTAAATTATTTGAATTATTTAAAGTTTAATGAATACAAGATTGTATTATATGTAAAACTCTACAAATTAATAAATTTATTAATTTATAGAGTCATTAATTTATCGAGTATTAATTTAAAGAGTTTTTCAACTTTAAGACTATACAAATGTATTATTTTAAAAGAATTATTCATTTAAAGGGTTGCTACTGTACATAAGAAAGTTCGTGTGAGGAGCACATACATATTGAAATGTACACAAAATTGAACATATATGCATCTTCTTATAGCCTTGAATTGATTCTTTCTTAATGTAATTTCTATTTTTTTTTTTGAATTCTTTTAACTAACTCTATTATTTTATCTCTTATTTTTAGTTTTATCCCTTATTTTTATGTCTCCTTTGATTTATGTACTACTTATTTTTTCTTCTAAATAGCCAACTACATATATTAGGAAGTCTATTTTATATTGGTTGATTAAGACATTTTGGATATATGGTATTAATAAGCAGCATAATTTTATCCACAATCAATCGATTTTAAGATGACTCTATGTAATACCTTTAACATGATAACATGAACCAGTGCCAATTAAGATCAATGTAGTCTAAATGTGTTGGGATGTGAAGAAAAATTAGTCAAGTAAAACGTGGACTTCCTGGGGGTAGGTAAGGATCGGGGACTTGGGAGTCCACCCAAGTCCCGACCTAAAAATGGAGTCGGGAGACTGGACTTGTTCGAGTGATGCCAAGTCTCCCGAATCAAGTCCCGACGCTGGCCCAAGCACCTATTTCGAGGCGCTGGTGAATTTGGCCCAAGCCTCTATTCTGGGCTTGGTGCTTTTGACTTAAGATATTTGTAGCCTATATACGAGTATTACGAAGCCTTGTTACGTGTGTGGAAACACCACCTCAGCTGCTTATGATCAAAAACATGTATAATTCATTTGGTAGATTCAAGAGTAGCTCATACGTAGACTCAGAATCGGTGTTTTCACCCAATCGGTAGACCTTTGTTTCTAGGAAATTAAAGACATCAATCGCTGTATTTACGTTCTTGATCGAGTCCCTGTGAACAATTCTTCCAAATGGGATTATTAAGTATCTCGAGTAAAGGGATTAACTCGCCATCGAGATGCAACTGCAGTGCCTTGTGTATGTTTATTTTCGCAATTTATTCTTTCTGTTATTATCATGTCTGAATTAGTGGGTATCAATCCTGATGATCTTAGTAATTAGTATAATTGATGATACCATAATTGTTGTTAATTACGGGTTAAAATCTTGTCGCGTATCCCGAAATGATCCGATTTATCATTACTCATGCAAGACAATTACCGGACTACTTACACATGCGCGAGAGGGTATTGAACCTACCGATATCGATCGATTAATAACTTCATAGTGTATTAATAAGATTTTAATATTTATCGATCTACAACCAATTGATTTTATTAGTATGTATGATATGCACTCGATCTTAACAATATAAAGGCAGAGGGAGTAGTATCTTCTTGTCTAAAGTGTCAAACTCGGCTTTAATACTGAATCAAATTAAAGACCTAAACAGAGCATAGGTAGTGGGTGATGAAGACGATGCATGCACAAGGAGGTAGCTCAGCTTAGCCTATTAATAATGCTTGAAATTACATTTATATCGACCATCATCAACGTTATTTAGCCGTCGTTTTATTCTTGTCAAGACGTTCATGACATTTCTTGGCCAACGACCAACAAACTCATGTGGTTAACAAGCTTTTGAGGATAAAGAATTTGCATCCTTCTTCTTGGCTTGTTGAGGAGTCAGGGTTAACATAACATGCATGGAGTTCCAAATGAGGTATATATAAACTTGTTTTTGGTTAACATAAAATGTATTTTCAAAGTGAACCTATATGTAACAAATATTGTTGAATGATATCCTATTATCTTTCATCTAGAGTATAGAAAGTAAGCATTCAATAAACTTGTAGATTATGAACATATATACACTGTATACCATTCTTGAACCCGGCATTGGATCATATGTAGAGCTGGTCCGGTTAAACCGAAAATTACCCCGGAATTGGACAGGCGATTTTATCTGGACCAATACTTATCCGGTAAGTTATTGGTTTGAAAAATGGTATTATTTTTTGGACAATCCGATTAGACCCTGATTGGTAACCCGATAAATATTCAAAATTTTGGATATATGTCGAAAATACTTAAAATCCGCACCAAATATCCAAAATCGGACCGAAATACCCAAATTTTTATTAAACGCGACTCCACTGACGACCAAAAATCGTGATCGAAAGATTCAATCGATAAACCATCGGCGTCCAGTCCAAATTTTTACCGGTACAAGAATGGCCACAAATTATTTGGATTAGACAATACGAGATAATCATTATTTTCAAATATAATATATATACTCCTTCCATCTCAATTTAATTCGAATCTTTTTTAATTTAGTGAAATAATAAAACTAATTTGATTTCAAAACGGAACTTGGAGAAACAGAAAAATATTCAGAAATGGAAGAGCCGACGTTGGATTTGTGTGAACCATAGGCAAACAGCCAAAGAAGACATTGAAATCAACATGCAAAAGATATATAATAAGTGGTTTAATTTGTACGACATTATTAGTATAACTAGCAGTCTATTATCATTATTGGAGCTGCTTGGATTTTTCCAAAATGGTACTTGTATACCAACAAAAGGTTTAATTACAATTGGCCAATGGCATGTTGTCTTGGTAACAAAATTGAAAACAAAACTGTACAAAAAGAAAAAAGAAAAACACTGTAACACCTCAGCAACACCGCATCAAGATGCTATATTGGGGATTCATTTAACTCCATTCTCACAATCCATTACTTCGATATTTTCTGCACGCTTGTTTCACCATGTTCACCGAGACTTCCCTGGGTCACCTATCCCAAAATCGCTCCGCGGCCAAGACGCTCTAATTCTCACGAATAGCTCCTAGTTAAGATGATATCGATTGCATTTAATAAGATCAATCAAATCATATAAAATCTTATCACACGGCCACCTCGGGTATCACCGAGACTTCCTCGACGATCACTCATCCTGCACCGCCTCCAGGCCAAACACGCCAATTTATGAAATGGGATTAAAAAATGCATACAATTGTGATTAATAATACCACTAAATCATATCAAATCTTATCACATGGTCACTATGGGCTGGGGTATTACAACCACCAATAACCACATGCAGGCATCTAAATATATTTTTGTGGCAACCTAAATGGTGTGGTAGTAGTTGCCAGTGGGATTCAAAAACTGAAAGGAAAATATGGAAAAAACAATAGTCAAGACAGGCTCAATCAGAAAAGTCTAAGAAATGATATTATGGTGTGGTAGTAGTTGATGAACAAGTTGGGGTCTGAATTTTTCTTTTCCTTCATGTTTTTTTACTATACACATGTATTGTTTGAATTTTCATTTTTTTATAATTGTTGATCAAATATCATTGTCACCTTCAGTCAAAGGATAACAAGTATCATCACCACCAGTATTCCATAAGAAATTAGCATAATTAGCTGCATACAAAGAGTTACTAGGTTCAGCGGCAATGGCTTCTTGGTACGTCTCTTCTGCCGCCCAGAGATTGTTCCTCACCTTCCAGAGGAAGCTCGCGTACTTGTTTAATGCCTCTGCATCCTTCGGCTCCCCTGTCACCGCCTTCTTGAAGTACTCCTCGGCTCTGTTTTAACACCACATAACAAGTTAAAACCAAGCATCAATTACAAATTAAGTCATAAGAAAGTGAGGTTTGTATAGTCTATTGCAGTATTTTCAAACATTCGGACTAGCATACAACACGAGGGAGAAACAGCAGGGTTGATCCCCTGAAACCAATTTTTCAAACTTCGAATTTAGTCATTGCTATCATTTCTTTCATCTAAACGTTTATCCGCCCCCTATAGTAATACACTATACACTTGAATCTAGACGACTATCCTTGAGAAGGCCAAAAACTCACAGAAGTGTCGAAGAAATTGTTGTGATATTGACTTCAAAAAGATTTTAATTGGATGTCGGCATTTTGCTATAAGAGGAATGGACACAATAGTCCACCACATATAGCTCTATCAAGATACAGCCCCATCTTAAGTCCTAGAGAAAAAGACAATCTTTCTTAAAGAGGTGAGTTATCACAATTATGAAATAAGAACAACAAATATAGGACCTCTATTAAAAGGCGTCGAAAGCAATAGTATCTTCCAATTAAATCACATACCATTTGATAGTGCTGATAAACAACTATTCTGAAGGAAACAGTAAACAAAATCAAGAATGAAGAAATAACAGCCTTCTAAATACATAATATGACAATGATATTGATAATAAGATTGTACCTGTCATAATCTTGAGCTACCAAGAAAATAAATTGAGCATAATTGGCAAGTAAGAGAGGATTATCAGGCTCTTGAGCCAACAATGTCTGATATAACAGCTCTGTTCTGAAATAATCTGCACGATCATCTGCCTCAATGTTTACATTAACTGGTGAAACAAATCTTTGCATCGTCTCATGATCCAATGCTTCGCTTCTCATTGCAGCCTGGATATTTGAGGCCTCATCGACAACTTTGTTCCACAATTCTAATTCGTCTTCCCTGGATTCCTGTCCAGATACAGACTGTTCTTTACTAGTCCTCACCGATGGATCTCTAATTGATGAGACCTCATCAGGGACAATTGTTTGATGATGATCAAATGAAATCGACCCATCAAACTTTCCATCACCATTAATTCCCCCAGCCACTGGTTTATAATTCCCTCCACCACCACTGCTTCCACCTATAGAAATAGTCTTGCCGGGGGAGGAAGATACCGAAAATGATTTAATAGCCGAGGTATCAAACTTGTGCTGCTTACCAAAGCTATGATCCTCCATCATGGATATAGATTCCGTGGTGGCTGCATAAGCCTGTGGTGGAGCAGCAGCAGCAATAGCAGTACTATTCGCCATTGAGTGGACACTATAATTAGCTAACAGTATCATGACATACACCATCAAAGATGGTGTGCATGAAAATACTTGCTGGAATAACCAAACAAAAGATGCATGCATCTCAGCCTGCACTCTAGACACAATCCCTTGTAAATCTTCATAATACAAAACCTCCCTCATTTGCATAGTAAAACTTTGAAGCTCCCGGATTATAAACACCATCGATGAAAATGCCTTTTTTACAGAACAGTAAGCTGATTCTCCAGCTACCATCAACCCCCCTGACCACTGTTTCTTCCTCTTTATCATCCTAAGTGAAACAGGAAATTCAACACTATTAGCTCTCATCTCAATGCCAGCAGGGATAATCTCCACCCTTTCGTGCCAATCGGGTGGTTCCAACTGATCAAAAGGCATCCCATGTTCCATCATTTTCATATTAACATTCAAACTAACTCCTACCCCATTTTGGTTATGTAATTCCATACAATCTTTAACCAATTCTTCCTCTGAATCAACAAAGGAACCATCTATAGAACTCTCACCATCTACATCATCTGAAGCCTGGAACTTCATAGCCAATTCAAGAACTTTCTTGGAAAATTCCTCGTCCGAAAACGACTCCAAACTACTACTAACAGCTCTACAAATTGATGGGGTTCTAGCCTTTGTGTAGGTATCACAAGATCGAGTCCTATATAGTTTAGAAGCCTGAGCACCCAAAAATGGTGAAGCTAAATGTCTCCTAGAAGAAGGGGAATAAATTGCTGAAGCTAATGCTTGTGATGAAGATGGTGAATGAGGTACAGAAGTTTGTATCCATTGAAGAGATGAAATTCCAACCTTAATTCCTCCCATTTATTCAGAAACTAATCAAACTAATATCCCAAAAAGATGTCCACTTTCAAAAAAGAAGCAGAAAAGCTTAGATGCAAAAGAGCTTACTTTCTCAACTTACTGAACCATGTGGATCAAAAAAAATCATCTTTATTACTTTCAACTCAATCTGCAAAACAATAAAACAAAATCAACCAAATTTAGTAACTATTTTCTATTTTAGTCTTTGTATCTCCTAAATAAGTAATAAAATAAAGAACAAGATCCAAGAACTGGGAAAACCAAAACCAAAAAGAGTGTGCTATAAAATGATTACTATCACTAGTATAGATTTTTCAGTTTCCACAAAATATAACAGGATCCAATGAGACTGCAAAACATTTTAAGACAAGCAATATGAACAAGAATTTTGAGACAAATGTCCAAGAATGGAGCAACAACTTACGTGAAAAAGGAGGTGGGGGAGTAATTTTGGAGGAAAAGTTTTGGTCTTTATTGACTAATGATTATAATATTGTATGGCATTTATAGTACGGAGTACTATATTAGTGAAAATTATGGAATTTATAGTTAGTCTATAAATACAGAGATGTACAAATGGAAAGTACCATTTTTTAATTGGTGAGAATCTAATAATGATAATAATAAAACAAAAAAATCTTAGCACCAACCACATAAGATATTCAATGAACTGCTTTCTTGCCTATTAAACGTATCGACGCATCATTCTCTTCCACTTCAACCATTCATCGAAGGGCAATGATATATATACTACGTTTGGCTCACTTCTTCTTTGCAGAACGAAACACCACGCGCCTCGATGAGTCTGTAGACGCACACATGCTGACAGTTTCAAGATAATCTTGGCTGGCAGAGTTAGTACTATGACATTCATAATACTTGTCTATAAATACCTCATCACTAGTACATTCATTCCTTAATTCCAAATTCCTATTTGCTAGTACATTTTCTTACATTTAGTACCCTCACATAAATCCAAAATACCGACTGATCAGTTTGAAATGCTACAAGGACGCCTCCACGCCAAGCCACACTTTCGCGCCCGATGGCCGAAAGCAAATTGACCCGCCGGGATTTCGATAGACGGGACCTTCCGCAAGACCCGCTGCATCGAAGAAGTTGTAGAAGCGAACGCAACAACCTTTAGTCAAAAGCGACAATATCCAAAGACGATTTAAAGTTTCTCGTGGCAGCCCTGCTATTATCAAAAGTCTTCAGAATAGAAAATCCATTGCATCATCAGAATAATACATTATTATCTGGATCAGAATTACCATCTAGTTCTCTGCATTAATGAAATGATCAAATAAAATATCTGTATGTGATTGAAATAATAATGGCTAATTAGCCATTTGTCCTCGAACTATTGGCTATACCAATTTGTCCCCCTCCTAACTTTACGATCTTCTCGTGCTTTTCTCGTATTTCTATCTTTGTTTAATTATATTTCCATTTGTTGACGCTCTTCATCTCTATTTTCACATTTAAAATTTGCTTTAGCTAAAAATTTAAACATTTATTTTTTCTTTAACACTACACTAAAGATGTTGCTAAATGTGAATTTTTGAACGCGCCTCATATACTTTAGTGTAAATAAGTTAGTGGACAAATAGTCATTTAAATTTTTAGCCGAAAAAATGAATTTTAAATGCGAAACGGTATTGCAGGCACCGAGAGCACTTAAAAAGATAAAATAAAGAGGCAAACCCGAGCAAGATCGCAAAGTTCTGGGGCAAATTGAACGCAAACGATAGTCAGAGGCAACCGCTAATTAGC
The DNA here is from genome assembly GCA_019722365.1 of Lithospermum erythrorhizon. NCBI lineage: Eukaryota > Viridiplantae > Streptophyta > Magnoliopsida > Boraginales > Boraginaceae > Lithospermum > Lithospermum erythrorhizon. The sequence goes on along the minus strand of JADFUC010000243.1, from coordinate 2,444,155 downwards.
CAATAATAATTTGATCAAACATAATGCATCATTTTGGGCTTAATTCAAGCATAACTCCCTAACTATTACTTACGCTCCCATCCCCCAAGAGATCAAACATTTTATTGCCCCTAAGTGCCGACTATACCCCAAATTGCCCTATGGAGTGGCTTTTAGTCCAAAATAAATATATTTCGATTTTGGGGTACATATTAAAATGATAAAAATTATGCATTTTTAAAATTTAACAAAAAATATTTAAAAATAAAAATAAATAAAAGGAATCCCCAACTCAACCCCAACTCTCTACCCACCTCTTCTTCACCATTCACGCCCCCATTCTACTTCTTGTATTCATCAATTCACTTTGGGGCATATAACATTGAAAGATAATAAAGATAGTGGCCTGAAACAAGGAGTTGATTCCAATCACATTTAAGTTGATTGGGGGGGGGCGACAAGATGGAGCAAGCGGGCGAGGGTATATTTTTTAATTTGATTTAATAATTTTTGAAATTATTATAAAAGAAGCCTGCATATGTAGTTATTTGCATATGTACATCAAATCTTTAATTTTAACTGTTAAAGTGACTTCAAGGGCAATTTGAAATTGATAGTACAATCAAATATTTGATTTCGTATGAATCAAACGTAAATAATAGCTCGTGAGATCGCATTTTAATTAAGCCTATATTTTATAATGACTTCGCTTATCTATAAAATACAAATAAAATGACTTCGCTTCCTCTGCACTTATAAAGCCAATAATATATCTAAGAGGTTATTAACGGACCCAAAAATGTAAGCCTTTAAAATGGTTGATCAGAAGCGGTACTCACTTCGGCCGCAGCCTTTTTTCAATCGAAAGACGAATATGGAGGTTGCAGGTTCCGTTGATCAGACTCCTCTCGAAATTTAGTCGATCTCTAAAAATGAGCTCATTAAATCGGTACATGAGTCGGTGGATATATTTTTGAAGTTATATCATTTAATTTTATTTATATCAAAAAATTAACAAAATTAGATAATATACACTACATTACTTCAGAGTGTTGGCATTATTGAACGTTAGTCGTTACATTAGCATTATTATTTCACTAACATGCATATCCTAATGTATTTGAATAGTGTTGCACGTTAATCATATATATTTAAATATAAATATTTTAGAGTCAAAATTAAGTATTTTTAAGGCTTAATTTCTTAGAGCCCTTCTACTATAATCAAGCTTATAAATCAGGAATCCAACTTTTCATCTTTTCAAATAATAGACTCATCTATCTATTTTTCAAATAAGGAATTAAATATTCATACTTTTCAAATTACCTCCCTAATTTTCATTTTAAAAAAGGATAAACTTGGACCTATACATAAAATCAGAATTTGGGACATATTTTGTAATAGAAAAAAATATGAGTTATTTTTATTAAATTAAAAATATTAATCTCTCTCCTGACACAAAGATTGTCCACTTTTGACTTCGTTACGCCTCTTGAATTTTGTACGATATTTTTTTTGTTAGACAGATAATAATTTTGACGAAAACTATATCAACGAAAAAATACATTTCAAACTCTTTTCATTGATATATATTTTTATCATTTATTATACAACACAAATAAATATATTTAAGATCAAAGTTTGAAAGTTATAACTATAAAAAAAATGGACAATCTTTATGGATGGAGGGATTACTTAATACTAAAATAAAAAACAATATCATTCCATTCTTCTGCCCAAAGAACCCTCCCCACCCCCCAACCCATACCGCCTACCCTACCCCCTTCTATAACAACCACCCCACCCCAACCCTACCCTCCTAAATCAATAGCCGCCATCATCACCAATTCAAACCGCCAACCCCAACCCGAACCCTCCCCTTCGGCTGCAACCACCTTTCATCAATCTTCAAAACCGCCCCGCCTCCATCGCCTCCTCCGGCTAATATTTTGGTGGGTCAGTAAGTGGTCGCGCGGGAAGGGGTCAATGCTGAGAAGAGGGTTTTTATTTTTATTATTATTAAATAAGAATTTTAAATTTAATACAAATAATCCATATATTTATCTATTACTGAAATTAAGTCCCAAAATCTAATTGTAGGCGTGATTTTAGATTTGCCCCTATTTTAAATGAAATTCAGGGAGCAACGTGAAAATTTGAAAACGTTTCACTTCTCGCTTAAGCATGTAAAATCGAAGCCCCTCATTTAAAAGATGAAGTTGGATCCCTTAATTATAAGTGTTTTTTTTTTTATAATTGAGGGGTTTCAAGAAAATAAATTTATTTTTAATTACTACGTCAAATCTCCCATCTATATTAAAATGAAATTAATATTTAACATGGAGATTTATTTGAAGGATTAATTAGATAAAAATAGTTAAACTACTACTGAAGGATTATTATTTGGGCAATAGGGTCTACTGATATTGGTCTCTTTGGACATGCATAAGCACAAGTGCACAACAAACCGCCATGTTCATATATGCATCATACCATTTATGGGATTCTACCCAAATAGAGCTCCTAGCACCAAAGTCCATTGAGGTCCATTCAATCTTTTGGCTCCAAAATTCAAGATGCTAGGGGTGTAATCAGACGGAATTATTGAATTTTATTGCTCCGTTAGATTTGAACAATGCTACAATTTCATAGTTGGATCTAAGTACGAATTTCTGCAGCAACATGAAAATTTAATATGTTCAAATATATTAATATTATGTGTTAGTGATATAGAATAAAAATTTGCTCAACACCAATATTTGTATAATTCCAGTTTTGTTTTCATGATATGAAAATCAGTCAATTTAACATAAAAAATGGATAGAATCCCAATATAAAGCCGATGTAATAATTCAATATTCAACTGACGCATATCAATAGCTTTAGAGGAAAGTGAATTTATCTCCATAAAATTAATTTCTGAAAAATTTATTTACCTTTATCACTTATGGAGTCACAATCTCCACTCAATTTGATGTTGACTCACCACATAAATCTAAAACATAAATCTAACTTGATTAAATCCCCAATTAAGACAACAGTTTTGGTACTAGCTTATTTTGCAGACACAAAATCTAACTCAATTCAATGGAAACCTTAGCTCTGTCTTGTCGTACATTTTCCTTATTTTCCCCAAATTCACGCGCCACCACCATCTCCGCCACTCTCCGCCTCTCTCCCTCCCGCCTCTACACTCTCAAATGCTCCGCCGTCTCTACTCATCCATCTCCACGTACAATAATTCCACTCTCTCGTATTCACTTCCATTCATTTTAATTTACGTTTTCGTTTTTTCGTATCAAATTGTGACCATCTACACTGTCTAAGTAATTTATGGACAAAGTTTGATACCAAAAAAAGAAAAAAGAAAACGTCCATTATATTGAATTGGATGTACTCCCCTCTGTCTCAAAAAGATTGTCGTGTTTGGAATTTTGAACTCAATTTGTTTTATGTATGTTACATAATGAAAAATATATCAATTCCTAGTATTTATTGATCAAATTTACTATTACCATGATAATTTTGATTCGATTCTAATTTACATGTTTCGACTTTCGATTAAGGCTACTAAGTGTTTGTTAAGTTTGACCATTGAAAATGAAACTAGATAATCTTCATGGGATGGAGGGAGTATTTGGTGAAAATTATATGAAAATATTGTATTTTTAACGTACTTTACTATTAAGATGCAAAGTTTGATTTAAATCGAAGTTATATGTGTTAATTATGATTGCGAAGTTTGTTACTTTTGATTATTAATAGTCAAACTAGACAATATTCTTGAAATGGAAGGAGTATTTATTTGGTGCAGTGGACCAGGAGGGGAAATTCAGGGAAGCTGCAAAGAATGGGAACTTGATTCCTCTGTACAAGCCGATATTCTCCGATCATTTGACGCCGGTGCTTGCTTACAGGTGTTTGGTGAAGGAAGATGATAGGGATGCTCCTAGCTTTCTTTTCGAGTCCGTTGAACCTGGTCTTAAAGCTTCCAGCGTTGTAAGTTTATTATTCTGCTTCAATTGTTTAAGATCAAATTTAGCCCTTTGAAACATGAAATTCCTTATCTCAAGTACTTTAGAGGTCAATGCTGTGAAAATACTGTTTCAGTATTTACAATTGGATTGAAATTTCATGGTTCTAGCTTATGCAATAAGTTTTAAATGTTGAGGATACCTTGGTGCGAAGCACGCTTTTTTGTTATACTTTTTCGGTTCTATTGATAGATGTTTCTAATGGTTTTCATAATGTTTTTAATTCTTTGAGACGTGCTTTGGGGAAGTGAACTTCTTTATCATGTAGGAAGCTATCTGGCTATCCTTAGTTTTAGATTTCATAGGTTAATTTTTTAGGGTAAGGGGGAGGGATATTATTTTCTGTAAAGTGAATTTATATAGAATTAAATATTTCATCTTTAATTTTTTTAGGATCTCTTTAAAAATGCAAAGGATTGGGGCTGGTGCCTTTCCTGCTACTTCTATAATAACTTAAATGTCATCTGCTATTCTGTTCTACCTTCATGATCTATTGGTTTTATCATTGTGGATAACTTTCTTAGGGGCGATTCAGTGTAATTGGCGCTCAACCAACTATGGAAATTGTTGCAAAAGAAAACATGGTGACGGTAGTAGACCACCATGAAGGAAGGAGAACAGAACAGTTTGTGGAAGATCCTATGGCTGTTCCTCGTCAGATAATGGAGCAATGGAAGCCACAAGGGATTGACGAGCTTCCCGAAGCATTTTGCGGTAAATAAGTTGATCCTCTGATATTTTATCTGGTTTTATGTTATCTTTCTCCACCGTAAATTGGTTTGATGATTTTCTCCATTTGAACTATTTAATAAAGTTGCACCTTTGTAGTTTTGTCATATGCTCTGGCAAACTGTTCCTCTTTGCCTGATACGATATTGTGTGTCTTCATCTAATAGTTAATTTGTTTACTGGATAGGTGGCTGGGTTGGATACTTCTCATATGATACTGTGCGGTATGTTGAGAAAAAAAAGATTCCTTTTTCAAAGGCTCCTGCTGATGACCGAAACCTTCCTGACATTCATCTTGGACTCTATGATGATGTTGTTGTCTTTGACCATGTGGAGAAGGTTGACAAATCTTCTCCTGAATTTATTATAATTTATTATAATTTATAATGCAGTTCTAACTATATGATGTTGGTTTACACATTGCTAATCATCTCCTTAATGCTCGTATGAATAATTGTAGCATGAAAAGCTGTCTAGAATTTGTGACCCTAGCTTGATACTTTATCTTCATCAGCACTTTATAATCGATTAAAGCTCTTTGACAGTGATAATCTGCTTTATTGAGTTTTTTTTTTAACAAACATGTTAATGCCGTGAAAGTGGGCCTTTTTGACTTGTCACTTTGATCTCAGAAAGCATATCTGATACATTGGGTGCGATTGGATTGTTTTTCATCTGTTGAGGAAGCCTTTAAAGACGGGATGGGCCGGCTTGAAATTTTAGTTTCTAGACTCCATGATATAATTCCGTAAGCAATCAACCCCCTGTTCCGAGATCCACGACCATCCCTGTCTCTTCTTTTGTTGTGACTATTTATGTTATATTGTCAATTGCAGTCCGAAACTGCCTGCAGGTTCAATTAAACTCTTTACTAATCATTTTGGCGCTCCGTTGTCGGAATCAACAATGGCAAGTGAAGATTACAAAAATGCTGTTTTGCAAGCTAAGGAGCACATCATGGCTGGAGACATATTCCAGATTGTTTTGAGTCAGCGATTTGAAAGAAGAACTTTTGCAGATCCATTTGAAATTTACAGAGCATTAAGAATTGTGAACCCAAGTCCTTATATGACTTACTTACAGGTTAGGCTACTTTTATACTCCCTCCATCCCTAAAAAATGGTGAAGTTTTGTAGTTTGATGGTCAACTATTTGAAATTATGAATGCAAAATATTTTTTATATCTTGTATAATATGTGGTAAAAAAATACCAATGGATAGTATTTTCTATGTACTTTACTATTTATTTTACATAATAATTTTTTATTTAAATCAAAGTAACGCATTTCAGTTAACAATTTAAAATTTTTTTTTTTTTTAAATTTATACCATTGAAAATCAAATTTGACACTTTTTTAGGGATGGAGGTAGCATATGAATTATTTTAACATGTTTTATTTGTTTCTAACTCTTTTGTCGTTCTTAACACTAGGCCAGAGGGTCTATTTTGGTTGCCTCAAGTCCTGAAATTCTTACCCGTGTGAAGAAGGTAATGCAATTAGAATGTTAGCGGCAGACGGTTTGTGCTAAATACCTACTGTGTAGACGGCTTTGTGCTGGATACAGTTTACTACTTCCTACTGTGTATGCATAATCTTAGTTTTTCTTCTCTTTTTTTTCCTTGAAATTTTGGATACTTAATTTTGTAAATACTCATTGTTTATTTTTTATTGACAGAGAAAGATAACTAACCGACCACTGGCGGGGACTGTTCGAAGGGGTAAGACTCCTCGGGAAGATTATATGTTGGAAAATCAGCTTTTGCATGATGAAAAACAATGTGCGGAACACATTATGCTGGTTGACTTGGGAAGAAATGATGTCGGGAAGGTTGTCCCTGCACTTTGCTAGAATAATTAATTCTCCACTCCCTTGACTGAAATAGAGAAAAGGAATTCTGAGTTTACTTTCATAATGCATATAAAGATTTAAAATAGATTCTCAATTTATCATACATATCGTAACTTTAATACTTTTTTACCATTATTAAAATAGCAACTCTTCTGTTCTGATATAGTATTGAATTGTCTAACATATGGTTCACTGAATAGATTTCAGCCATGTTGATTAGGTTACTCCATATATTGTGAATCCGATGTGAATACATTTAAGAATATGGAACTCTTAGTTGTTCTGAAGGGAGAACGTCCACTGGTCTTTAATAAATACTCAACTTCCAGCTGTTCATATCATGATGATTTTTCTTTAACAGTATAATAGTCTTTTTCCCTTTATCGTTGCCTACGAAAATTTATTCCTTTGGAATATATTTGGTCACCTTGATGGCTTGAAGACAATCTTATGCTAGCTTAAGTATCGTTCCAAAGTCTATAAATCTTAATTCTTTGATGTTGGGCCTCTAAAGTCTTTACATGTTTCACATTAACAAATTGTTCAAGTTTTTTGCCCTAGATTAGCTCGTAATATATGCCAATAACCACCGTCTGAGAATTGTGAAAGTGGTGCAGGTCTCAAAACCTGGCTCCGTGAAGGTAGAGAAACTCATGAATGTTGAACGGTATTCTCATGTCATGCACATTAGCTCCACGGTAAGTTTTCTCTATGAACATTGATCAATCCATGGTATGTTATAACTTATTTTAACTCGAACTAGAAATCCATCCTTCGATGTTTTGAGCTAAATTGTTTTTGAAGTTTGTTCAGGGACAAGGATTTGGTGTTTCATGATAACACTAATATGCGCAGACTAATGTCTTTGCTGCGAGAATTTTTAGTTGTTTCTTCTGCATGTATCGCGAGTTTTATGATTTATGACAGCTAAAATATGTTAACCTTTTCATTAGCATAATGGTACCTTTATCTTTTGCAGCAACGGTATATAATGGTCTCTTTCAACTTTGCAGGTTACTGGAGACTTGCTTGACCATTTAAGCAGCTGGGATGCTCTTCGTGCAGCGTTGCCTGTGGGTACTGTTAGTGGTGCTCCTAAGGTATTACTTGTTGCTATGTTCTTATATTCAATTTATTTCTAGGTTACATTCATCTTCAGTTATACAAAGCCGAAAAGTGTCGCAACCGTACTCTATCTGAATCTGTTAATCGAAACAAACAGGCTTAAATAAATAAATAAAACAGGCTTAGAGGCATTGGAGCATGTTATTGTTATTAAATGTGTGTTGTCTTATTACATTGGGGTTCAAGAGCATTCTCAAGAGTTCAGTATTATTTACCGTTCTCTTCTGTTGCTTATCAAACAGGTGAAAGCCATGGAACTCATCGATAAGCTAGAAGTCACAAGGCGAGGTCCTTATAGTGGTGGCTTTGGAGGCATTTCCTTTACTGGGGACATGGATATTGCCCTAGCTCTAAGAACAATCGTCTTTCCAACTGGAATGCGTTATGATACCATGTACTCATATAACCAAAAGCGGCGAGATTGGATAGCTCATCTCCAGGCAGGGGCAGGTGTAGTTGCTGATAGTGATCCTGGAGAAGAGCAACGAGAGTGTGAGAACAAAGCTGCTGCTCTTGCACGTGCTATAGATCTTGCAGAATCCTCATTTCTTGATCAATGAAAAGGAGCAACGTTGTACAATTTTAATCGTGGTTAGTCAATCACTTGAAAGGGATGCTACCAACTTTGTGTCAGAAACTCATTTTGGATTGCTCAAGACTAACCAAAGAGGATATTGGAGATCATCAAGAAGATCAATTGATGGAGAAACCTCTCCCGGCAACTCCCACGCTCATCTTGGAATGGCAGATACCATAGCTTTGTAAGTCGTTGAAATTCATATCCGTCTTTCAAGTACCTGCTGGTTTCAGATTGAGATTCAATTTTGAGTATCTCAACAGGACTAATCCAAGTTTTGAGAAGTTAGATTCCGGTGTACGTCTTTCATTGTTTGGAATCGGGGTCCCCTTTAATTGTACATTTTTAACATTCAAGTTCTTGTTCAACACCTGATCGATATGCCTCGGGTATTATATAGAATAAAAAATTGGTGTAGTAAAACTGAGGGATAAATTTATGATTAAACCACTTCTTTAATTTTCTTTTTGTTGCTAATTATCATTTTTTCCGAAGATGCTCTCTAAGTTTACTACTTCGACCTTTGATTATCTGTGAAAATAATCCTTGTTTCATGAAGCGACACATTTTTTCAGATGAACTTCTATGGATACTGATATGAATGTGTTAATATAGTCTTAATATCTCCAAGAATTGCAGCTTGTTATGGCATCTAACGGACAGATGTTGGATGCTTCGAGAATCTTAATGCATACCCTCTATATTCTCAGATTAGATTATAATGATTCTAATAATATATTCTCAGATTGTAACTGAAAACAAAGTTGCTTATTATTTCCAGGACAAGATGAGCAAACTGAGGAAGCAACAAATTAAATAAGACAAGTTCCCACTCATTTTTTATCTACTTACTTTCTCCTTCTATCTCAACATCAATAACTAAATCTCAAGATAGTTTTTAGTTCTTCAAATAAATGCACCTAAACAACCCCTATGAGATTTTACATTACTTGAGCAACAACCATTAGATCATGGGATTAATTTCTCTTCTTTCATAGCATCAATCGAGTACAATATTGAATCCAATGGTTGATACTTTGTTGTAAAACCAAGTCCATCAGCTTTCTCTCTAGTTCCTAACATCTTCACTGGGCAATGAAACAATGCATCCAAAAAATCCCAGTTTGCCAATTCCTCCATTTTTGTAGAAATCAACCCTTTTTGAGCTACAATTTCCTTCCATGTTCCACCTTTATCCCCCATTGCTTTTGAGTACAGGAAATTCTCTGATAATGCATTTTCTGGCACAGTAACTCCAAACTTTTTACCAATCTCCGGCCAGATTTCTTTCCATGTGAAACTCGGTCCATTCGTCGCATTAAATGCTTGATAGTTACTGGATGAAGAACAGTATAGATGATCTGTTGTTGCAGACCAAATGTGTTGTTCTGCAACAAGGCGAGCATCCGAGGCATCAATGCAGATTTCTTCCCAGCATTCTTTAGTACCACCAAACAAGAAGGGTAGATTCAAGACCTTGCATATAGACCCAAAAACGCATAAACTACCCATGAAATTGTACAAAGTCCTCCTGGAACATCCTAGGATCAATCCAGGGCGATGAACCGACCAATTCTTCATTGTCCCGGCCAACCTCTCAGTCAGAAGATCCTCCAGAGAATAATAAAAATTAACCCCATTGCTCACACGAGGACATTGTTCGGTATAGTAACGAACAATCTTATTTTCTTGATCATTGAATGGACCTTGTAAAGAAATATAATGCTTAGTTCCTGTTTGAAGAGAAACATGTTTCAAAGACTTTGCTCCAGGGAGAATAGCATTCAATGCATTAGACATCATGAACTTGTTCTGCTCACAACATTCTTGGCTATCAAGAGGAAATTCATAAGCCCAAGTGACCCAAAATACATGGGTGATATCTTCCAAAGGAGAGAGCTTCTTGAAAGAATCTTCAGGGTTGAGAAGATCACAAGAAATGAAATGGAAATTTTCATTTTCTTGATGAACAATTACCTCAGGCCTTCTAGCTACACCATAAACTTTCCATTTGGATCTTGAAGATATGAGTTTTCTTGCAAGCTCTTTCCCTACTAGCCCTGTAACTCCAAAGATAATAGCAACAATAGTTTCAGATGCCCTTTTAGATTCTTTGACAGCCATTTATGAATGGAATATCTCTGAGTCAATGAGTTAAAATGTGATGCATAGCTTCATGTCATGAAAGGTTTATATATACTGAAGTGCTTGGCACTAATGATGCAGCTAAGTACATTGTTAAACAGATTTAGCACCTAATCACTGTGGAAGATATAGGGTAGTGGTGCATAAAAAAATCAAAACAAACACATTTGCAATAGTTATTATTATGAAATGTAAAGACACAATTGATCACATGTATGTTTTATGTCATCAATTAATCAGTTACATTTTCAATGTTCAATGTGATACCTCATAATATTAATGTAAATATGTCTTAATGCCTTTAAAATCCAAAGAATATAAATTCTTTTTCAGACTCCTAGAACATAAATTTTGTATTCCATTTATTTTGTTTTAAAAAAGGTATTATAATCTTACGATAAATTTTATATTAGTACACTAATTCCGAAGCCACCATATCATTTCTATCATTTTTAGGAGTATTTTAATAATTTCACCCCAAGAAAAACAAAAACATTACGGAGAAATTAATGAATGCCTTCAAGGATTATTTTGTCCCTAAGATATGTTTTTAACACTTTGAATTCAACTCCCCTCTTTTATTGGTTCACAGTTTATGGAACTACTAAAAGGCAACTAGTTGGTGCCTCAAAGGTTCGTAAAATGGGAGGCAGAGTTTGACACCAGCCGTTACCTTGTTGGCATTTCAGTTGGAAATAATTCTAGAAGACAGTGTAAATTGGAATTATTTTCTTGGAAATAATAGTAAAATCACCTGATATGGTCAACTAGTGGTTATAAAACTACTTGCTGCTTTTTAAGTATAGAGTACGTTTAGTTACATGCAAGGCACTATTACTTGAACTGGACAACTACTATGCTGACCATTGACTTTGCTTCACATTCCAAGAAGATGAAATTGACTCATAACTCATAAGTTGTGGCTGTTTAGGTTCCTTTTTGTGCAATTTCTTACCAAAAACTTTATTTGCAGAATTGTATCAAAACGAACAATACCATCTTTATTACATATACCGCAAATAGAAACTTAGAGTTGGCGTCATCAGGATCGATTATGGGACAAGTAATTAGCCGTATAAAATTTTAAGTGGACACGTGAAATCGTGAATGATGATAAAATATGATAGAAACATGCATCATAATTTGTGAGATTAATCTATCAAATTTAGTAATGTCCGGGATTCTGATATGAAGTATTACATATAAAATGTAAAAGTCAACAATTATTATTTATTCTTTATTCTCACGTTCTTAACTTTAGTTGTCTTTTCTAGGTTTAATTTTTTTGTTTGAAAATCTTTGTCGTTTAGCATAGAAAATTGTATTTTTACATTTTCAATAAATTTTTGACTATTTTTTTTTGTTATTAAATTATCGACAATAGAGTACATAGTTTTAATTAATTGACATTTCACGTTTTGATATCTTTTGGTATTTTATTTTTAATTGTATGCGAATATTTAGAAAAACAGTAAAAGGAAGCGGATGGGTATATTTTACTTAGCCTTTCTAATCATTTGCTGGAAATAGAAAAATAAAACAAAATCAAAGTATATTGAAAAATATAAATATCAATTAGTGAAAGCACTGAATTGATTTGAAGTTTATAGTAATAATAAAAATATCAAAAAATGCATTGAAATATAAAAGCATAATTTTAATATTAAATGACAAAATTGCTTTGAAAAAAAATTAGAGTAAAAATACAATTATATAGAAATGGAGGGGTATGATCTACCAACCCAAATGTAGGTATTCTAGATAACCCTTTAAGGATAGAAGTATTAATTTGATCTATTAGGTTGAGTGATTTATTACTACTATTATTAAAAAAGAGGAACTTGTTGAAACCATTTATTTAGGCGCAAAAAACATTGGGGAAAGACGTGGCCAGTAGAGAGTCATATATGAGCTTATAGTATATGTATACAATATGGAGGGACTAATATTAATTTTTAATTTTAACAATTGTCGACAGCTCTGGCTAATTCCGTTGAATACTTAGCTGATTGAAATGAATTCGAGGATCAAGAAACATGAAACCATTTGTGCAGATGACCAACTTCCACAAACATGTGCTAGGAATTAATTAATGACATGATTTACTACTTAATAATTTAAAATCTGTAATTTAGTTGATGTAAATTAAAAAGATTGCTATTAGAGTATTAGTAATGTTATCGAAGTAATATATGAACCTGAGAACATTGACCGGTCTAGTGGTTAAGAGGCATTTTAGTGATTTAGAGGTCCGGGTTCGATTCCCATTATAAGGGCAGTGGATGATTTTTTTTTTTTTAAAAAAAGAAGTAATCTATGAACCTACCAAAACGACGAGGACTAATTGTACTTTATATAATTGGAGATTAACTATTCGTTTGTGTCATGAATTAAATTGTTTATGTAGTTTATTCCTTTTTAAATTTTGAGATAGATAAATTTTAATAAACTTTATATGACGTTTAATACATACTCTGTATAATAAAAAAGCATACTCATTGTATACAACTAAAACAAGTATGAAATTAGTAACTTGGAGTATTCAATTTCTTTACAGGAGTTCGATTACTATTCAACTTGACTCGAATTACCCGAATTGACATCAATTCAATTTGAGCATATAGTTGGCAAAAATCGATCCACTTGACTCAACAATTATTTATAAAAGCCATGTTCCAATTCGGTTCGACGTAAAATCCAAAAAATAAATTTATATTTGACTCGATAATCGAACGAGCGAGTCAAACTCAAGATTCAATCCAGTTTGAAGGTGTGGAATATATCATAGAGAAGAAGAAGAAGAAATAAATAAAGAAGAATAACTATAACAAAATAAATACCTTCATATATATATATATATACAACCCTATAACAAAATATAATTTTAAAAAAAATGGCTGAAAAATTAGCTCCTGAAAAACGTCACAGCTTCATCCACAATGGTACGTAATTACTCCCTCCATCCCAAAAATATTGTCCAATTTTTAATTTTAATGGGTTGTTTTTAAATTTTAAATTCAACTATTTTCTATTTTTGTATATTTTTTATGGTAATAGTTGTATTTTGTATATGTTGTACAATTAAATATTAAAAAATATATCAAATGCAGTATTAATATTATATTTTTTATTTAAGTCAAACTTATATATGTCAATTAATGCTATAAAGTATGTTAATTTTTTTCATTAAAATCAAACTGGACAATCTTTTTGGGACGGTTGATTACTTTTTATTTGATTTTATTATTTCAATTGTATAAAATTATGGATTATTAAGAAGATTTGTTTTTGATATATTGAGAATTTGCAGGTGAGAAGGTTTTTGAATGGGACCAAACCCTAGATGAAGTGAATATGTATATAAATCTTCCTCCAAATGTACCAAAAAAGTTGTTCTATTGTAAGATTGAGTCCAAACATGTTGAAGTTGGGATTAAAGGCAACCCACCTTACCTAGCTGTATGTTTACTCAATTACTCTGTTCGCCTCCGGTTATCATTCAGCCAGACATTTTGATGTTTAACGCTTTAAAGTTTGAACTGTAGATTTTGCTTAAGGCCAGATAAGATTCACAGAATATATCAAAATATTGTATTTTTAACAAGTGGGCTCGGTCATCAAGGCAACAATGGTATTAAGTTTTAAATTTAACCTATATTGCCACAGAAGTATTCATGGTAAATATATGAAAAGATTGTATTTTTAACAAGTAGGTTCGATTTTGGGGTCCTTGCAATGATAATGGCGGAATTTATGTTTTTTTTTAAAGACCACTAGTTTTAGCGTAGTGACCACGAGATATTACTTGTAATGACAAAGTCTTGGGTTTGAGTTTATGCAAATGACAAGGGCCACTTAAAAAAATAGTATTTTTATCATATTTTACTATAACCATGATAGTATTCATCCAAGTTTGTTAATTTTGAGCATTGAAATCGAACTAGTATTACTTTTTGGAGGTGGACTGTGAAGGTAGTATTTTGTGGTAAATTTTATTAAGATCATAGCTCAATTAGCTTATTGATTATAATTGGTGGTGATACTTCTGTGTTTTCAGCATGATCTTACCTCCCCTGTCAAGACAGATTGTTGCTTCTGGACTCTAGGTATGCATTTTTTGTTTTGAATAATCATTTACCCTTAGTTTTGTTTTTGGTAGTGTAATAATGGAGTGTTTTATGCATAACTTATTCTGTGTTAGTTGGTTGAAATATCAATTGTGTACATGATTATGGTTTTATGTGGCACATCGATGTTTCTAGGTTTATAAAAGCTAGTTCCATGTATTGATAGTATTATAGGAAGAAGTTAAGATGTTGGTTCTCTCACAAACACTTGTGATGGTGAACTTACCTTGTTAGTTGTTGATAAAATTCGATCATGGACGAATCTGACTAACATATTTAGTGGCGTGTAACGATTTGTGGAGAATGTTCTCCATATAATTGCTATGACGGATAATAAGACACAGTAACTGCGATTAATATGTGTTTTCATGAATCAAACGACATTATTCATAGTGTGAATTTGTATTTCTATTCGAGATCACATCTAAAATTATGTTTATGATTATCCAGAGGACGAGACAATGCATATAACCTTACAGAAGAGAGACATAGGGAAAACATGGCCATCTCCTATTGTGGGGAAAGGGCAATTGGATCCTTATGCCACTGATCTTGAACAGAAGCGTCTCATGCTTCAAAGATTTCAAGAAGAGGTACTCATTTCATACTTATTTTTTACAGAACTTAACATAGTATTTGATCCTTCTGTTCCTCCAACACTATATTTTCCATACTGGATATTATTTGTCTCCATCATAAATTATGTCTGCCCTGTGACTTAGGTTTTTGGTATCTGTATGAGTCCCTACGATCACGGAGCCAAGTTGCGCACTATTTGAACCCCCTCCTACCCCGCCTCAGTGTGAGCTTCTTTATACATGGGCATGCTGTTTGTTGTAGGAGTATGTTCTAATTAAGAAACATAGTTAGATGTGACGTTTGAGGACTAACCGGCTAACATATGATTAGTTTTAAGATTAAAAAAACCCATCTATATCATTGAATGCTCACGACTATAACTTCTTGTTATCATTGGTTTTTTTTTTTTTGCCATTGCCGACTGAATGATTCTTTCTGCAGAACCCAGGTTTTGACTTCTCACAAGCTCAATTCTCAGGGAATTGCCCTGATCCAGGGACCTTCATGGGTGGCATTGGATCAACTTGAGACAGGACTTCTATATTTCTGTTCCTGAACTATATTGCTAGCAGTAAATATTGTATCTCATATGTACATGGCGACGCTTATAATAACTAGTAAATTGCATTTGAGTTGCACGTAACACATATAATCAGTAAAAACAATAATCATTTATCAATTCACAAGCATCATCATCTTAATGACGCTAATTGTTAAGAAATATAAAATTAAGTGATAATTTAAATGTGATTTTTCAATCACTTATATGTTGGATAACTATGATTTAATTCTAATATGATGAAATAACTAAAATAGACGCTTTCTATATTATTATTACTAAGTTTACAAATAATAACAATGAGATATGCAAGAAATTGTATTTATCTTACATATTCTAACATTTAAGAACATTCACAAGCAAATCGCTTTACATGTTTTCTGATAATCTATTATATCTACTTTTAACTTCCAAATAATATTTATATCGATTATCTCAATTCATCTTTATCGCAAATAAAGAATGAGAATCAAAAAGCGCAACAAATGGCCCAATTGGTATATGAGGAGTGAATATCATACTACAACACGCAAAATTTGAATCTATTTGGAATATTAGTTAATCTATCATTGGATGCTTCATACATCTTTTGGTTTTAAAAGAACGAACTGCATTTCGGCGCTTTCAATTTTTTCGGTAGCCATGAAAGATGATTGGAATTCATATTTCAATTTTTGAGAGACTCAAATTTGTTTTGTAAAAGTTAACTAACTGCATAATCAGACAAATTGACGCAAGAAGATTGTTTTGGTGCGAAAAAGTAGTTCTATTATTGGTTATGAATCCATTTAAAATTATATAATATACTATTAAGAGTCAGCTGTGAACATCAAGATATAACTTTTTTCAAAGAGATATTTTATATCTAATGACAGCTTCATGCTAAAATAAATCGATATCCATTTTTTTAATAAGTCATGTAGTTATATTGAACTTTATATTTTTATATTTTATTTTTTTAGATATATTTCACTATAAAAAAATACTTAAATTGCCTCTAATTATGTTATTTCACCAAATTATATTAGTTCCTAAAATTATTTATTTAACAACTCGTATATTAATTTTTAAATATTGTTATTCTTACAACGTGATAACTTTTTTTGGGCCATGGTGACAATAAAATACAAGCCATCATAAATAATATATTATTGAAAATTTTTTCTAACAATGCAAGAGGGACATGTAAATGATATTTAATATTATTGCAAATTCTCAAAGCCGAAATAAATCTTTGCAATCAAATTTAATTATATAAATACGTAATCACATCAACGAAACAAACGACAAGTAAGATTCAAAATCCTCTATAAATAAATGTCTTCCTTTTCTACACAAAAATGACATGGTAGCCAACCCACACTGCAGACGAAGAGGCTGGCACTGCTTGGCATTTCCTCAAGACTCTACTCCTTAATACTGGCCTGGGCACATCCAACATTAACTCGGCGTGATTCAGACAATGACTAGAGAATGTTAGCGACGGCTTCACACTTTATTAAAAACGATTATAATATAAAATAAGTTATGAATATAAATTATGAATTGAGTGAATTCATTAAAAATGATTTAATGAATATTAAGAATGGGTAAACATAAAAATGTAACTTTCCAAAAGGTATTTTTACGTTTAAATGACTCTTAAATTATCATATTTAATTATTATTGAAATTTAATAATTGGGACAAGTATAATTCATCAGATCGTATGATCAATCTATATTACAAAAAATTTCTTTCCAAATTTCATGTTATAAACACTTTTATAAGATATATAGATATAGATTTGATATTTAACTTCTTTAAAAGGTATTTTTATGTTTAATGACTTTTAGCTCTCATTGTTATTTAATTATTATTGAAATTTAAATAATCATTAGATATGTTATAATTCATTCATATCTTTATGATCAATTTAGACATTACAAAAATTTCTTCCAAATTACGTTATCCACACTTTTATAAGCGTATATGTATATGATTATATATCAATGTAAGATATTGACATGCTGTGAAATTTTGTTCCATGTAATTGTCCAAATAATATAGAAGTGATTGTAACATGTAACAAGGATACCGAATGTGAGGCTAACATTGAACGCGCCTAAATAAGCAGTGAATAGCCCAACATTTTAAGTGCTTCCTGCTCGACTCTCATTCTGCGGTGTGATGGATTTTTCTTGAAAAAAAAGGATACCGAATGTGATAACAGTGAATTTAGATATCCCATTAATGTCAACTGAAAGATATGCTGTTCTGAGTTTTTTATTTTCTTGGATTACCTGTTTATGGAGTTCGATGGTAGTTCTTGTTATATGTTTGTTAAGTTACATAGAAAGCAAGATCATTTTGAAGTTGGTCTTTATAATTTTGAAGTCTGATACCAACAAGGCCAGTTATCACAGCTCCTCCACTCAAGAAAACAATTTGAAGACTCGAATAACAGAACACAGTGGCATGCCGTACGGCCAGTTTCAGTTTGGACTCTCGTCGACATTCCTATAACTTTTCTTTTATAGCATCCCAGAATGCAGGTATGGCGATATCGTCTGGGACTTCCTTGAAAGAGGGAAGGTAGTTCACATCCACAATTACATGATCACCAGTTCCTTCCTGAACCTGGAGAGAGATTTCACTTCTCAATAAATATATCATACTACCAAAAGAAATAATTCATCTACGTAACACATGCGATCTGTTTCTTTCCCCATTTTGGAGCGTAGTTTATACAGTTAAATCATGCAGTAACTCTTAACTTCGCACTTCCTTTCTCATCGAAACTGATGAAATTGATATAGAAAATGCAAAAGTAAAAAAAGAAGAAAGATAATGCTATTCTATTTACTCCAACCTCAAGTACTCAAGTATTATTGGATTTTAATGTTGATTCAATAGTCCAATGAAAGAAACATTTTAGGCCTCTGCCATGAACTTCGATTACTGATATATTTGGGAACAAGACATCAGAATGTTGAAGCTTTTCGCTTGGTTTTAAGTGTAATTGTGAACTAGACCAATTGACTTTCAGCATTTACTGCATACACATACACATGCGCTTAATACAATGTGAAAAAATTGCCATGTAAGATGGTTTGGGTTGCTCTAGTGGCAGAACAGAGAGGAAAAGGAGTAGTTCAGATCAAATATACTCACCACGACATCAAACCCAAAGATGGTAAAGTTCAGAATCTGCCTGAGCCAGTTCGCAGCATCTGTCACTAATTCAAGATCCATGCAGTGATCAGGGTTTCTAGACTTGTTATCTTCATTTTGCTGTTTTTCTTTTACAACAGGAAGTGATTTCAAGCTGCAAAAGAAAAAGAAATCTAGCAGTTGCGAAAAAGAAGTGATTTCATGCTGGAAAAGAAAAAGAAATCTAGCAGTTGTGAAAAACGAGTGGTTTCAAGATCCAAAAGAAAAACAAGTCTAGCATTTGTGAGCAGAGCTGCATTATCAAAAATAGCAAACTGATAAAGGCATATGCTTGCCTGTCAAAGAGCAAGGGCTTGAGACCCTCGGAAAATTTCATCAGGGTTTGTGCATTGGGCGTTGACTTCTTTATGGCATAGAATACCTTTCTCCCCACAACATAAAACTTGTATATACAAGATGAATGATCAACATACTCCTGCAATAGAACGGAAGATATATTGGTTGGAACAGGGCAACAAATTTGTGTCATCATTAAACCTAATCCAAAGTGTCATTTAGATGCAGACTACTTCATGTGGTCATAGACTTGTGCCCTTGTTAACATCTATGAGAGCCACCAGGTGACTCAAAATATGTTGGCTGAGGACATGTTGAATAAACATTGGAGAAGCAACATGCAATACTCACTACTAAACATGCCATGTTGAACCAACATAGTGACTAGAAAAGATGACTCCCTTGCCTGCAAGATTGCTGGAAGAGGGACATTGAGGCCTTTATAATCATCCACCTTAAAGACAATCGCCTGCCAGGGGAAAAACTATCCAAGATCAGACACAACATATTTAACAAACTCACATTGCTATGTTTCTAAAAATATTGGAAATGATCTTCTTGAGATATTTTTTCATCTATGTTAATGGACTATGGCGCATAACCATTAGTTTTACAGTATCTACCAAGACAGTGACTACCCTTCCCATGTGAGAAGTACAAATTTATGTTCTAAACTTGTCAATTGTTAGTGATACTGTCAAGTAGTCAGCATGCATAAAATGACATTCATTCTATTATTAGGAAAGTGTATTACCATACTGTGGGCATCCGCTACACCACAAGCAACTTGGGGCTTCACAATGTTTGGGAGAGACAGTCTGGCTCCTGCTATTTCTTTTTCCAAATTGGGTTCATCAAAGCTGTTCACCTGCACACTTTGGATGATAAGCTAATGGAATGTTAAAAATACACTTCATTTGATTAGTGTGCTAAAGCACCTTACCTGTTTTTATTCATTTGCTAAGGGTTGGTTTGTTCTCGAAATGGAAAGAGGGTGAGGGACTGTGAGTTACTTTGATTAACTCCAAGCAAATAAAACAAAATACATAACAGATTACATGATCCATCAAAATGTAAGTACTAGATGTCACAAGACAAGTCACAATCAGAGGTGTAAAATGCTTCTAAGAGAGGTTGTGCGCAATTAAGCTCTGACTCAGCAAAGTAATCTACGCAGATGCAGAAGAGTATTAAAAATTTGTTAATATGAATACATTGCTACCATGCACCTTGAGAAAATGTGGGCCCCTTATCCTTTGGTGACCAAGTGTCTTGAAACCCTCCAGACCGAGTAAGATTTCTTGTATCCTTAGCCGATCGAGTATAGGGTAGATCTTATCAAATGGGTCAATGATACAGAAACTAGGCTGGCATTCAATACCCCTGGCAAATCATTGTTGTAATTGTTAAAACTAACTAAATGTCTTGTAGCTAGAAAACAAAGGGTGATAGAAGTTGGTGATCAGGAATTCTTTTTCCCAACATATGGGCATTTCCTACTACTGATATACCCAAACAAGAATACAGAAATAGATTGTGTTCAAAAACCAGTCAGACGAATTCCTAAAATCCAAGTTCCAAACCTACCTGGCAAAGTTACATTTCATTTTTCTAGCAATAGCTAATGATCGCCTTCTTCTTTAGATTATCAGCCAAAAGAAATACATCATATCAAAGCAGTACCTTTGTAGCTCCTGCATGCGTGATGTATATATAATCCTGTCTATAAATTCATCTGTACTGCTCATCTCAATACTGACAATCTCATCAGTCACTTTATGAAGAAGTGCGTCAACTTGTTTTAACTGAGTTGGCAGTGGCAGTTCATAACTCAGGGGTAAAAACATCAAGCCGCTTTCTGTTGGGCATAAAGGGAATGCTCCTCTCTGCAACACCAATAAATTGTGAGATCTATTCAGATGTCCAGAAAAGAACCGCAAGAGATAGAAGGATCAAGAAGCTGAACAAAATATACTGCAGGCAACTCAATGTCAAGCTATACTCCATAATCTATTGTTTAAATTAAATTTGGGAAATTACTAAAAAGCATGATAATAACTGTTAGCAAATTGGAGTAATTTGTCCATTACCTCCACTCTAAAGATAATACGGACTATTTAATTTCAGAGAAGTACCAAATCATGAACTATCAAAAGAATTGAGAAGGCTGTACACATTGTTGTCAAAATTCTTCCTCACTTTGATAAAATCATCTTCACGAGATGGTTTCATGGTATAGGCAATTGTCTTGATGTTCTCCTTGTCCATTGCCTGTTTGGACCAAAATATGGTGGGGCAAAGGTTAGAACTGAAATCTGTATTATGAAGATAACAACCTAGAAGAGCAATAACGGCCAATTCAATATCATGCTATTACAGCTAAAATGGAAGTAGCTAAGTACAAGAAAGTCATGTTGAGTGCTGATTTCATACACCATGTTAGCAGATTACAAATTCAATAAGCGAGTAATACTTGCCTTCTTTATTAAACAGCAGATAGTTAAAGGCAATTCTTCAATTTTGTCAATGAAGATTGCTTTTGAATACTCGCTTAAAGATGTACCTTCAAAGCACAATATACATATGAGACTTATTTTCAGTAAAAAATGGACCACTAAGAAGTAATGAAATTTTAACAGAACTATCTCAGAAATAGACTACAGTAAGGGCTTCTTAAAAATCACATTGGTAGGACATACCATTGGTTGATTTCTGCTCAACCGACTCTGTGAAATTAAACAGAAGAGTTAGATGGTTTCTTTCAACAACATAAAATTGATCAAATGAACAAGAATTTGTGAGTTAAAAGCCAATTTGCCAGCTACAATCAGTTTCTAGTCTCGCCTTCTAGCCTATAAGGCCTTTTATATCATTACCTTCTTTGCATGTTTCGTGCAAGGATGACTTCCACATTGTGCACTACATTCTATATGTATTGAATGCATAAAATGAAAACTATATCATGCTACAATGTCTTTATTCACTATCCTAAATGCTTCCAATCTATGTAAATAGCTTTGTGAGTACATAAGACTGGAGATGACACCCCAGGGAAAAATAGTGAGTGGAAACTCACGCAGAAGGACCATCACCCACAGAGAATCTTTAAGCTTGAGGACAAGCTCGTCCTCTATCTGACTAGAAACTACGTGCACAAAGTATCCTCTAACATCACCAAAGGCTTGAGCAACTTCCCTAATAAAGTCTTCTGCTGAAGTTGAATTCCACACAAAACATCTGCAGGAGTATACATTTCCGATTTGCTGAAGATGAGATACCTACATTTTGATGAACAGATTATGAATACATTATGAACCTTCGAAAGGTGAATTAAATAATTTAGATCTACCAATTCAAATACTAACAAAAAAAGAACCTCTAATATAAAGGGAACTAAGTAATTAAGTTGAAATCCATGCAAACAATCTTGAGTAATCCAAAATGATGATTCTAAGTATTATAATTGTTGGATAATGAGATCATGTCAAAAGTAAGACGATAAATTCATGATAAAATACCACAGTCATGAATACAAGAAGCTAACAAGAATGTGAAAGACTGTAGATCATAAACTAATTAAAACAAATTTGACACATTACTTTGATCGCTGAAAGTCCTTGCCCGTAAGATAAACCCTGCAAAGCAAGATTCAACAAACACAAATTAGCTACTAATTCAATGCTCATATAAGCAAAAACAAATGCGACCATTTTGCAAGCATTAAAACACTAATAACTTTAACAAATGGAAGCAATATCCATAAATTTAGGCAATAAAATCGGTAATAAACTACTCTTTCCTTCCCAAAAAGATTGTCCGGTTTTAAATTTTGATGGTCCTCAAATAATTTTGAATATGTTACAATTTTTTTTTATTCTAATCAAAGTTAAGTATATCAAGTAAACCTACGAAGTTCGTTACTTTTGACCATTAAAAATTAAACTGGACAATTGTTAATAATTCGATTCAAGTAAAAGTTATGTATGCCTGATAAAGATACAAAG
This sequence comes from Lithospermum erythrorhizon, assembly GCA_019722365.1. Lineage (NCBI taxonomy): Eukaryota > Viridiplantae > Streptophyta > Magnoliopsida > Boraginales > Boraginaceae > Lithospermum > Lithospermum erythrorhizon. Next base: position 2,420,958 of record JADFUC010000243.1, on the reverse strand, counting down.
TTTGTTACTTTTCACTATTGAAAATCAAACATGTCAAATGTTAATAATTTTGATTCAAATAAAAGTTAATTCACTCAATTAAAGCTACAGAATTTGTTAATTTTGACTACTGAAATCTAAACAGGACAACTTTTAATAATTTTGATTCAAATAAAAACATGCATGTAAATTAACTACAAAGTTTATCAATTTTAACCATTTAAGACCAAACTGGACAATCTTTTTGGGACAGAGGTCGTACATTGTATAAAATTTATGTACAATGGACATTTACTTGGAAAACTAAATCATGCAATAATTAAAAAAAAGGCTTACGAAGGGGATTTTGGAGTAGTGAAGCATACGAAGCATATAATCAGCTCTAGGATTAAGAAAATCAATGTTGTTATCATCTTCATTATCATTTTCGTTGACTAATAGTACTGAGGCATCCAGCAAAATTGCTGAAATTGGGTTGTTCATCTTTATTTTCTTATTACAGTTTGATTATAAATAAATATGTTGACTTTTTTAGTTAATTGTAGTGATTTTGAAGTGTTTGGGAAAGTTGGTAATAGTCAACTGGGCTGCACACGTTTGGAGATTTGCTTGTTCATCATTACACGTGTGCATTTTTATTGTACTTGTACTATGGTCTATGGTTGCTGATGAGTAAGATCAGAAATGGTATCAAGTAACATCTGAATTTATTTTCTTCATGCCATGAAATGACATACTCAGACAAGAATTTGAGCGAAGCTTCTCTCCCCGATCGCCGAAAGATATTCCACGCATTCACCTACTCCAAGCGAAATCCCAAACTTTGGCGGTCATAGCTGACGATTTTACACTTTTAAATTTATAGTACCAGGTACATTTGTATTGATGATCCAATGTAATTTGTACAATTGTACCCAACTTGGAAGTTCTGAGCCTAGATCGAATCAAGCTCAAGGGGTTTGCCTTGGGGTCCGCCCACTGCACTGTGTTAATTTGGCCTGGCCCACTGTGCCCACAAACGCCCCTGTCATAAGTAGTCACTGGAAGTCTGATCGGGGCCGAGGAATCGGGCCCCAAGTCCTCGGCCCTGGCTCAGTTTCTCCATTCCATATTTGGTATTCACTCGGGCTCCTGCTCGAGGCCCCTATACACGCTTCATACGAAACAAGCACTTCACGCTAATCCAAAGATTCATATTTAAACAAGACCACGTTAATGTACCAAAGATAGTGAAATTTTCTATTATAAACGCCAGACTGCTCCATCCAAACTTACCACATTTATAAAGCAGGTGTCGCTAGTAATTTCACTAATAACCGACACTAGTAACATTCACAACATTGACAACATATCAACATTCACAACATATCAAACTACTACACCATTCACAACATTCACTAATACACCATTCACAACATATCAAACATATCAAACATTGTTCATAACCATCATACATAAATAAACGTACTTAAATAAAAAACATAACCATAACCATCATTGTTCAAACACCATAACCATCATACATAAATAAAAGTACGTAAATAAAAAACATTGTTCAAACTTGAAACACCATAAACATCATACATATATATAAACACATTCATTCATGTGTTTCTTCACGTTCTTCTTCGACGATCAAGGTCGGGGCATCATCAAGCAGGCCCGGAAGTGAGATGGTGGGCATCAGCGGGAAAGGCTACTAGTTGTCGGGGAAATGTCAGGCGATCCTTTGAATCACCTCGGGGACATCCCACCCATATGGATCCTCATCACGCCATATCGTCATATCATCCTCTCTTCCCGGTCCTTCATCACATCGACTTCTTGGCGCAACCCGGTTACCTCCGTCTTCATCGAGGTCACCTCATTCTTCAAAGAAATATTCTCCTCAAGCAACTTCTTTATAGTATCAACTAGGCACTCCTCGTAGGTTCAATATCTGGGCCTCTTCGTCATTGCGAGTGCTGATGCCTCAATTTGAGGAAATGGATAGACCTCCTCCCCGGCCCCGCCCGTACTAGGTACCATTCCTATTGAGCCGCCTTCGGGCTCGCATCCATCAAGTTCCATACCTTCGCCAACTTCTCAAAATGTTCAGAATCTCCCACTTCGATCTCAATGCGAATATACGAATGGAAAGCATTAATTCACACATTCTAAAGCAAAGATGAATATTTGGTTCATATTGAGTTGAAAAACTTTTAGTTTAATCTTTAAGAGTGTTTCTAGAAACTTAAGTAATTCATAACAATATTTTCAGTTATTATATGTGAGTAGAACATAATATTAACCAATCAAGTACGTGATCTCATAAAAATATCTTGATTTCCTCCTTATACTCTATGCAGGAACTAGTAGATCGTGAATCGAGTTCCATCTAGTATCACAATCCAAAATTAATTTTTAAACTTCTTAACCAAGCCTCAAACTAATTTTTATATTCATGTTCTAACCCTCACATTAACAAATAAAAATTAACGGACTACAAATTGGTAAAATAAACTCATCCCAAACAACTTTATTCCATCTTTAAAGAACTAATTAAAGGACGTGACATAAACATCTAACATGAAAAGTCTACTAAAACTGTTTAATAGGCATCTTTAATATTTCAATTGAAACGATAATGACGCATTATCAAATGAAATTGAAGTAATCCTATTCAAACATTTGTAATCATTGGGCACATGCAAGATACCTTCCGAATTTGAATATGGTTATATTTAGTAATCGATCTAAAATATATAATTCTCTTTGTAATATAATTCTCCTTTGTAAGACCCAATCATGATCAATCCAATTATATGTTACACACATTATATCAAAATCCAAAAAAAGACACCAATATCACTACACAAACACATTTTATAAAGCAAATTCATAAGAATTTTACCTGTAAGACTTCTTTCATTTTTAAAATATTAAAAGATAAGTGCTCAGAAAGAGACCGGGATACGTATTGCTCGTGGATTACATTTTGAATCCATCGAAAGTGAAACGCCATCCATCACAATGACAGCGTGAACTACCGACATAAATTTCATAGTTTCAATCCTATGCTCAAAATACTTAAAAAAGTGTTTGCCGATCAGTAACACAGTTCCTTGTGTACCACCCTCCCCACCACTATCTTTAGCTTAACACCTGTTGTTCAGTAGCATTTATCTGCTCCCCTTTACCCCACCCGCTTTTCACGATAGAGTACTCTACAATTTAAACAAGTCGCCGCTTGCTTTTCCCGGCTCTATGAAAATATTTTAAATCCATGAGAAAGTTTTTTTTTCCTCTCTCAATAGTAGTATCCACAGAAGACTAGATTGAGAGCTTAATAACGGGTAGCTCATCCATACAATTATCAATCCTCTAAATTAACAAAATCATTAGACATACTAGCACTATCAATTAACACTTTTACCAAAGTTACGCTTGATGTCATTAATTTAGAAGAACAAATATCAAAATTTATAAAAAATTGATAGATAATACCGATTGGGAAACGGAGGAAGGTAAGCATCGTTGATCGCAAACGAATGCCCTCAAAACCAAAACAACAAGTAATGAATATTGTAATTGCTAGGAAAATGATTGTTATCGCTTGAGATTGCTTAAGAAACGATCGCGAAGTCATGGTAAAACGTAAGTGGAGATGTTGCCCCCATTTTATAGACCTCTACGCGAAGCCGCGGTAAAACAAGGACGGTATCGGTGCTCCAAACGTAAGCGCCGCTAGATGAAATCTGGTACCACTTTCATCAAACGCAGGCCTGCTGAATAACCGGTACCGCCTCAAATAAACGATACCTAAAGTATCATAATTTCATAAAAGTAGCTGCCGAACATTAACGTGGTAATCAAGTATCGTCCAAACAAGATACCGCTTACTTACTTTAACAAATTTCAAGTATATATCCGTTATGACTACTGCGGTACTGCTCCATTTAAACTAAGATATCGTTATATATCCATTTTTCTTCATCTATAACATAACCTTTTCCATGCTTTAATAATCATAATTTTTAAGATCATAAACCATAAGTATCAACTTAATAACAACTAATCACAAATCATAACCATCACCATGCTCAAAGAGAAGAAATCCAGGAGCGCCACGCAAAGAGATTCTTCAAGCATTATCGCATCCAAACGAAAAAATCAAAGCAATTTCTCGCCTTTGTTCGCACAACTTTTTTTCGCAAGGTGATTATAAAGCTACCGTTGACGACGAGTCGTATGGACGTGAAAATCGAAAATGAATTGTCCAAGATACATTTAAACACACCATTTTTACTTCACGGATTGGGCGGATTTACTCATGAACGTCACAACCCAACTGCTGGCGATTTGTAACTTTCGCGCTTCATCCCGAAAGCGACTGAACGTGAATTATTTTATTGCCTTCGCCAGACGCTATGAATGTAAAAGACCAGATCTTAAAATAACTCTCAAGTATTAATAAAGGTATTTCATTAGAAATGTTATTTCCAACGTTCCATGGCAAAAAATAATAATCATATTGCTTGTAAACGTGGTACCGCTTGAACAACAAGACTACTGCCGGCCCCCGATACACGGGCCTCGAACCGAATAGGGCTCAATAGTCCCTTTAACGGCCCGGCCTGCCTGCTTTACGGCTCGGCCCTGCCGGAACATGCCACCGGACCGGCCTCTGCCGTTGCTCACCGCCCCTCGGCTCATAGACTCAATTAGTCCGAACTCGAGGGATCAAGCGACCGGACGCCACTAGTACATTTATCGAAGTCAATCCAACTCATAATCGAATTTTAATCGACTTAAATGAACATTCGCTTGAGGAAGATAAGAGAAATGTTTGACACAAACAAAAGTCGGTTCCATGAAGTCGAACATCCGTTTTTGACCGACAATATAATTATTTTGAATAATTATATTAATTTGTTTTGTATGTTTTAGAAATGAAATAATTTATCTTATATTTATATATTAATAAGAATAAATAATGCTAAATAAATATATATTAAAGTAATATAAATGATTAATTATAAATTTTATTTATTTATTATAAAATAATGTTAACATATTCATTTCAAGTATATATTTTAAAGTAATTAAAAGTAATTTCAAAGTTATATAGTAATAATATATTAAGTTTCATGTAATATTGCAATATATTAGTTTTGAAATACAATATACTTAGTTTTAAAATAATATTATAAAATACCAATTTCAATATATTTTTCAAAAAAATTGAAAGAAATTGATATTAGATATTCATTATAATTATAAATTTTAACGCATTTAGATATTATCCATTCTAACATACCAACACAACCTAAAGATGCTCTTCATTTTTCAAGTCTTCAATTTTTGTGTGGAATCTGATTTTGGGTATTAAGTAATTGTTTAGTGATTGTTGCTAAGCAAGGCAAATTAAGATATAATATATTTAAATTAATAGATATTCATTGGTTGTCATATATTTAGTGATAATAACTAAATATTTGCTTAGTAATGCATCATATCTATTGGATGATTATTTTGCTTTTTACTATCCTATAGCGTGTAGTTGAAACCACAAGTTCTTATGTCAAAAATTGAATAACTTTTAGGATTTGGGATTCAAAATGTTAACGAGTACAAGACGATGATGATATAGTACTCCATTATGTTTAACTGAAAAAAGTATAACTGGTTAACAAATTACAATGGAAGTTCACCACTATCAGCAATCACAACTGGTCTTTTAGGTGTTCCTCTTTGAGAGCCTTCAGCTTCAACCTTATATACCACATCCATTCCAGATATCACTTTGCCAAATACGACATGGTGTCCATCTAACCTGCAAATAGAACAAAGATAATATTCCATTATACTTCTACTTTAAGAAATCTTAATAATGTTATACGGAGTATTTTATTTATTACTTATAATGGTATGAATAAGATTAAAATGAATTGGATGGAATACCAATTATACCATACACTACAGATATACCAATTAGTGTTTTATTATATTCAAGCTTCTTCATCCCATAAGATTTATTGGTTTTTAGGTGTATCATGTATGATATTGTTCTCAATTGAATAAATGATTAATATTAAAACTTCATCATAATCATATCAACATTCTTGATAGGCTCATCTCGTTTTAAACAGGACTTGTTCAAGTTATGAAAATAATTTTATTTATATGAAAAAAATCTCAAACATATGCAAATAAGGGGTCTTTTCTTCTTAGCAAATAATTTTTTTATAAAATCTTTAAAAAAACTTTAAAAAAAGAGACTAAACATCCAAATATTAGGGACCCCTTTAAATAAACAATGATAGTACAACAATAAAAAAGAAGGGAAAATACTTTTTTTTTTAAAACTGAACATTTATATAAAAAACAAATAATTGAACCGAGATCAAAGTTACAAGGTCCATTATACAACCAACTACACTAGATTAATATTAATTCATTTTTAAACATCCAAATATTAGGGGCCCCTTTAAATATGGGGCTTTGTTCAAAGAACATGACCGAACACCCTATAGGCCGGACCTAATTCTTGAGCATTATTTCGAATATCGGATATACATATAAACATATTGTAATACCTCAACCCAAAAAATACGCTATGCTGACATGCTCGATACGATTCCGACGGCACTATTCATACGCTTCGATACGACCTCGACGGCATTATTCATATCACCAAGACGTGATCTTCTTTCTGAATCTCATTTCATGTTAACTCCAATGTTAAAACAAGGCCAATTCTTGCATTCTGAACGAACACCACCTGAAAATTTCTCTAAAGAAAGACGCTGAATGGTGACAAACACGCCTAAAAACCTACGCACTCAGCACCACCATCAAATCTAATAACGCTCCGAATTTATTTTGTTTGCTACACATATATTGGCATACTGTACCACAGAAAAGCATAGTTAATCAATTGAGGATTTTAGTTAGATTAGAATCTCCTTACCAGCTGGTCTCAATAGTCGTAATAAAGAATTGTGAACCATTTGTATCAGGACCAGCATTTGCCATCGACAAAACACCTACAATAATACAACAACAACAATAGTAAAAATATGTACCAATACATGAAAAGAGGCTTTTGTCGAAGTGCGATAGTTGGTTGGGATATATGAAAAATAGTTGCTTGAATGTGTTAAAATATCTCATGTCCATAAAATGGGCATTTTTACCTTCTCCTATATGTTTAATCTTGAAGTTCTCATCTGCAAAATCGAGCCCATAAATTGATTCTCCTCCAGATCCATCACCATTTGTGAAATCACCTCCTTGAATCATAAACCTAGGGATTATACGATGGAATTTGCTTCCCTTATAGTGGAGTGCCTTGCCACTCTTTCCAATCCCTTTCTCACCTACACAACATCATCACAATTTTTAATTTTTATTTGTTATTTGTCTTTTGTTTTAATATGCTATTAATCAATTGAAAGTGAACTCAATAGAACAATAAATACTAACAAAAGTTTCGGTTCGTCTCTACAATAATACCAATAATTTATTTTCGATACTAGGACTAGATTTAATTATACCTGTGCATAAGGCTCTAAAGTTTTCTGCAAAAGAAAATTCAAGAGAATAAGAATTAAATTCCTCAAACATAAGTAATTAATAAAAGACTTCGATGGAAACACTCAACCTGCAGTTTTTGGAACTGTTTCCCCAAACAGACCAATAACAATACGCCCTGAAAAGGGTAAAATTTTGGGTGTTTTAGTAACTAGAATATCAACTGAAGTTTGTTGTAAACTAATGTTGAACGATTGTTACTAAGCATAAAAAAAATAATTCCTAAAATAATAGATGATTCATTGATTATAATTTACGGAGTATTTAGTAATTGTAACTAAATAAATCTATAGTGACCTGCTAAGTCCTGTCCCTATACTCACATGGAAAGGTTACAATATTGACTAGCATAGTGTTGAAGAACAAGTAAATACTGTACCTAATTCTTTTCCGTTGATTTCAACATCAAAGTAAACCTTATGTGTGATCTTTTTCAAGTCAGATTCATTTGCCTGTGACTGTGAGGAAATACTTTGTCAGATCAAATAACTCCGGAGTTCAATTTTCGACAAGTAAATAAAAATGGAGATATTTGTAATTAGAAGAAATCAAAATGTAAATGTAAAAATGGAGATGCACAAATTTTTTTTGCGATCAACTAAATAGCGTTGACATATTACTCATTGAATTTAAGACATAACAAACATTACATGATATAATAACGAAATTAAATATACTGACTTATGAGGAGATATATCACAATGAAATCAAATGATTAAAAAACGAAATAACGGCGATGTGAGAAAAATAACTTATTATGTTATGAGAAATTACGATATCTTCATAAATAAATACTTTGTATTAAATGTTCATATTATTAAGATAATTTAATAATAAAACTCAAGAAGAAATAAAGAAAATAAAAATACTCCTACAATAATTGATTCAAAATCAACTTAAACTCAATCATACTCATCCATTTTTGGAATATCATCTAGTTTAATTTTCAATGACCAAAACTGATAAAGTTCATCGTATTAAACTTTCATTGGTACACAATTCTGATTTAAATAAAACATTACTGAGTATAATGTTAATAAGAGAAGACACTGAAAATTCTACAATTTACTATATTTTTCTATTGATTATTATGCAACACATTATTTACACATATACATATAATTGATTATTAAGCCATACACGTGAAAGAGCAAGGATTGCAAATAGTATCAACAAGCACAGAAGGATCTTCATTGATGGTGAATGTATTACTCTCCCTATTTTCTCTTATGAATATATCAGTGTAAATGGTAAGTTGAGTTATTAACAATGTGATAAATGAGATTTATGTAGAACAAGAACTGACACGTTTCAAAATGCCATATTTTGGGGAAATATGGTAACAAAACGCCACATATTCTTCAATCATCTTAATAATGAAGATATCGTTTTCTTCTTCCTGATATTTGCCTATTCTTTTGGTTTATTACTTGACCTTTTTCTTGAATTTATTATTCACTCAATTAAATTGGAGAGCCAATCATCATTTATGGCACTTCCCAGGTCAAGTTTTAACAACAACTCAATATTGATAACGAAACTACTAACTCACTAGATATTCCCTCAATCTATCCTAATTTAGTTATACATAAAGACAAATCCAACTGGGCTGGATGCCTTAATAGCTTCGATTACATTCGACTCCAAACTTTTGTATACAAGAGATTCTTCGAATTCTATTCTTTATTTAGATATTTTATTCTACTTTTCAGAAGACTTACTCTGGGGACAAGCCTTTAGTTACCAATTTTTGTATTCATTATTTGTAATACATTCTTCATCGCTAATTAAAAAAAAAAAAATACGCAACCAACCACACCAATAATTCATTCGTTTAATTCACAGATTATGAAAAGATGAAGACGATTAAATATAAGAAAGATTGATGCACAAAGTGGAATCAATTATTCAGAATCAATACATTAAGATTGCGTTTCATGATTAGAGTTGGTGTGGTCTTGAAGCACTATCCAAACGTAAGTAAATATGATTGAGGTAACTATGAAACATTTTATTATGGACTTTGAACCCCACTTTTAAATTAGATTCTCATTCTTTTGCAATTTGCACCAATTTATTCAATGGTTAAGAACATATAATTTGACTTTAGAAAAAGAAAAAGCCATTTATAGACAATAATTAATTATCGCATAATTTTTATATTGCCCTCGAATTGTTGATGTTTCACCCTAACATCTCCCCGATCAAATGAACTTTTCTGTTTGAAAGACTCTCGACCCCCAAAACCCACTTTCACCGCATACACAAATAAAACGACTATATTACCCATAAAACACATAAATTAAACGACTACGTTTATACAAAAACGACTATTTCATCCCCATAAAGGAAATGGCTAATGAGGCTGGGTAGGGCGCTGTATGTTCTATATTTTTTGGGCCTTATAATTTTAAATAGAAGGTTAGGGATGAAATAAATTATTTTAGTAACATAATCATTTCATTATATGTTTTAAGAGATTATAATCATTTCACTACGTATTTTAAATAAAATTAGGGTTTAGAGGTCGGGCTGTGCTCAGACAAGCAAAAAGAAGTTCGCACGCCTCTAAAAAGCTAGTGTGTCAAGACAAAGATCAAATGTCACGAACCATATAAAATTGCCTATACTGCGATTTGTCCGCCCATGCCCAAAGAAGAACTAGCAATCACTTGGGATGAAAGTAAACTAGCAATCACTTGGGACGAAAGTGCAAACAACATTGTTTGGCCATCCATGGTCACAAATCAAGAGCGACAGGTGACGGACAGACGCACAATTGAGAAAAGTTATACTAGCAAGTAGCAACTGCTCCAAGCAAACCTAAAGCGATCGAAGGGGTGGCTATTTTTTGCCAAACATATGTCGAGTTTCTTTTCAAAAGTTATTTTCAGTTGAATGGAGTCATACCTCAATGTTAGACACTCAGCATCAAATAAGTCGAGTTGTACCAGTACCAAGTACTTGACTAAGATCGAATCGAGTCTATCAAGTAAGTTTCGCTCCTATTCTACTCGTTTACACTTCTACTAGAACACAAACAAAACTTAAATATAAGGTATTTTATAACTATCATCTCTATTCATTTTAATTGACGGTTTTTGTTTAGAAGATGAACTTCTTACTATAAATTACTCTTCATTCTTTATTATGTTAAATATAAAATTACCACAAACTTTATTTTTTAAAAAACACCTTCATAAATACAAAAAAATGTCACAATATAATTAAATAGTTAATCGTAATCAAACTTTAGATTATTAATATCCAATAATTATCAATTAAAATGAGTATGGAGTATGCATTTTATTACTTATTCAATCAATTAACATATATAAAAGCGCTGAAGAAGCGATCAGATTTCCATTTTCACACTATTACTTATCAATTCATTTTTCTATCTTAAAATCTAAATCGTAAGTTCTATAAGTAATTCAACTGATTACTTCCTCCATTTTTTTATTTGACTTTTTTCGTATATCGAAAGCGCGAATCTCGACTATCAATTATTCCTAAACTATATGCTCAAAAATTATAAGAAAATAATATTATAAACTATTTTCAAAGACGAATCTAATGATGTAACTTTATGTTTGTCAAATAATAAGTAATTAGTAGTTAATGGTCAAAAAGCCACCGATATACTAAAACGTCAAACAAAAAACTATGCAGATAAAGACTTTATACTCAAGGTATCGATTTGAGGACGATACATCATATACATTCCGACATATATATATTTTTATAATTTCAAGATCCCACTTCTTAATTAATTTGTTTATTATTCGGTGCATATTAATGATTCAAAGCGTAGTATTTATCAATAACATAATTATTTTAGCTCAATTTTGCATGTATAATTTTCATGATTCAATTCACAAGAATATGCAGTATATATTATATACTCCGTGTTAGAGTATTAATTTATTACTCCTTTCATCAATATGATATATCTATCATATGTCATTTTCAATATTTAATAATTTGTGTTAGTTAAATAATAATATATTTTATGTAGAACTATTGTTATTATTATTATAATAGGTATTAGTTAAATAACCATATGATTTGAGTAGAATCAAGTATATTATTATTGTCGATATTGTTATTTAATCATGCGTATATCAATTTTATATATCGAGATCCAAAAAAAATTTAAATCATACTTGTTAAATCATATCAATCTAACCGATTTAAAAAGAATAATTCACGATACAATATCGAGCAATAATTGTCAATACATTTAATGTAAGAAATCAAATCATAATTGTAAAACACCAAAAAGCAGCATGTTTTACACAATTTTAACGACATCGCATTAAACATAAAAATGTGATCAAATATTCGGTAAACGGCCAGACGTTTCAGATCGCACGCGCCTTCTTTACTGCTAAAAATGTTATCAATCGAAATGAAATCTTACACATAAACTAGTTGACAGGCCCGGCAATTGCCGAACTATAATATGTTCATTTAATTCCGGGATAACTGTAATATAATGCAACCTGAAGATCATTGCTTCTTTATATTCTCCAGCTCCCAACCTCATGCATGCAATGACTTTACCTATACGACTTTCTCACATAGTCGACATCATACCTTCATTTTCTGACAAAATAAGTAAACAAATTGATAATTAACAGAGGCAGAACACTCTGAATTGAATCAATGAAGACGTAAATAATGTTGAGCATACGATTAATAAAAGTTATGAATACATTAAGGTAATTTTTAATAAATTAGATCCGAGAAAATCAGGTTAATCGATAGTGAAATACTAAACGAAGGAAACTCACATTGGAGAACTTGGATTTGTGATGTTGTTTAATGTATTTCTATGCATTTCTTACATTTTTGAAAAAAAAGGAAGAAGAATAATTATCCTTTGAGCTCTGTGGAAGAATAATTATCCTTTGAGCTCTGTGGTTGGAATCTATCATCTCCATTTGGATAAGTCATTCATATCTGAAATATAGGGGAAGCATTTGGTGAGTCCATAAGATAGAGGATAAAGCTATACACTTAGGTCATCTTTGGAAAAATACTTGAACTTTGCTTACCAGTGACTTCCATTGTCATTCCTGGTTGAAGGATTCGTCCGATCAAGAGTAAAGTCCAGTAACAAGGAAATTATCCTGCCACTGTCTCAAAGAAATGTGAATATTACAAATACAATATTTAAACTGCAGAAGATTGGACTAATGTTATATAAAATCCCTGCAAGAAATTTAATGGAACGTAACAAACATATCTTAATGTAAAACATACCCATTCTATGCGATTCCGAACAGGTTCATGGCCAGCTATAATGATTATTCGTTGAAGTATTGTGGCACAGATGAAGCTTGAAAAACCTTATTAACTTTATCCCGAAGTTGTTGAGGTTGCAATATTGAAGTGACCTAAGTACAACAAAAGTAATTAAACATGTATATAAAACTGAATGTATTATTAGATAATGTAATGAATAAGAAGAACATACCCCAGACAACCACACTTGGTTCGATATATTAATGGCAGCATAGGTCAGGGTATTATAAGGCAGTTGCAATCTTACTTTACAAGGGTTTTCCGACTCGGATTGGGATGCTTATCCCACCTCCAGGCGGTCTGACACTGGGTACATTATCACATTAGGCGATTCTCCTATCACTTGGAAGAGTAAAAAGCAATCCACCGTATCCCGCAGCTCTGCTGAGGCTGAGTATCGTGCCATGGCACAGGCAGCTGCTGAGATAACAAGGGTTAGTCATCAGGTTATTAGCAGATTTGGGAGTGTCCAACCTGACCCCTGTTACCCTTTATTGTGACAACAGCCTTGGCTCTCTTTATATTGCTAAGAACTCCAATATAAAATATAGGGCTTCAACTTAATCACCAAACCTAAGTTGGTATTAAATCTATAACGGCATGTAAGTAAATTAAGTAAAAATAAATAACACACGATTTACATGCTCCCTCAACGCCAAAAGCGACTCGCCAAATCACTCATAAATCAAACCCAAGATTGTTACAATTACTCATCGTTTAACACTAATCGAAAGCAATACTTATAACTTAAGATTCTCAATTACAAAACCTCACAATATTATTGAAGATGATTCAACAATATTCTCTAGAAGTTGTTTTGATGTTTATTTTGTGATATTAGACCTATAAGAAAAAACACATCTATTTATAGTGAAAACTTAAATTTCTAACTCACTAAATAGCGTGAATAAAAGCAGTCCAAAACCGCCTCAGATTCTGGCCGATACCATCGACCCATCGAGACAGTGGGGTCTCGACGAGCCTCCCGGCGCCTCTCTCGGCGGCTTCCCGAACAGTCCAAACAACGCCAGCTCGCGTATCCCCATCGGCACTCCTGCCTCGACGCCTCGACGCCGGGCGCGATTTTCATGCCCCCAAAAATGCTCTTCAACCTCAACAATCTCCCACTCACATTTTCAAATCACCGTCTTCAAACACCATTCTACAGCAGCCACCCTTCAGATTATTCATTGAAGATTAACTGAAGTTGAAGGACAACTTCGCCTCGGTTTCACCACTCTCAAGTAACATATCACTGTTTAGCTCTCCTCGAATCTTCTCAAGCTTCAGAACTCCATTCTCCAACATGCACTCGTATAAAATGGTATTTCTACCCCATGTGCTTGGTTCTAGCAGTAATTTAAATACGGATTTTCACGATAAATAGCACTGACTATCAACTAAAGACAATGTATTACTACCATGCTCAAGATTCAAATTTCTTTCTAAAAGTTTGCAACCATATCATCTCTTTCACAAATACCATAAGAACATATTCAAATTTTCACAACTTGACAACGCTTACCATAGATTGCAACCGATCTCCTGCCTAATCGTTAAAGACTTCCAAATGTGAACATATCCACTAGTAGATTTTCTATCATCAACATCACCTACCATTGTCGCAAGATCTACATATCCTATCAACCCCATATCGCATTTTCTAAACACAAAAGCCTTTTCAACACTACCATTCAGGTATCTTAAAATCCACTTGACAGCCCCCAATGTTCTCTACCCGGTTAGACATATATCTACTAACAACTCCTAACGCATGCGCACATCGTGTCTAGCGCACACCTCATCGCATACAAGACCAATACCTACCGCAGAAGATAAAGCGCACCTTATCCATAATACGCACTAATTCATCCTCGCCTCAGTGATCGGGATCTACGATAATTGAAAATGAGAAGCCATTCTGGTACTTACCGTTTTCAGATCCAACATGTCAACTCCGCTTGATCACCTTCTTCGTGTATTCTTCCCCGGTGTTAATCTCGCAGAATCCCGATCTCCTCGATTATTCTCATCCCTGTGACTCACAGATCACTCTGTGTCATCGCTAATTCCACCGATAACTCTCTCTTTTTTTTTCAACATATTTATTCAGGCAAATCTCGCCCCACTATCAACATATCATCCACATAAAGGAGTAGAATTACATGGGCTTTTTTCTAAACCTCCTCATGTAACAAAGCAGCTGGCTCTGGCCTCACATCTCACAAACTTCAGCTTCTTCATAAAATTATCAAAGGTTATGCCTGACCGCCTGAAATTGCTTTCAAGCCATACAAAGTCAGCTTCCGAAGTTTGCAGACCAAATGTTCTTTCCCTTTAACCTCAAAGCCTCGAGGTTGCTTCATGAATATTTCTCATCCGCATCAACATGTAAAAAAGCGCTTACATCCATCTGCTGGGTGTGTGATATTCCTCATACCAACTCCAAGAATGGGGCCTGATTGCTACTAGTTTGACTACTAGCGAGAATATTTCAGTTAGAAGCCGGCCTCCTTCTCACGAAACCCTTGACAACCAATCGAGCTCTCAGAAGGCTTACTACCATCCCGTTTCTTCCTTGATTCGATAGACCCATCTGCTCGCAATATTCTTTCTCGCCGGCTATTCGCTGTTTAACCAACTCCCATGTCATATTTGTCATCAATGACTCATCTCCTCTCTTTCATTGCTAATTCCCACTTAATTGCATCAACACATTGTACTCTAAGTTATCATAACTCGACAGCTCGCTTACGCTAACACAAGAAATTAGCGACGGAGAATGTTTTCGAGTCGGGTATGCTTCGCTTCTTCGATCTTCTCGACCCTATGTTTCTCGCTCTCTCAGATAAAGGTCGTAAGTGTTTTCCATATCCCTCGCCTTTATCTTCTTCATCAATGCCAACCTCCTCCAACGGTGGCATGTCAAAGAAAAGGGATCTTCGTGGATTATTTTCTCCGGAGCAGTGGCAATGATCTGGGACATGACTCCAACTCCATCAAGCCTCTGACCGTACTGTGACCTTTCTCCCACTTCTTTCTCCAACACTCTGTCATCTTTATATAATACCTCATTAAAGATCACATCTTTACTACGTATGATCTTCCCAAGCCATAAGTCATAGAACCGATATCCCATCTCAGCATCGCCATAACCAATAAAATAACAAATACTAGATTTTGCATCAAGCTTACTTCTAGCATTTGCATCTACATGAACGTACGCTACACAACCAAATACTTCAGTGAAGAGAAAGTTTTTACTCTTCTTCTTCACCCCAAACTTCTTCAGGAATTTTAAACTCTAAAGGAACTGAGGGTCCTCTATTAATCAAGAAGGCAGATGATTGCATCAAATTTCAAAATGTCTCGAGGTAATCCGTAATACCATACTCCGAGCACGCTCATTTAGCTGCCTGCTCATTCTCCTGCCTACTCCGCTTGGCTTGTTCCCTAATAGCCTTCTCTGCATTCGATTCCATTCTCAAAGACGCATTGTTTGAAATCACTATTCAGACATATTCACCCCATTATCCGATCTCAACATTTACCCCGCCTCGTTTCCTCAACCATGCCTTTCCCAGCTCAAGATTCCATAAACTTCGCATTTGTGTTTCATGAAATAAACCCAAACCTTCCTACCAGATCATCACCCATGCTACATAATATAAAGGAACCTCCCACGTAACCAACCGCGCAGTCCCCATACACGCTGAACTACCCCCAGCCTATCGCACTTAGGCTCGACCCTACCTTTAACAAAACTCCGACTTCTTTTGCTTTCCCAACACACAACCTCTATATGATGATCAATACCAAATCAGTATTAAATCATTCCCGAGACAAGCAATTTGGCTACCTTTCCCACTCATGACCCAACTGACAGGCCACAACTTTGTCTTCTCTCGTAACTTCCTCGCAGTTAGCCTATCATACTTCAGAACCTCCAGCTTAGGGTACAACGTACTCCATCTTTCCGACCTCGAGCTGGCTACCATTGCTCCACGGGCTACTTTCCAAGGCCATCACCGAACGCCGTTTCGATAGCCATCTCCATCCAATCGACTAATCTGAGATCAAGCTTTTCACAAGCTGGGTACATGTCTCACTTTTTGTCAATTTCATGTAGAACGTTGATGTTTTCAAGTTAACATCTCCCATACCATTACAATCTTTAGTGGTTCACCATCGCCAGCATTTAACCGCCCCATAATATCCGGCCATATAATTCATCATTATATCCCGACCTGAGTGCATTTAAAAAAGACGCACTGTAATCCAAAATCCAAGAATTAATAGTACCAATCGAGCGCATTCAAGGGTAGTCATCAACAAATATCGACGCCATTTATGTTGTTGTCCTCGACCTCCGTAAGCTTTGCAATGCTTCTTTACGTGACCCTTCTCGCTACGTTTCCAAGAACCTGCAGCACGCCTCCAAGTCTCGACTTTACCCTTCCTCGATTTTGACTCTCCATTTATTCTCATTTTCTCTCGTCCTGGCCTGCCTCTTCTATATTTAATGCTAATCCTTATCTCCCATATCGCCCTTTACGAATCCTTCGGGGACAAACAAATGCTCCTCGGCATTACCTAAGCTCCAACTTATCATTACCACAGTAGCTTACTAAATCAAGTACCACGGCTTCCCAACTATTTGGCAAAAGATGCCAATAATATCAATGCTTGTAACTCATCATCGAAATTCACCTAAACAAGAGATAATTATGTCATCAAACTATTGAAGCCACAAGGCGCGCTTTCATATGAAAGATTTTCTCTATTATCCCAAGCCAAACAACCGCTTCATTAGTCATACCTTATCTTGCACATTGGCTTCATATAAATTGGCCAACGCTTGTGATCGACCTTTTGTCAGTAGCCTCCTAAGAATATTAAGAACTAATGCTGTGACAAACACGTCTATCATTAATCTCCAAGCACTGGCTTGGCCTAACTCTTCCATTCTTCCTCATCCATCTTCTCCTGGGCTTATCACCTACCTATTGTTTCAATTTTACCATATGTATAATCCTCCCATATTCATCTTCCAATGCGAGAAATCTATCCTGGCCAAACTTCTCCATCAAAGATGTGTCATCACTCCTCTGCTCTTCGACATTGAATCTCAGATTTCAACTGCTAACCCAAAGCCTCGACACTAATCAATGTAAATATGCGCCTAACCTAAATCACCAAACCTAAGTTAGACAACGATAACGACAAGAATCATGGGAAAATAAATAACACACGATTTATACAAGTGCCTTTCCCTCAATGCCAAAGCGACGCCCCGTTGGCCGCAGAAATCCACTATAAATCAAAACCTAAGATTGCTACAATTACCTATCGTTTAACACTCAATCGAATACTTTATAACTAAGATTCTCAATTACAAAACCTCACAATATTATCAAGCATTTATTCAAATAATATTCTCTCTAGAAGTTGTTTTGATGTTTATTTTGTGATATGCAGACCATGGCAAAAACACATCTATTTATGCGAAAACTTAAATTCTAACTCAATAAATAGTGTAATAAAAGAGTCCAAAACCGCCTCGATTCCGTGGCCGATACGCTGCTCATCGAGACCCCATCGAGACAGTAGGGTCTCACGAGCCCGAACAGCCGGCGGCTCTCAACAGTCCAAACAACGCTTCCTCGTGACGGGGACCCCATCGAGACCTCGGTCTCGATGCTCCTCTCGACGCGAAGCGATTTTTCACGTACTTCAAAATGCTCTTTCAACCTCAATGTAACCCTGTTTTTTCATGAATTTTATTAAAGATATTAAATCGATTATTATTTCATGCTGTCACAAACGCTTAAGGGTTGCTCGGGCTTTAGTTTCATCTACCCACAAGTCAATGATTTTCTCTCACGAACATTCTCTCAACTAAAGTCTATCTTCTGCTAATATGGAAGATAATAGTACACTCTTAACATATTGTGCAACAATAACAACGCTACTAGACCGTCACCCATGAAAGTTAGTCTCCTAAGTTACGTAACCTTTTGTCCTTTAGCAGGGAACTTCCCAGCAAATACAAGGTGACAAGATCCAATTCAATCATCATAAGTTCAAGAAAAAACACACATATATATATATATATATATATAGACATCTTACTTGAACAATCATAGACATCTTATTTGAAGAATCACTGAAACCTCTATTAGAAAAACATAATTATCGAAGTCAGATGACATATTTTCTTATAAAATATTATAAAACACAAACAAAAATATCTACAAATAAAGCTCAACTATTTAAAGAATTGCTCAAAATACGACAATCTTTTAAATCGAGGAAGATAAATTAATGAAAAATTAGGGAGTAAATATGGATATTGATTCTTGAGAAATATTCGAAATTCGTCAAACCAAATTAATCATAAAAATAGTGAGAACGTAGAAATAAAAACACCCGAAGTATAATTATGAAAAATGGGCTAGTTGCCTTTAACAGCGGAGATAATTAGTTCTTCCCATTGACCACTTAATCATCTCAGTTGTTACTCTAAAAGTTCAAGAAAAAATCGATAAGTCTTTTTAAGGGTCGAGTTATATGAGACAAAAATTACTGTAAAACTTGAATTCCTTTATATAATAATTCCTTTTATAATAAAAAAAAACTTAAAAAACACAATGACCGCACCAAAAACCAACTTGATATATGACCTCGTGGCTTTCTACCATCTTCAATTTTTAGCTCTTTATTTATGATAGCAAAATGATCACATAATAATACTTTTATCCTAGATTCATACCATCCAATCAAATTACAATACCCTCCTAGGTAGTACCTAATTTTTTAGGATAATTAATAAAAACCACACATCATTCTTTTTATTTCCAATTCCAAAAACCACATATATTCTCTTACAAACAAATAAACAAAACATGTCCAAAAATAAAAAAAAAAAAATTAGTTATAAAATGGGACACCCCCACTGCAGAAGATCTAGTAGTCATAGTATCCTGGTACACACATTCCCATATTTCCACCGCCACCTTTTTTATGTTAGAAAAAATGGCAGAAACAGGAGTTGTAGCTGTTTATGGAAATGGAGCAATAACCGAAACATCATCAAAACAATCACCATTTTCTGTCAAAGTAGGGTTAGCACAAATGCTACGTGGAGGTGTTATAATGGACGTGATCAACCCTGAACAGGCTCGGATAGCCGAAGAAGCTGGTGCATGTGCCGTTATGGCTTTGGAACGTGTCCCAGCCGATATCCGAGCCCAAGGTGGTGTGGCTCGTATGTCCGACCCTCAAATGATCAAGGATATTAAACAAGCTGTTACTATTCCTGTTATGGCTAAGGCAAGAATTGGTCACTTTGTCGAGGCTCAGATTCTTGAGGCAATTGGGGTCGACTATGTTGATGAATCCGAGGTTCTGACATTGGCTGATGAGGAGAATCATATTAATAAGCATAATTTTAGGATCCCTTTTGTTTGTGGTTGTAGGAACCTTGGTGAGGCGCTTAGGAGGATACGTGAAGGGGCTGCTATGATTAGGACTAAAGGTGAGGCTGGTACTGGGAATGTTATTGAGGCTGTGAGACATGTGAGGTCTGTTATGGGGGATATTAGGGTCTTGAGGAACATGGATGATGATGAGGTTTTCACCTTTGCCAAGAAACTTCAGGTATTATTCAGATTGTAGATACTAGTATTATCAATTATTACTTATTGTATCTATAAATGCTGAGCTTGACTGTTCTATCATTCTTGGCACCAGGCACCCTATGATTTGGTGATGCAGACTAAGCAGCTAGGGAGGCTTCCGGTGGTGCAGTTTGCAGCTGGAGGGGTGGCAACTCCTGCTGATGCAGCCCTTATGATGCAAATGGGTTGTGATGGTGTGTTTGTTGGGTCTGGGATTTTCAAGAGTGGCGACCCTGCTCTCAGGGCACGTGCTATTGTCCAAGCTGTTACTCATTACAGTGACCCTGAAGTGTTGGCTGAGGTTAGTTGTGGGCTTGGTGAAGCTATGGTTGGGATTAATCTCGATGATAAGGTTGAGAGGTATGCTGCTAGGTCTGAGTAAGAAAAGGAGGTTGAAATTGGAAGCCATATGAAA